>CAEMYA010000002.1:107605-188035 GCA_903131615.1 Diplodus sargus | reverse complement strand
ACAACTTAGTGCTAGACCAATGGAAAACTGGCATTATAGGGTCAGAGGCCCTGCAGACCCACTCTGAGCCCACCAGGCACAGAAAACTTACATTACAACACAGCTTTTGTGACCAAAACCAGCATAATCCAGAGGCAAATATTTCTCAGTGAGTTATTAAAATAAATCATGGCATTTATTTACATTGATCATGTACAGCCATGCTGTGTGCAATGTGTGTGTTATATTGGGACAGATGTGAATCTTCATTCAAAGGTCTGATTATTGTCAGTGAGATTCAGAGAAGGACTTTTGGCCTCTTCGTAAAGTATCAGTTGGTTATAACTGCTCCACTGCTTCAACAACATTTAAACATTCTTCACTGGCATTGGACAATATTTGTAGAGGGAGAGAGAAGGAGAGAAACCCAAGACATAAACACGTGGAGCTGGGAGAGTCTACAGGCACTGGAGGACACCCTGCCAACAGGAGCGTGGCTTCCAGGAATGTGCACAGACACACCGCCTCTCTGTTCCCCTCAGTGCTGAGGATCATCTGTGCTCCCATTTTCTTATTCTGTCTGTCTCACCTGCAACCTGCAGGTGCTTGAAAGCTGAAAGTGGGGACTGTTTTTGAGTGGTCAACATTAGTAATAATTTGACAGTAGTTGGGCATTTGTCACCTAATTGCCAAGACTAAAATTGGAAAATTGATACCACTGTCATACTTGTGTGGTAAATGTGAAGTTAGACCCTGCAGCTAGTTAACTTGGTTTAACACAAAGACTTGAGCCAAGGGGGGACAGCAAGTGTGGTTCTCTCCAAAGTTAACAACATTTACCTACTGGCACCTCTAAACATAAACACTGGCATTGCCTTTCCAAGACGGAAATCTCTGATCATAGAAAAATGTTGCAGACTGACCCCGAAGAGAGGTTAAGCGATGTTACCTCACCCGACTAAAGGAAAAGTGGAGGTCTGTGCAACACAGTCTGACTGTGCCCTGTGGGGGTTAACAGCCGATATCCAGCATTTTTCACTTATCTGTATTGTTTTTTGTGTCTGATTGCTGATAAGATAAATGTATTTAAAATGCACTGATGCAGCTTCCTTACTGTGTCAGCAGTCACAAATATTTGGTCCATCATTATTTTCCCTCCCATAATAATACGTCACAAGTAATAGCTTTTTGGCATGGAATAATGTAGCTCTTCAGAGTAACTAGCTACTAAAGCTATCAAATACATCAAAATTGTACTTAAGTACAGTACTTGAAACACTTTCCATCACTGCTTATTCTCAACTTTGACTAACTGAGTTTTATTTATTTTTTCACTATAAATATATATTGGTTCCAATTATCTCTTATCAGTTTAAATGTAAATTGTTAGATTAAACGTGAGTCTTTATCACTACTAGATAGATGACTGTACGTCATGTACAATAGAAGCCTATGTAACTGTGAACTGTTATCGTATGGAAACTGACTGGCAAATATAGAATTATGTTCTTTGTGATATGAACGATGCACACACAGGACCAAATGTTTGGGCAGTTTGGAAAGAAGAATGCGAGGAGTGGAATATACCACACAGAAAACCTGCACTTGTAACAGATAACAGCAACATGTCCGTAGCTGGAGTAGAAGCAAATCTTTCACCACACATCAAATGCTCCGGACATATTATAGTCTTGGCTACACAGAAAGGCCTGAAATGTGCAGGTGTCTTTGGGGTGAAGACGGATCGTGTAATTTTTCTGATGCAGCTCAGTTGCCACTGCAGGTTTGAAAGAGAAACAGAAGTTTCCTGAAATCCCACACCACAAACTAAAACAAGACATGAGCACATGCTGGAACAGTTTGTTTGACATGTTGCAGTACTTTTTGGAGCACGGGCTGCAGAGTGTGCTTCACTCCTTGACAGCATACTAAGGTGCAAATGACATGCATACATGAATTGAAATTGTATTGTGGCTGACTTTGTGATATCTGCAAATATCATATCATTGTCCAATCAAGATAATATGGCATCATGGTGAAACTTGATTTAGACAGTACGCTCCACCTCTTTGCCTATTTTTGGTTTAGAAGGAGTTAGGCAGAGTCAGGCACTGCCAAGATGGCGACATCTGAAGCCACCACACTGAGTTTCACAGTGGCTCCTCAGAAACCTATGGATTACCTCACAGAGACCATGTTCATGTTTTGTATGGTTTATGGAGTTAGATTTTAGATGGGGTTTTTTTCAACAGAAAAGGCAGCTCTCAAATAGCCTACAAATGAAATCAACAATCAATCGTGTTTTTATATTTCCACATGTGCCTGGCTAAGATTCTCAACAGTTCCAACCAATTTGAACCGGTTGCAGACAGACTGAAATAGATATGGATTGGGTTGATAGCACATTAATGACCCGGCTAACCAAGAAATGTGAGGTTTTCAAATATTAGACAGTAAAATCCGAGACTTTTGAAGAGTGATATGTTCTGTTTGTGTCTCAGTTCTGCTTCACACCGTATGATGTGTCCTGTTGTCTCTGTTTCAGCCCAACTGTTTCAAAATGTCCTCCGGGTACATTCTTGTGTTACATGTATGAAATTCCTGAAGTGTGTTTAGAGGTGCAAGTCAGAACACTATGTCAGCTGATGTTTGTGGCTTTTACTGTTAACTCTGCCAAATACGGAAGAGTTTCGTTCCACCTCCAAGGTAAAAAAGGCGAGCGAAAATAACGGTCAAAAGAGCAATTTATGTTGAGGAAGATTCTCAGTCATCCAGGTCATGGTAATTCTAAGTGCTGTATCATACACAACTGGGCTTGTTTCAGTTTCTTGAAGATGTTTTCACCTCTCTAACTAACTCACTCACTAACTAAAGGGGTGTAGCAGGCTTTTAAACTCTGTGTGGGAGTGTCCTTACAGAGTTGTTAAGTTCACGTGTGAGCTCTGACTTTCAGTGTTGTTAAAGCCACTTGTGGGTTGTTGGCCCAACCAACATTCATGTCAGTAGGGCTGGGTGGGTATAGAAGTAAATGGTTGTTAAGCTGTCTAGGGAGGGAACTCTGTACTGCATTGTAGGTGGGTGATAAGCAATGTCTTAGGCCCATCGCCCCTGTTCAAGACGGAGGGTGCTGTTCCCTCAGTGCTGGTGGCGGTGCTGACTGACAGGCGCTCCATTTATTCTTTGCTTTGTTTGTTTTCGTGTATGTTTATTCCACTTTGTCAAGTGTCCTTGGGTACCCTGAAAGGCGCTATATAAATTAAATCTATTATTATTATTATTTTTATTATTATTATTATTAAAGTTGGTTGTTTCAGTTTGACATTGATGGATTATTTCATTCTTTTTTCAAACCATCTGTCCTCTCTGGCCAAGAAGTTTACATTGTTGTTCCAAAAGGAATGTTTTTTCTCCTTCAGATGTGAGTGGCCAGCAGAGTCTTGACCTGAGCAGTTGGCCCTCCTGTGTTATGCCGTTCGCTTCTGGAGAGGCTGTTTTGTTTGCCCAGAGTATAAGTCTGTGCAGTCCTGGCCACAGAGTAAGTGGCAGATAAAGGCTCTTTTCATTGCACACTCTGGGGCACTAGAGCAGGCCTGTCAGAGGGTTTAAAGGCAGAGCTGTGCCACTGCCTAAATGAAAATACAGCATGGAAAGAATTCCCTGAAATGGACCTCAACTGCTTTTGCCACTAAACAGCAGAATATGCTCTGGAGGAATCATCAGCAGAGTGTTGGGTTTGAGTGGCTTGATAAAGCAAATTTTAGAATTACATGATCAAAATTAGACAAGAAATGAACATTCTACAGCTCCATGAAAGGGAATGAATAAAAAGATGCACTTTATACAGGTTTTCCTCTGTACAAATATTCAATTTCTTCCATGTGAGACTTTAAAAATGATCAGATTTTTGTCGCAGGGGAGCTTCTCCTCAGGGTTGAGGGATGGTTGGGCAGCACTGAAGTGTGACAGCGGAGATCGTAATCCGTGGCTTTCCTGTGCTGACTGGTCTCACAGAGCCCAGCTGGTGTTGGGTTTTCATCCAAGCAGCTGGGCTTGGGAGTTTTGTGGTCCTCTTTGAAAGAGGATAGTCAAGTACAGTCCTTCCATGAGGCCCCGAGGACCCTGCTACTACAGCCACACTGGGCAGAGACGCCTCACTTGCTGACGTTGAAAAAGACAACAGGCAGGCAGAGAGCAGCTGGACGACTCGGGGAGATTTTGGCAACAGGTGAACACAGCACTAGTGTGAAGGAGAATATCTGGCAAGTGACTTGGAAGGTCTTGAAGTAATGTGGGAACTCAGGACGTTGTCAAAATGGGTGAAATGTGTCTCACTCAAGCAGTGGGAAGAAATAAAAGACACAAATGTTTTCAGTTCAGGGAGGTTTCTCACACAGGGTGGGGAAGCAGCACTCCTGCTGGGAGAGGCGCAGGGTTAGGTGAAGCTTTTCATTTACCCCCACAGAGGAAGTGGACTTTAGGAAGGGCCTTGACAGTGTGTTGATTGGGCCTTTTCATCAATCTGACTGATCTAGTGTTTCTGATCTGGAAAGGCCTCAGGGTTGAAATGGTTTCCTTGTATTTTTGCCTGGCCGCACAGATGGTGGAAAATAGCTCTGTAGTGGGTTTTGCTTGGCGAGGCAGCTCTGTTTTATTTGGAGTCCTGCACTAAAAGGATGAGTCGCCCAGTTTGACTGGAGTGAGCCCAAGGCCTTTGGAGGCACTAAAATCCATATGTGAGATGTATAAACAGCAGCCAGTGTTTTATTTACAGCATTTGATCCTTCAGCATGTACCCAGGGTTCACTAGCTCCACACTGTGGAGAGAGGAGCAGAAGTTTAACATACCTGGGTTGCATAGATTTGATTAGAACATACAGTAAACACAAACTTAGGCAACTTTCACACACAGGTCTGTGCCATTTTAGTATCCTTTACAAATATACATAATTTGAAGGTGTTCTCAAGTTGTTGTTTTTTTTTATCTCGTTCCTGTTTAATTTTTAAATGTTAACCTCATGTGTCTCTTCTTGCTTGTCGGTTGCTCTTGTGTGTTTCTCCCTCCCGGTGTTTTTCCATCCCTTCACTCACCTGTCCCTCCTCTGTCCTCCTGTTCCTCATCCCCTTATTAGTTTTATCGGTTCTGCATTGTTTTGTCTTCCCCGTGTTCCTGCTGGTCCCTGCCTGAGTCCCTGACCTGCATTTCTGCCCTGCTTGTTCCGAGTGCTCCTATGGTTTTTACTTTCTTTAGTTGTTGCATCGTTTGTACTTATTTAATTCTTGTATTCGGTCCTGCCTGCTCCTCTGCACTTTGTTGCCCTTTGTTAGCGCGTTTTAGATTTCTGAATGTCATGTTGTGACTTCAGCTTTATTAATAAAGCTTGCTTCTGTTCCCCCCAATCCCGCCTACCGTGTGTGTCAGCATTTGGGTCCTCACCGTTTTTACCACAACAGAACAGAATGAATTGTCCAGTATGGACCCAGAGGACTACACACATTTTGTGTACTTGTGGGACAATTTGTGGGTGGTTTGAGGGGCAATGTGGACATTATGAAAATGCTAGAAGCAGTCTTTGCTTTCAATGGGAAGTTGTTTTTTTGGCCCTGGTTGCGCCACGGACCTCATCGCAGAGTTGGAGAAGCATGAAAGGCTTAGACAGCCTAAACTACTGTGCCCCCCATAAGTTGCTAGCCACCAGCCAGTTAGCCTTCCCAGCACCCCCGCTCCTGTCTCGGCAGTCCGGACAACCAACCCCTGTGGTTTTTCGTCGGCAGTCGGACCAACACGGGTTCAGGTCCTTCGGTCGGAGGTCCAGTCGACACGTTCCGGTCCGAGGTCTGGCCACCACCGGTTCCAGTTCCAGTTCCTCTTCCACAAGCGAGCCTGCCGACATCTGTCAGTGGTTCCCAGTTGGTGGCCCGGTCGACACATGCCAGCGGTTAGCAGACAGCGGCATGGTCGACATCTGCCAGTGTTTCTCCATCGGCACTCAGGCTGACCAGCTCCAGTGTTCCTCCGTTGGCTTCCAAAACCAATCACATATATCAAATGAATGACAAAAAGGGTTTAAATTAAACATTGAGGCCCAGTACACTTGAAACAAAACTTTTTGTGTGTGTTCTGGCCCTCCATGCCCACGTAATGGCATTTCAGGTCACTGAAAACTGAGCTTTTGGAAAAACTTCTGCCAGGATGAAGATATTCAGAAACACTGATTATATCTTCCTGCGATTAGAAAACTGCGGGTACCTCAGAGAATGGTACTGCTCTAAGAAAAGAAGATAGGATATCACCGTAATTCAATTGGCAAGACTCCCAGGCCACATTTGCGAGGTACCATCCTAGTAATGCTTTCTGGGGTTCTGATTGGCCAATGTGGACAGAGATTTTCTTTTTTTTATTACATTGGTGTGGATGGGATTTTTTTTTAAACCGGAGAAGGAGAAAAAATTTATTTTTAAAGATACCCATGTATGTGATGACTAGGCCAGAGAAGGGGGGAATATTGCCCCAATATGTTTAAAGCAAATGGCTGTGAACTTAAAATAGGTCTATCAAGTGTGAATATCATCATGCTAAATAGGACCTATCATCAGGTAGAGACAAGTGTGTTTTGCCCGTTTTAGCTATCTAACATTCCCTCAGATGCAGCAACAGAAAATTGAAATTTTTTTTTTCCAACGGAAATGTGATGTGGGAGACAACCCAGTGCCGATAATTGCTCCAAAGCATGTGGTAAAAGAATATGACCCAAATACATTCAATATACATACAAACTACAATCACAAAAGGACCTTTGTCGCAAACAGTTTAAGATCCCCTGACTTTTAGAAAGCTAAAATGTGCATTTCCCAAAATATTAAATCACTCCTGGGAACATGTTTATTGGGTCCCCGGTGTGGATTTGTACTTTTTCACCTTTTGCAGTGTATCACTCACCACTCACAGTGTTAAACTCCCACTGCTCAGACCCCTAGCAGAAAAATTATCAAATTCCAGTGCACTCAGTACAGTTTTAAAGACAGAGTTATGCAACATCACAGTGGGATTTAAGGCATTGCTTTAAAGCCCCTGCACTGCTTTTTCACAGGAGCCACAACCACATTACACAGATCTCATGCATATGTATAGATTCCCCTCCGCAAGACCACAGCCACATGGACATTTCAAGCACCAACCAAGAAGAAAGTGTTTTTGAGATACTTTATGGAGTACATTAAGATGAAAGTTAGAAAGTCTACACATGCATCAATGAATTAAAGCTCCATAGATTATATTTCAGAGAATTGCTTTCTGCTCTTGAACACTCAGTATTCAAAGATTCTTCTTCAACCAGTGGTTTGAAATTGGATAAACGTGGACCTGTGAAATGAAGGAGTCAGCAGAATCCCTTTTGTGACTAGACACCAGGATATAATATTTCCATTGAAAACAGAAAACCTACAACCAGTCTCCTTTTTCTCTGGAAAAGCAGCAATTCTTTTAGCTGTATCTCAGAGTGGTGATTATGGTGGTGTGCAGGGGATGGCTGAGGTGGTTGAAATAGGAGCCTGGAGGGTTTTTATGACTTCTGTGAATCCAGGACAGGAATGTCTGCTTCTCTTCTGGTTGTCAACCAAAGTGTGATAATCCAGAAAGAGAGTGTTCACCACAAACCACAGAAGGGTTTGCACATGCTACCACACAAGTTAGCCTGAAGCATTGATTTGTTTAGAATAATACTGTACTGGTGGCGACTCTGAACATGTGAATGTTCACTTAAAGAGATACCTTAAAACTAATAGCGCAAACAAAATCTGATGACGCTTGATAAGGGAGGACTATGTGGTGCTTTTTATATTCACAAAAAACGCTTGAATGTCTAAACTCTCTGAGATTAATTTAACATCTAGTGCACTGGTATACAGGTTTTAATATTTTTCTACCAGGATGCAGTTTGTTAGAGTGAATGATGCACTTTGACGTTATTGTGGGTGCACCTCAGCAATTAGTTTCAGGCCCTCTATTTAGTTTATATATTTTTTATCTATTTCCACAATGGTGTCAAGGGATATAATTGCAAATGTATTTTGATGACACTGTTGTGTATATATACATGATAAAACAAAGAACTGCAGTAGAATCATGTCGAAGGCCCAAATACCAATACACTACTTGCACTGCCACTTAGCCCTACCAATCCATTTTGTGCGTTCACACCTAATGGTAGAGTGTCCTGAATCTTGTTGGGATAGTGGGGTAAGGTAGTTTGTTAGTGCTACATGGACCCTCATGGTTTTTCAGAGGCACAGTTCAAACAAAGGGTTATGAGAACCCTAGTGTTTGTGTATTGTGTATTATGATCCATTTCACTTTAACAAGTATAAAACAATTGTTACAGGTTTGCTGATGTCTCAGTATCTAACTAGCTAGCTCGCCAATATGACATTATTATTTCTGATTTGTGCATGACAGTCCCATTTTGACTTATTTTAAAGCTGGACTATGCAGCATCAGTTTCCAGACCAGATTCCTTCGCCGTTTTCTAGCTTTGCACCAGTTTCGTGCATACGTTTTTCGCTACAGAGCTCCCCCTACAGCTTCGGCGCAGACACACTGTCGAAAACACTCGTTGACGAGCCTCCCCGGCCACCTAGCAGCTACTACGTTACCATATGCATCTGTTTGCTAAGAAGCCAGCCGGCTAAACAGCGAGACATGTCTGGCACTTAGTGCACTTCGTGCTCTATGTTCAGCCGGACATATCGCAGGATACAGGCGACAAATCACGCGACATTCAAAGACCGAACTAGAAATCTAAAAACCAACGAGAACCTGGATTCAGAACGCAAACAAACGTGTTTGGTAGCAAGTGACTGCTACGCTAAACACCCGCTAACTATCGAGCGAGCCATCAAGAAACCAAGCTAAACACATACAGGGCTCCCAATAAAACAGTCCAGCAATAACATTGTTCAAAAGACTATCAAGTCACGTTGCAAAGACAAAGTTCAGCCACTTACAATTTCAACAGCAACACGGCCAAGTCGGCGTCTGTTCTGGACTCCTCAACAGCTCGTCCAATGTTTACTGTGTCTGGTCTCTTTTGTCAAGCTCCTTTTTCTTCTTCTGTTCCTCCGACTGTGGCTTCCTGGGTCTCTTTTTAGTCCACTGATACATGATGAATACAACAATTGCCTTGCAACTGGCAGTTTATATCTACCCGGTTCCATGTTTGGGGGTGTGTTTGCCGTAAAGCAGTTTCGAAACTACAATCTGACTACATTTTCGAGGGGCTGCGGGATACTTCCGCCGGCTCACTTCCGGATTGACTCGGACCGGTGGCAGCAAGTTGCATATTCCGCTTCTCCGCCCAGAGGCGCTAGGGGGGGTCATAGCAACGACCAAATGACCCAGAAAGTGTCAAAGAACATTCAGAATGACTTTCAGCCTGCATAGTTAGGGTCATTTTTGCTAATATTGTTGCATAGTGCCCCTTTAATGTCTGTAATGTAATGTTTCTCCATTAGATAAATGACAAATGATATCGTGATAATGCCACTTTTCAGCCACTAACCATTGTATGTCAAATGTCGACAGGGTAGACTTTAATGTTTCTGGGGTACGGTGTGCTGCTACTCTGCATCTCTCCAGGACCTCAGCCAGCTTGGCTTGATCATGACACTACCTGAAGCAACCCTGAGTCCACACCACCTTGCATTCTGATACGATGTGCTGGAGACTTGCCTTGATGTTGCCGCCAAGGAGGCAGCCAATGTCACCTTCCAACCACTGGGTACGGGACTTATAAACATCGGGGGTTGTTGTAGGCTGCCCATAACAGGAAGTGAAAAGTTAGACACCATATTAAACAATTAGTAGCAATGTATAATATATCCATCAGTTTTTGGGTTTTTTTGGTCATATGTGAGCGGATTGAACCAGGACATGAACAATGAGACCTTCCTAGTCTCTCTTGGTTGACTATACTAGCTTTTGGATGATTTGTTCAACTCCCATTGAAACTCCAATACAATTGCTTTCCTTTGATTTGTCCAGTGAGTCCTCATGTTTTCTATGTCATTAGCTCATTTAAACTGAATTATGTGTCTTATCACAGATTGTCTGCTACCAGAATGTGTGGAAGGATTACTCAGTGGCACACATTTTTCCTGCTGAGGCTGGCTGTGTGGGCACCTTAAGTTACAGCCACTTCAAAGTCTGGTGTTAGCGGTCCATTAACCACTAGTAATTAAAGTGTCATATTAAATGGCACTGAGCCTGCTGCTTTCCCTGGCCTGTAAAAAACTGAAAGAAATGGTTGCATGGTTTCCTGCAGTCCACCCTCATTACCAAAATAAAGGCAGAGAGATTTTGGCAGCAGCAGTTCAGTGATTCCATAGCAGGGCGTTAAACGTGGGCCCTATGCAACATGTTGCCTATAATTTCCTCTCTGTGTTCACCTATGCTTTGTCTGCTCGTAAATATGTCACAAATTAATTGGGAGGTACAAAACTGTGTCAGAGAAGCTGATTGCTGTTGAAATAACCTTTACTTTAAGTGCTCATTTCACAAATTCTGGCCCCTTAATTTTAAAATGGCCACATATAAAGTCCAGAGGCTACTGGCATTCAGACTGTACATACTGTGTAAGGACTTGAAATGATGAATAGTTTCCATTCCACACAAGCACAGAGCAAATCAAAATATAAAAGTCTCTGGGTCCATTTACAGAAAGAAGATTCAACTGTGTGTTAGAGACCCAACATCTGTCTAGAATATGAGGAGCAGATGAAAATGATCAGGCACAAGCCTGTAGGAACGCTTCATCAGTACCACCATTTATGTAACAAATGTGTTCATTTGAATACATTTCAAACTGAACGTTGTTTAACTATTAATCATATAAAGAGAATGTTACAATATTTTCATACAACTGAACTGTCAATATTTATCTTGGTTTGGTCAAATTACATTTGTACGACAACAACCGAAGCTGGACAAATATCCAGTATGTCTTATAGACATCTGCCTGCTATGTTGGAAAGATCACGAATGGGGAGCATTTACTGATTGGGAAGACGTTAGCGAGATGTGGGTATTCATTGGATGTCTTGCCAATGACCCAATCAAGATTACTTTGCTGTACATTAGCCATAAGCTAGCGAGCACTGACATGCAATGGTGTGCCTGTGTGTTTGAATTCATGTAAAACTCTTACTGAACTCAGCACTCACCAGAGACTTGAGCCCTCGATCTTCTCCCCCCACCCCCGTAACATTACATTCATGAAGTAAAATACAACATCAGCAGTCAACACTGAGTAATATAAACACCTAACAATGGAGGTCACCTCCAGAGATCAGTCAGGTTGATAAACAGGAATGAAGATGAATTCACCTTGTAATGCTGAAAATTAAAAAGAAATGTCTGAGCTCTCCTCCCATCAATAAATAGCTGCTGATCAGAGCCAGAATCTGATCTCCCAGTGTTTATTCCTCCAGAAGGTCTGGCTCTGCACCTGGATATGTCCTACAGAGCTGGCTGGGAAATGTCTTTTTTTTCATTGTTTAAATATTGTTTTGATGGAGACAAATTGATGGACAAATTGCAAGTTTCACAGCAATAACACCTACATTTTAATCAAATTGTTTAATTCAATTTCTTGGATTAGCCCTAATTGGGAGTTACTGGTCTAGAGATTATAGGGACTGTTATGATGGAACATTTTGTTAAAGGATTTTTCAGCTATGGTTGCCTGACTGTATTTCACATTATGATACAATATAACCAGTATTAAATACACTGTCATAAAGGTGAAATAGGTTATTACCATCGCACTGTCAACGGCCCACTTTCATGTTTTTCACATACATGACACATTCAGTTCAACAGTCGAGCGATTATACATTACTTTGGGAGGACAAATAAAAAAAACGGTCTTGGAAAATTAAATGAGCTTTTCAGAGTTTAAGAGGCATTTTGCTTTGCCAACCTCAATATAATAACTGTAAAGCTATTACAACCTGAGAAGTGTTGGTATTGGCAGCTTGTCAGAGCAGGGGCAGTAAAACAGTGCCATATGAGACTGGCTGCCATGTGTGTAGATTTGAAGCACTATCTGTTCACAATCCAGCATTAATACCAATGAGACACATTCAAGAATTATAGAAATTCCATTTTTGACACTGTTGAAGTTGTAACAAAAGCTTAGTTCAACCTTATTACTTTTCCAGCAGTATGACATTTAGGGCCTACATCCAGCACCTTCACCAGCGACTGTATGGTCTGTGGTATTGTAGCATTCAAAGAATTTTTGAGTGCATAGCTGTGTTTGAAAGTATGTATTTTCTCACTTTCTTCATAAAAAACTGAATATAAATCTACAGATGCGCTCGGCTGTAACTCACAGGCGCATTTATGAGGCCCGCTGGACTATTAAAGAAAACCGCACCGTAGACATGTCAGGTGGGAGAGAAGATTTGGTCAGCTTTAGTACAGGACATTTCTTAGCTGGATCTGTCCCAACACCAGATCGCCCGCAGGCAAAGGCAAAAAAAAACTAATGTCTGTAAGCTGGTTAGAGTCCAAGAAGGAGTCCATAGTCAATCCTGCACAATTTATTAAGGTTAAATTCTTTCTGTGATACCTGTTATGATATATGGGGATCTCAAGCAGTGTACAAGTAAAACTAATCACGAGGGTCTCCACTGTGGAAATATTTTTCACCTCACTTTTGCCTGCATGGGGATTAGTTACCATCTCCTCAACTGGCTGCTTTTTGCAGGCAGGTGGGACGTGTGCCAGAAACACTAAAAATAAAGAAATGTGAAGAATTGAATCCCTATTACAAACAAGCCAAAGCCAGGGAGAGATTAAAGGCTGCTTCCGACAAATAACACTCGTAGAGGTGGACAATGATTCCATTTATTCCATAGAATATTTTCTTATTGCATGTGAGACTCAACTTAGGTTGGGAATTAAAATTGATGCTTTTGTTTTTGGTTTGTATCGTTTTACTCAGTAGCAATGTCACTGGGGAATTTTTCTTGCCAGAAACAATTTAAGGTGATGTTATGGGTCAGTATGAAAAGGCTACTGTTTCCCAAGTTTGCAGACCTCATAGCAGGAAACTCTGACAATAAAATTAGAGAAAAGTTAAGTATTCTTCCAAAAAAAACCCTACTTTCATTATAACAGAATTTTAACAAATCAAATTAAATGCATATATTGTGATAAACATGCATAACAGAAAACTTAAGAAAAAGAATAAAATGAATCTAGAAAATCTATAAATTTGATAGATGCACATGGATGCAGTAGAAGAAAACAACAATCTTTCAGGTTCAATTCTTTGACTTGTTCAGATACGTTTTATTTACTGATCATTGGAGACAGAAGTCAACATGGGATGCAAAGTCCTCTCTGTCCAGAGTGACTTTCGGGAGTGAAAAAAGGAATTGCGAGTGTTGTCTGTTCTAACAGTGTGTTTGTTGCTGCCATGCTGTGTATTTTGATTTGTTGTTTGTATATATTCCACTAGTGTAAAAGTTAGGATATAAAAAAAAGCAATACTAATTGTTATGGTTTGGTGGATGTTTGGAGCAGGACCCAAAGGCGGACAACCAGAATGGGTTTAAAGGAATTTATTGAACAACTGTAGAGCAGAGTAGAGGCGGCAGTTGCTAGTCTGGGCTGTGGGTGGTTGTTGGAGAGGAGAGGCTCACAGCGGAGATGGGCTCGGGGGGACACTTGAGGAGGAGACACAGGCTTTGAAACAGGCTCTGGGTCAGCTGGCGTGTTAGCAGGCCTCACGATGACTTCAGCTGTAGTTTGAGAGGAGACGTTGGTGGAGTGAGACACCGAAGGTCCAAAGGGGAGTCAAGGATCGCGACAGGGGAGGGGAGGCTGGGTGGCTTGTAGAGATGACGCTCGGAGGTTACTAACATTGGAAAGGTTGAGGAGAAACAAGGTTAGATTTAGAGTTAGGTTAAATTTGCTGTTCCCTCAGAATAACTCAACACACAGACATTAATGTCTAAACTGCTGGCAACAAAAGTGAGTACACCCCAAGTGAAAATGTCCAAATTGGGCCCAATTAGCCATTTTCCCTCCCCGGTGTCATGTGACTCGTTAGTGTTACAGGGTCTCAGGTGTGAATGGGGAGCAGGTGTGTTGAATTTGGTGTTATTGCTCTCACACACTCTCATGCTGGTCAGTGGTAGTTCAACATGGCACCTCATGGCAAAGAACTCTCTGAGGATCTGAAAAAAAGAATTGTTGCTCCACATAAAGATGGCCGAGGCTATAAGAAGATTGCCAGAACCCTGAAACTGAGCTGCAGCACGGTGGCCGAGACCATACAGCAGTTTAACGTTCAGGTTCCACTCAGAACAGGCCTCGCCATGGTCCACCAAAGAAGTTGAGTGCACGTGCTCAGCGTCATATCCAGAGGTTGTCTTTGGAAAATAGGTGTATGAGTGCTGCCAGCACTGCTGCAGAGGTTGAAGGGGTGGGCGGTCAGCCTGTCAGTGCTCAGATTATAAGCCGCACACTGCAGCCTCAAAGATGATGCACAAGAAAACCTGCAAACAGTTTGCTGAAGACAAGCAGACTAAGGACATGAATTACTGAGTAACAATGTAATGCATTGTGGACCACAGCGTTTTTTCCCTCTTAACTTCTCACATGGTTTAATGTCAATACATGTTGAAATGATCCAATATCTAACCAAAAAGCAAAGGTTGAGATAAGTCCAAACACTTCAAAACAGATCAGTCCTTTTCTTTTTCTTCTCCCATTAATCATGTGCTCGTCAAATGTATGTGATGTCCCTGTACAAACACTGTACTGAAAGTATTTCAACTAGCTCCACTTCCATCAGCTTAACATGTAACATGCTGCTTACACACTGATGCTTCAGTATTAATAATATTATTATGTCATATATAGTAATATATCAATCAGAGGGGCCAAACCAGTACTATCACTTTGATACTTTAATATATTTTGCTCGTGATATTAATACTTTTACTTAAGTAAAGGATCTGAATACTTTTTCCACCACTGCCTATAATGTTTCTTACGTGCCATTACTGGCTGAGTTTCACCCAGCAACTTTTTTTATTAATAAAATGTAACACCCAGTGATCACATATACTCCTTTCTCCAGATCGATGATGATATTTCGGTCCCACACCTGCTAATCTCAGCCACATGCAGGTCGATCAACTCAGCAACTTCCAGTGATAAAGCATCAAATGTTCCTGTCCCCTCTACCTCACAAGAACCCAGTGATAAAGCATCAGGTGCAACTGCCCCCTCTACTTCAGCACAGCCCAGTGAGACAGCATCACTGTAACTTCAACACTCTTTTGCACATGTCTTATTTCTAAAATAAAGAAAATTGGCACGAAAAAATGTAGTTTCTGTGCGAGTGTATGAACATTGTTGGTGTATGATGGCAACTGTCTAAGATTGTCAAGATTTTAGCAGGTGCCCCACCTGCCAAAATCTTGCCTAGAGCACCAAATTGACAGTGGTGGTTGTTTAATGGTGCATACATCTTTGTGTTCATTTGTGCTCATTTGCCCCACACAGCCATTTTACTTTATCGTGCACTAGTCATAAGATAACATAAGCAAGCAACAGCAAGCAAGCACAATAATGCCACAGGAATCAAACAATGGCATACATACAACACAGACATCTATGCGTTAGTGTTGCAAGTTCTAATAGTTTCAAAGGGTTTGGTCAGATTACTTGCAATGCTGAATATAAATTATATGACAGTTTTTAAAGTTGGCAAATAATCCATTGGAATAGAAAAATGAATTATTTTGGATAACTTTTTCATGACTTCAAAATCAATCATTGAAAATATTGCACCTTATCCTAAAACATATCTTTTTTTAAATGGACGCAGCCACAAAATTTCAAGTTCACAGATTTTTCCTTTTCATCTTATAACATCTCAAAACATTTCCAAAGCAAATACAGTTGGATTACTCAAACAGCACTGGCACAGACAGCAGATATTCTGTGTATTCTGCAAAGTGGGTAGCTGGTGCTTTTGTGTGAGTTCAACAAAACTGGCAACCTGAGAGGAGTAAATGACTTTGAAATACAGTTGAACATGATAGAATGTGACTCAGTGACTTACTTTTTGTAGTTTGTTAAAATCTGACCCAGTGTGACAAGAGAGTATTGGAGAACTAGAGATGTCATTGGAAAGCCTTGAGGATAGTGAGACTATTCACTGTGAGATTGGGGGGGAAAGAAAAGTGAATGACAGGATGCTGTAATTTGGTACTGAAGGTCAACACTGCTCTCTGAGCAGCTGTACTCTGTCTGATAGCTTCCATCTGTTTACATTAATTCATGTAATCAACCTCATGCTGGCAGTTTGGCACATAATGAACATTAAACCCGCAACTAAATACTGTGGAGGACGCGCAAAGGAAGATCAGATATGCCTTTTCCGTTGCTGCCACTAGATGGCGTGAACGCATAACCAGGTGACAGGTCCTGTTGCTATGGTGATGATGCTAGTGACTGAAAACTGTGGCTCGATCCTGACAACCGCGACTTGAACATTACATATTACTCAAGGTCGGTAAACCCTTTATCGTGTCTTATGTTGTATTTGTAGCATCAAAGTGTTGGTTTGAACTGCTAATGTTGATTTACATGATTAGAAGTGAATGTGATTGGGCTCAATACTGCCTCTCGGGTTTCCCATGATGCATCGCTTTATTTTGTCTAGTAGCTCAGGGAGATGATAGAAAACTGACACAGCCACCCCCGAGCCACCCTCCCCTCTCACCCGACCAAGGCGAGCCACTGACGGCATCACCAACATGACCCGCAAGGCAGAACGCACTTAGCCGGTGTGGCTAGTCTCTTTAACCATCTACAACCGTTTACAGGACACTCGACGCACGCATATTTTAGCCATAAGGTAAGCTCTCCACGAGATAATGTGCTGTTGTACTCTCGTTAGCCATTCAGCTAAGCTAGCATAATTAAATCCTCATACGTACTTCCTCTGCATTGGGATTCATTCAAAAACGTTTTTGAAATTCCGCAGTTTTGGTATTACTATGCGTATTTTCATACGCAATACGGCTTATTTTTTTTAATGTATTTTCAATTCGGTATTCATCCAAGCAGGTTCATCTCATTGACATCTCAACCCTTGCAATAGGCTGGCTTCATTAGAGAAATCTTAAATGATACGTTAGCGATGTGTGACCATTTGAGCTAAAAACTGGACTTTTATTACAATGAAGGCCTGTTTGGAGGATTCAACGTCTGCAGAATTTACCAGAACAACTTAATGCCGAAACACGTCATTTATATTCTACTTGTGCTGTGGATTTTAGAGGTAGTTTGGTGTGACGTTTCTCTCAGCTAGCTTGTTTGCGGTTGTGTTAACTGGACAGCTCCTCCCTGGACAGCAGCCGTACACAACATTAGCTGCAAGGACAGCCTTTGTGATGACCGTACCGAATGCAGTCAGTGCATCCAGTAGTGTTCAGGTAATAAAACAACGAGGAAATTGAGATGTTTGGAAGCCGTCCACAAGCACCGCTCGCTTTACGTCCACTAAAACGTTTGCCGATGATAAAAATAAGGTAATGTCCTGGGTGATATCGCTGTCTGAAGCTTGACGATGACGGCTGTGTTGAAGTAGTGATCCTCTGGCAGCTCGTGTCAGAACCAGCAGCGGTTTAATGTGAACTGTTGCTTCGTGGTGCTGTCCGCAATGCAGGTGCTGAAATTGAAAGTGCCGTGGAAAGTATCAGGCGTCGGTGTCAACACGTTGCTCCTGTCCTGTTTGCTAGTGTTAATGGTGATATTAGTTAAGCTGTTAGCGGTTTATTTATTGTTGATTCAATTTTCATGATTCGTAGCGGTAGCTTTTGCTAACCCTAAATACTTGCAACAAAACTAAATACTAAAGACATCTGTGTGCAAAGAAACAGCTTCCACCACAGGAGGACCAGTGACTGGTAAACTCTAGTTGTAGCTACTAGCTAATCTTACATGCTGCTGCAGTTCATTGATTATGTATTTTCTCTGAATGGTTAGATGGCTGTTGTGATGTTTGTGTATAAGGGAAAGAAAGTTACATAATCTCAGTCTGTGCTGGCTTCTTAATTACCTCGTACATTGTCTCTGAACAAAGAGATCTAAACTTTATTGTCTCTCTTTAATTCATGAAAATAATACTCCCATTGTCATCTCCACAGTATGGCACGAGCCATGTTTTAAGGTAGTGTGGTCATGTCTTTTCCAACGGAAAGCTATCTAAGCCATTCTAGGAAAAGATCTGGGATGAGAGATATGCTTGCAGTGCAGAGTTTACCGGAAGGACTCCACCTTACTCATCAATAATGGATTATCTCCTCAGCCATTATTACACACCACTGGCTCGATTGTGATTACCAGCCTTGGTTCTCGCATTCTCATTTCCTATCCTGCTGTAAGCCATGACAACAACAACAAAAAAATCACACTACTGAAACTGGGGAGTGTGTACAGCGAGGTGTCGAAGGATATATTATTCATGTGAGTGAGCTGATGATGTAATAGTGAGAAGCTCTTGGATGTTTTATTGAAGCACTCTTAAGCATTCAGGGAGAGGCTTCCTCTGCACTCAGGAGGGACTGTAGCAGGGATCAATGTGCTCTCAACTCTCAGTTGTCTGGCAGAGGGTGGAGTTGTTGGGACGGAGTGATTGTTTCTGTCTCTCTGGCACTGGAAACAAGGACGTCCAGTGAAGGGTGGGAGGAAGTAGGTGGGGCGAGGCAGGGGAGGAAGAGATTGGTAGGCCTCATGCCACACTCAGTGTCATTCTGATGTCTAATAATGTATAGGTCTATCACAATAGATACGTTATCAATATATGGTACATATATCGTCGTACATTATCTACTTGCTAATGTACAGCAGCGTCCAAAAGTCTGAGAAGACACGGGTTAGGATTGCAGCAATATACCGGTTTCAAGTCATACTATAGTATTTCTACATATTATTATCAGAATTTCTTATATCTACAGTATTGCATTTTACTATATTAGTGTTGTTACAAATATATATATTTCAAGTTTATAACAAATTTCCTGTCCGGGACTCAGGACTCTTAAGTTATAGTAAGCACTTGTTAAACAGAAAGACACTCTCTATTTTTATGTCTATAAGGACCTATATTTATTTATAATTGATGACAATAATCATCATCATCATAATTATGTAATACTTTATATTGTGATACTGTCAAACAATTATATTTTCTGAGGGTTATTGAAATTATTGTGCCATTGCAACTCTAGTCAAGATACTTCTGTTCCAAATGTAATATTATTTTTCTAATTTCAAATCATTATACCAGCAGCTCAGTTGGTAGAGCGTGCAGTGCACCCCATTTGCAGAGGCTGTGTCCATATCTTAGCATTTGGTTTGTCTCCCTTTTGCTTTAATAAAGACATGCACTGAAGCTCGCTCCACAAGGTAGTGTTAAACCTGCTGACTCATGTTCTCCGGTGTTCCAAGCTGCTTGTGATGTCACAGAGTGCTTGGCTTTCTTAGTCTTCAAGTGCCCCCATAAATGTTCAGTGGGGTTGAAGTGAGATGACTGTGGAGGAAAAAGTCCATGACAGTCAGGACTCCTTGGTCTTCTTTTGTCGCCAATTAGTTCTGTCAAAGTTTTGATGTGTGCTTGCGCTCATTATCCTGCTGCAGTACTAATCCTTCTCCACAAAGATCAGACCAGAGTGTGGAGCATGTCTCTTGGTACATCTCTTTGGTCAGGGTGGAGTCAGTTCAGCGCAGGTGTCCAAAAACACTCCCAGAATTGAATATTCCCACCACTGTGTTTCACTTTGGTTTTGACACTGTGTGGTTTCATTCTCTCTCATGTTCGTCTTCTTACATACACACTTCTGTTACTGACAGAAATCTAGAACTTGGATTCCTCAGGAAATAGATCTTTTTTCATGATCCACTGTGAAATTCTGGTATTTCTTTGCCCACCTCAGTGTTTGTTCTTGTTTCCCCTCCTGAGAAGTGATTAAGAAACTGCTACTCATCCTCTGAGACACTACAAGACCGCCTTCTTATGACAGGACAACTGCCGATTGGAGTTTTGTGTTGTTTATTTAGTAAATTCTGCATCTGTGATAAAGATGCTTTTCTATGTCCCAACAAAAAGCTTGATATATAGATCTTCCGATGGTGTGGTCACTTTTGGTGCTTGATTGTGCTTAGCATCAAGTGTTACATGCACTGCCCCCTTAGAAGCCTTTAGTCAATCATGATTTGATGTTGAGAAAGTCCCTCTTTACTTAGAATAACATCATTACTCCTGACTTCTGATACTTCAGTTTACTTTCCGAATCCCCAGACTTCCAGGTTACATGACAATAATTAAGATTTTAAATGTGGTCTCATACTTGTATACCCCACTGTAAGTAGATTATCTCAGTCATTTTTCCACATGTGTATTCATTTACATAAGAAATGTCACACACATTAATCCGATCCAGAATTCCCTCTGGATAAAACAATATTTATTGTTTTTTTGGTTTTTTTTTTGGTTTAATTTTGAAATTTGTTTCCATTTAATCCAATTCCAGAGATTTGTAATAGTTAAAGGGAAAATAGATTACCATGTGGTTACTTTGGTTAATGTTTATGTACCACTTAGTAGTGATAAATCATTTTTAAAGCTGTGGTTTGAGACCATAGCTCTTGAGACTGAAGGAATTCTAATTTGTGCCAGAGATTGCAATATGATTCTAATTGTTAAGCTTGTTACAACGTACAGTAAGAGAAATAGGACCCAGCTGTTGTTTGATGTGGAGGGACCTTTATACAAATATCACTAACAAGACAAAAGATAGATGACATTCTAAGTAACAAAATAGAGAAAAAATGAAGGCTCACTAAACAAACCTTCTATGAATCTTGTCTCCAGCAGCTAAATATTTAGTGAGGCGTCTCAGGGTACAGTAAGCCACAATGCAAACGATTAGAGACCCCCATACAAAACAATTAGTATATGAATATGAATGAATGTTTTCAAAAATTACAATGAAGATTTTTATTTACAGCCCCCAGCAAAGGGAGAATACAAGATGAAGAATGTCTTGATTCATTAGACTTACCATGTAAAGGGGAAATGTAAAATGCAAAATTTATTTCAAAATTAAATTAGATTTCAGCTATGTCTGAAAGAGGGGAAAATAAAGCATATTGTGAATCCTGTAGATCAAAGATAACATTAGGCATACTCTACATATTATAGACCAGATCCAAAAACAGGGAGTGAACACAGTATTAGTTTGCATCGACACAGAAAAGGCTTTCATTGATTGCGTTAATAGGGTCATAGGGTCACGGTTAATCAAATGCACACAGTATTCGGGAGACTGTGTTTTCAAGAGCAGACAATACGGTGCATTCGTAGTCTTTACTAAGAACCTACAGCCGGGATAAAAATTGATGGTTACTTAACTGACCCAAGTTGAAATCTTCAAACTACTTTTTTGTCCAACCAACAGACCAAAACCCAAAGATTCTTCATTTTCTTTTAACTAATCAATAAAAGGCAAAGTAGTCATCAGTTATTTTCGTAATTGATCAATTGTTCAATTCACATGTATGTATGTACAGTCGCAGTCAAAAGTTTACATACACTTGTAAAAAACCTGTCTAGTAAATCATGGCAGTCTTGAGTTCCAATGATTTCTACAAACTTTATTTGGAATGGAACAAGTGAAACACAAACTACTTTGGGTCAAATTTGGTTCAGTAACAAAAATATTATCGGTCTTCTGAAAATGTGACCAATGTAAGATAACTTTTTAGCATGTTTGCTGCTCTTATTTATCAGCGAACAGGGTTTGAATTTTAACGCTTGCTCTGTCAGCTGAAGTGTGAAAGGATTTCATGGTATTACCTATTTGCGATTAGTTCGAGCTGTCATCGAAAGTAGATTGGTTCGGCCAATTGGCAGACGGAGCAAAGATGGAGCACATCCAAATGAGTGAAAGAGTGAGAATTAACAGTGTGTTTGCTATGTAGATTTGTTTGTTTATCATCTTTATCTTCTCTCTCTTTTCTGTCTCTGAAGGTTGTGAGACTGGTGTGTGGACATAATCAGCCATGGCATCGGCAAATGTCACACTGGAAAATCAGCTGCAGAGTGCACAGAAGAACCTGCTCTTTCTCCAGCAGGACCACGCCAACACATTGAAGGGCCTTCATGCAGAGATCCGCAGATTACAACAGCAATGCACAGGTGAGCACAGCCACAGGTCACCTCTTCTATTAATGCTGCTGCAAAGGGATGCAAATTTTATTTAGATAGATATCAGACAGTCAACTGACTTGAAAGTTATCATCAGTTAAACATTAATATTGAAAACATTTTTGCTTTTTAACCACTGACTTGATCTTTGTTAGATGCAAAATCAGAGTAGGCATTAGAAGTTGAAAGAATAAATGAAGTCATCAATAAGTTACTTCAACGATAAAATTAAATAACAAAAAATATTGACTTTAATTCAGTTTCGGAGCTTTTGCTATCCAACGTAAGCAAAGCTATATTTAGGCTACCAGATGGATAGAATATATTTATATAATTTGTACAGAGTGTCTTTTGTATTTTATATTTTTTTAAAGATTTTTAATTAAATTCATGTTCCCATATCAGTATTTTGTTTTTTGTGTTTGTGCTCATCTCTGATTGTTGATTTATAAACAAATCATTAACATCCCTCCCTGTTGTGAAAAACCAGCACATTAAATAACCTCTTAGAGGATACATCATGATAAAAGATTTAACACTTGGAAACAGTAAAACAAAATAATAATAAAACATTGATCCCAGCTTCCTTGAACTGATCTAGGTATTATTCTGGTAAGTGCACTCAGGCACTATAGTGATTCACCAGACCAAAACTGTCTTGAGCATACCACCAGTGATAGATCACACAGGACGCTGTCTGCTGTAGCCCTGATGTCCCTATCCTTGGCTAACCTGCCACTAAACCTGACGTGAAACTCTCACTAATCTTGTTAAGTGAATTCTTCACCATATGGAAAGTACTGAAATGCAGTGCTGTTCCCAACATGCATGCTGTTTGAGAGCTACAACCTCATGTGACACTGACGTGTAAGTAACCCTCTTCTTTTTTTTCGCAGACCTGACATATGAGCTGACTGTGAGAAGCTCTGATTCCACAGGTAAGCCACATGCCACATACCCATCAGTTTTACCACTGACATAAGCTGGTTAAGCTTTTGAGGGGGAAAAAAAAACACATAATAAAACACATTTAATACTGGCATCAAATAACCCCAAAACAGCCACTACCAACAACGACTGTAACCACAATGACTAAAAAGAACAACTCGATTTGAGCTCTGGACACTTTTAGGCACTGGACAAGTTCTATTAACTGTATTAACACTGTTTTGCTTCGAAACTTCACCTTAGAGATATTGACCAAATTTCAGTGTTTCCTTTTGACTACTACTCAAACAAAAGAAGAATTAGACTAGATTAGAAAAGCATCACGTACCTGTACCAAATATATTTTCTATTTGGTTGGTTGATATCCACTTTAGTAATACCTCAAGAGTTCAGTTTGAGTGTTGGACTTTGAACACGTTTCACCTCTTATTCAAGAGGCTTCTTCAGTTCTAAGTAACTGGAGGGGAGTTGCAGGTTGTTAAACTGTGGGAGTGTCCTTACAGAGTTGTTAAGGACACGCGTGAGCTCTGAGTTTCAGAGTCGTGAGGGCCGCTTGTGTGTCATTGGTTGATAAGTAATGTCTTAAGCCATATCCTTTTGGATGAGAAAAGAAACATTCAAACTTCAAGAAACTGAAACACACCCAGTTGCCTACGATACAGCGCTTAGAAACATCTGCTGTTTTGCTGTTTCATCGTGTCCGCTTTCAGCTGTTTCAGGAGTCATGTTTAGTTACTGCTGGTGAAAACACAAGACTTCCTGTGATACTGCTTCATAATAAGATAATAAAAGCTTTTAAATGAGTAAATGACAGGGGGCTTTCATTGTGAAGAAGTTATAGGAAATGAGATGTGTTTGTGACTGAATTATCTGTTATTCTTTTATAGTATTGCATGGATTGAGACAAGCACAGTAGCAGGTAGCTCAGTTGTGATTCAAATACTAAACTCTGGCCGCACTGGGCAACCGCGCAGAGTCAACCGAGTCGAGCCAGGCCGGCAGATGTAATGGAAAAAAAACAGCTAAAAGCAACCAACATTACCAGTTGCCCCTCCCTCCACATTACCATGACCATGATGTAGCACAATATTGCTCTGATTCAGCTCCAGTCTGTAAACTGGATGGAAGTATAGAACAGTACAGCATGGAAGCCTCTGTCAGGCTGCATAAAATGTGATCATTTACAGGGGACTGATGACCTCATTGGTGTGTGTCACATGTTGCAGTGCACCAGGATCACCATATGTCCTAGGCTTTTCAACATGGCTGGCCCAGAATTGTGCGGTACTGTCAGCTCCTCCACTTAGAGGCACTATCATGTTAGTGTTGAAGATCTCAGAGATTGGAGTGCTGGAAATGAGATTATCTGTCACACAGTGCTAATGCACAGCCTGCAGCCTCTTTAGTGCAACAGGGCTCAGCTGTTGCAACTGGGCTGAAAATTTACCCACTGCACTTTAAAACAATGAGAAAAAGCACAGTCATCTTTTAATCCACTGCTCTAATTGACATTAGGAAATGTTAATGTAACTAGACATCAAAAACCCTGCATTTTTTATATGCACACATTTACATTCATAATGCTGTACTCGACTCGTACTACTGTGTTTTATGCCACAGTTTTTTGAGCCAACATGGCTGTATGTATGGGTGGGGCAGGGCAGCAGCAGTGAAGGTCAGAGGAGAGCAGTGCCTGATGTCTACCAGAGCTGTTATGTGAAACTGGAGCTCTCTGCAGATGAGTCTCCATAGGATCATACTGTCTCCATCAGCTAACAGACTTTCCATAGTGTCTGCACTTAATGTCCTAATGACTGGGCTGTCTGGGGATATTTGTGTCACTGGGTGTGTATTTTTGTGTGCACTTATTTATGTGTACTCATATTAGCTGTTTACCAACTGCATGAATCTCGTGCATTTACTTAAATGTCTAAAGACAACTAGATCTTTGTTAGATATTTTGTTGTGTACACATTATCCAAGATATACCCAACAACTTCTGAGAGTCAGAGTGAGTAAAGAAGTCGGTGAACGAGACTAAATGTAACATGATTAAAACCAAAACATTACCTCATTTGAACATTTGTGTTTGAGGCTCCTCTGACAGATTTTCATCAGCAGTGGTGGTCGTTTAATGGTGCGTTCCCCACTAGTGAAGCAAGTTTGACCCCTGCAGGATCTGACGTGTTCATTTGTGTTACTTGGCTAAGTGTTTGGTGTTTCCCCTGAAGTAGATCACATTTTAACTCCAGCTCCACTCAGCAGTCAACATTACAGACCATAAATACCTGACAATGGAGGTGACCTTCACTGATCGCGGCTGCACTCAGGTTGATAAACAGGAGTGAAGATGAATCCACTTTTTAATCCCAAAAGTTACAAAGTAATCTTCATCACTTCATATGATAATTATGACAACATTTCACATTGTTGGATAAAATCAATTTCAACTGTGCATTCTGCAAAAAAATGTTCTAGTGATTATTCAACACCATAGCTCAGGAAAATCAACTTGACTAGTGCACGGAGGCCTACAACTGCAAGGCAGCAACTATAATTGTGATTCAGAGACCCCATAGTGTCACTTTATAAATATTTTGCTGTGTGTTTAATCAGTTTTTCTATTGTGTGTGCAGACAGCAGTGAGGTCCGATGCAAGGAGCTGCAGAGGAGGTGTGAGGAGCTGGAGGCCCAGCTGAAGAAGAAAGAGGAGGAGAACACAGAGCTGCTCAGAGACCTTGAGCAGAAGAATGCCATGATCTCTGTTCTGGAGAACACCATTAAGGAGAGGGAGAAGAAGTACCTGGAGGAGCTGAAGATGAAGAGCCACAAGCTGGCTGTTCTGTCTGGGGAGCTGGAGCAGAGAGCCAGCACTATTGCATACCTTACCTCACAGCTGCATGCCACCAAGAAGAAGCTGCTAGCTGGCAGTTCTTCTGAGGCCAGCCCCAACGTCAGTCCAGTCACTTCATATAAGCCCACACCTCCTCCGGCCAAGGACAGGCAGCCCGAGACTCCACGGCGTCGTATGAAGAAGAGTCTCTCCCAGCCTCTTCACCCAGAGCTGACCGAGGTGTATCGGCTTGGCCCCGACGGTAGACGTCTGGTTTTACGAGAGACGGTGGACGCCATGCCTGACCCCACGCCCTTCCTGCAGGCTGGAAGAGAGTCACCTGAACCGCAGGTGGTACGAGAGCGGCCTGCTGTTATTCCTCCTATTGCCTCTGAGCGCACCCCCATGTCTCCCCTGGGTGCTATGGCCAGTCCTCGTCACAGCCCCGCTCGGGACCGTCAGTACAGGGCTCATGTAGGCGTGGCACACCGCATCCCCCACGGTACCCCTCCTCTGGCCCCGCCGCAAGCAGAGCTGGAGACACTGGCAGTGGACCAGGTCAATGAGGAGAAGGTTGTGCGAAAGCGTTCGGGAGCTGACAGGACAGTTTAACACTGCAACGCTAACACGCACATAAACGCACACACACATCTACTGTATACACACTACGCTGCAAGAGCAGGAAGGAGCCTGACCCACTGTGTAGCCTGCTTTTTATGCAACACTGCAATATAAAGGAAAATACAAAATGATCATTTTGTTCATGGTATTCCATGCAGACTTTTCTTTATATACATTAGAAATATAAAGCATGCCAAATGTTTCTTATTCACGGCCCGTTGTTGATCTTGTATTATACACATGTTGACTTTCACATCATTCTGTCTCATGTGGTGAGAAAAACAAACTCTCAGCCAAATATCTGCATCAGTGCCTGCTTGACCGGGTCAACCATACACGAGCTGAGTAGTGTAGTAATGGCTAATAGTTACCTTTACGTATCTCTGTCTGCTCCATCAAGTCAAATGTACTCCGGACATATCAACAAACTATATAAACAACATGTCTGCAGCTTCATAGAGGGTAAAATTTAAATTATTAAACTAATCCCCCCTCCACTTTCATCTTCTTCAATATCAGTTTAATAACGTTACTGTAGGTAAAAGCTACATAATGTGCAATTGAAGTTTGCTGTTGAAAGGTGAAAGAGCTTTAAATTCCCCTTTCTATTGTTGAGTAAATGCAGTATGAAATGATGGTGAACATGGTGTGTGTGTGTGTGTGTGTGTGTGTGTGTGTGTGTGTGTGTGTGTGTGTGTGTGTGTGTGTGTGTGTGTGTGTGTGAGAGAGAGAAAGAGACTGAGTGTGTGCTTGAGACGACAGAATTAAGGCTTAAACAATATCTGTTAATGTTACTTTGGGTACAAAGGGCATTTTTGAAAATAATGCTGTAATAGAATTTTGTGATATTAACCAAGTACTTCATAAAGGCTGTACATTTTTAAGGTTCTTTTTTATTTATTGTTTAATAGAGAATCCTAAGCACCTCAGATATTTACTGTAGTCACTGCACACCAAGATGAAGGTGATTATAATCACTTAATAACCTGCTTTTCACATTAACATCACTTGTCCTTGAAGTATAAATCAATACAATAAAGGAATGTTTTTTTGGGGGGGTTGGGATATCTGGTTTCTGTTTGTAAAAATGGTGACAAAATAAAAGAAATGACACATTTACTAAGATGTTGAACCATTTTAAGCCTCTAGAACAACCTGGGTACATATTATAATTTCTGGAAGTCCACTGGTGAGATGAACACCATTCTTCCAAGAAGATATTCCCTCGTGATGTTTTGTCAACATGTCTGTCTAAAATTGCTCATAGAAGGGTGCCTGCAGGTTCTTAAATGAACAGTTCAGCCTAAAGTGAAAGTAAAACAGCGATGCAGCAATCTCCTTAACAACTGAAGAAGCTAGGGACTTGAAGAGGAAAAAAATGGTTCCATACAGCTTGTCCAGCAGGATCCAGGTCCACAGAAGCCCCAAGATCCAACATATGTTTAAAAAGATTCTATTTACAGTCTTTTTAAAGCTGAAATCGTCACTGCAACTGCTAAGTGTTAGTGTGCACCCTGTCTGAAGTGGGTGCATAAGTTTCACCCCGAGTCAAAGGTGTAAATAAGTCCTTTCTTTATTCTTGGTCTCAGGGATTCTGGAGAGTTGGATTACATCAGACGAGGTATATATATGGACCATTTTGCTGAGAAGGTCCAGAGATGTTTGGTGGATTACAAAACGTCACCTGACTTTGACTGAAGTGTCTGTTGGTATTGAAACGGGATGTGAATCGAGATGGAAAACATTTTTTAAATGTATACAAATGTACCTGTGGTTCAACAATTCAGCCACTAGGTGTCCTACTTGAATCACTGTAAAATGTATACATTATTACGTCTGTGAATTTATTTCCCTGAATGTCCTGAACCAGCATTGATAATTCCACCACAGTTAAGGAAAAGGACGGTTGGCACCAACACTGCAAATCTTGAAATGGGGTTCTTGGTAAAATATCATCCGTGGGACGGATTTGGTCAGCATCAATGAGTCTGCACATTTTTCCTTAGCACGAATCGTGCTTCTGTGTTTTAACTCAACCCTCTGTTATACTACCGCCTCAAGTTTCTTTAACTTGATATGGAGTTCCTCCTCAGCTCCGCTTCTAGCACAGTGACTGATGTACAAATACTATTACTGACAAATGATTAAAATAAATTTTATTCTCAGAAACATATTCAGTTCAACTCACTTAAGGTAGACCTCTCAGTCTTCATATGTATGTTACAATGACACTACATAATATATATGGTAGTAGATTATTTGGCATAATATTTTCTTTAAAGTTTCATAAAAATTACAGTTCAAAAGGCAACTTAATGTATTTGCAGGACTGCCAATGAAGGACATTTAAAGACATCACAACTCACTGTAAATGACAAATATACAAGTCACACTTTTAATTTTTACACAAAATTTAAAAGCGTTCCTCGTGGTAGAATACCAAAGTGCATACTTTAAACGATCAAAATGTTCACATTAGACTTGAGATCCTTCAGATCCTCACAGCAGAGTGGATCTGAAAGCTCTCAAGCTGAAAAATGTGTTAATTTACGAAGAGGAAAGAATATTTTTTTAAAAATCGTCTTTGGCAGCCGTCACAGTAAGGTATTTTTTATTTTCATTAAATCAAGGAGGGTGCCCCATTTCCATTTCCCCGGAGTTTACAACCACTTCAATTACAATTTCATAATTCATATTTAAGTACTTTTTTAGTTTTTTTACTTCTGTAAACTCTTTCATGGATATAGTTTGATATGTTGATGCAAACTTGCCATGTTTAGCTATCACTGTGCTGGCTCTAATCTCTTGGCTGGGGATGTAAATGTATTCTCATTAAAGCCTGCCAAGGAGAGGTGACCATATGTTACTTCACAACATTTCTGTTACAGCCCAAATGTGAGAGAAAGATGAAGGCAACAACCTCAATCTGTGAGAGCTAACAACTCTTCATCCAGCTGCTGAGTGGAGATATTCACAGGGGTGTAGGGTAAAGCAGGTAGAGAGCTGAGCAGTTTGTCACTCAGATCTCCGGAGGTTTGCAGAATGCCTGTTGGAACCTCAGGTAAATCTGGGATGGTATCCGGCTTCGACTCGATTAGCAAAGATTTCAGTTCCTCCTCCAACTCATCCATGTCTTCGTCTGCAAAAAACACAAGTTTAGATCTCGGTGATATTCAATTGGGTCAATCCCTGCCAACTCACACAAAATTCAGAACATTTCACAGTTACTGTAGATTTTCTCTAAAAAAAATCATGTATTTCTGTTATATTCATGGGTTCCAGCAAAATCCTGATCTGTGGCACTCAGTGTTTAACACCGGACCAATTCACTTCTCCATGTGCATGAACTACTGACATTGTGTTATACTGCGACGATAAAGTGTCCCCTAAATTTTTTTGAGTAGTGTATAATAATACCACACAAATCAAAAATGGTCGCAAGAAAGTGAATAACAATAAATGAATAATTTTGAAAAATGAAAGATTCTTCCCTTCGTCTAAGAAAATAATTTCTTGTTATTTTTGGATAACTGTCTACTACTTTTTAATTGCATAAATGTTGCAACTAATCCTTGCAGTTTCTTGGATGTTCAGGACAATTTGAACCCAATCTAAAGAAAATTAAGACATTGGCGAGGCTGAGAATACACATACAAAGAATCAAAAAGATTACTACATTAAGCTCCAACTTCAAAAATTCAAATGAATGTATGTTTTCAATACAATCCATGACATGAACAAACATCAACCCATATATAAAATCCATTTAAATTAGGAACTGACAGTATGACTTACCTGCACCCGTCACTCCACTGGATAAAGTTTGGTTCACCTCATCCTGAGTGTCACACAACTGGTTAAATCATAGAAAGGACATGAGGACGCTTTAGTATAACATTCAAGTTAGTTATCTGGCTGAGTCAAAGTATGAATGAGAGTGACTGTACAGACTTAAAACATAATGGCGTCATGACTGATTCATTTTTGTTATTTTGAAAAGGCAGGGCTGGGCAATACATTGTTATTATATCATTATCCAGGTATGAGACTATATATAGCTTCAATTTTGGATATGGCTGTATAACAATGTGGCATAAATGTTATTTATCTCCTGGTTTTAAAGGCTACATCACAGTTGAACTGACTGTTCAACTTGTTTTAATACTTGTCTTTACACACTTAGTCATTACATCCACATTACTGATGATTGTCAAAATATCTCATTCCTACAGTATTGTTGGAATATCAATACTGAAGTATTTGGTCAAGAACACTGTGATATTATTTGGTGGTGCTGGCCAGAAAATGACTGAAAACCACCTCAACAACATACAAGTTTAAAGAAATATATACATTTATGGATAATGGCCAACTGCATCATGGTCATTGTGTCCTTGGGCAAGACACTTCACCCACCTTGCCTAGTGTGAATGTGTATGACTGCTGTATGTTTGAGGTGGTGGTCGGAGGGCCCGTAGGCGCTGAATGGCAGCCACGCTCCCGTCAGTCTGCCCCAGGGCAGCTGTGGCTACTATCGTAGTTTACCTCCACCAGTATGACTGTGTGTGAATGAATGGAACCTGGAACCCTGTCAGGCGCTTTGGGTGACTTGAAAAGCGCCATACAAATCCAATCCATTATTATTATTATTATTATTAAATCTCAAATACTTCAATTTTAATCTCTTAAGCCTTCACTAAAGGGCATCATCACACCCAGACTGGCCGTGCCTATCAATAATTAGGGGCCAGTCTCCACATAGTGCATTACAGGTGGTCTGAATGCTTTAGTTATCCGACATAGACAGCTGTATGTATTACTGGAAGTCGCTTTGGACAAAAGTGTCTGCTAACAACTATTATACAGTCGTGGTCAAAAGTTTACATACACTTGAAAAGAACATGTATATCGTGACAGTTTTCAGTTCCAATGATTTCTACAGATCTCATATTTCTGAAAATGAATCACTGAAGATGTGTCCGGAGGCACCAGCAGATATATGTTCACAACATTATTTCAAGGCCCAGCCCTGAGACATTCTTCTTCCATCCAATATAAAAGTTGAAACAGATCACTGCAACCACGTTACTCGACATTAGTTTTATACACCAGAGATCATGAAAAGTTTCTATTCAAATAATAAAATAAAAAATAAAATTCATGGTCTTAAAATATGCAGCTACCTCCTGAATTTGATCCACAAGGTTCTCAGCACGTTCCACTGTCACGTCCTTCAGAGAGAGCCTCAGGGCTGCCACTCCAGCCTGATAGGCCTGCATCACCTACAAACATGTTCAACATTGTCTTAAAATGCTGTCAACAGATTTGATTATACAGACAGAAAGAATAGTGATGTCTGTCTGCTTCTCACCATTTTGTCGGTCTGTGACTGGGCTATTCTGTCCAGGATCGCCCTGATGGACTCCAGTTTGGCAAACAAGTTGTTGGCTCTGATTTCTACCCTTTTGCGGCCTCTTAAACACCTCAGAGCCTGTAGGAAAACAGTGAGAATGACCACTGAACACTGTGCTCTGTCAACAGGTAATGCAAATAAAAAAAGATCTGTTGTAAGTACCTTTGATTTCTTCCCTTCCCTCAGCAGCATCCTTGCTTCCTCTTTGAATCTGCACTTAGATAATACAAAGCAGTTTTAGCAAAAATCACAAAGTCTGATATCCAGAACATTTAAATACAATGCAGTAGGGATGTCCCGATCAGGTTTTTTTCAAATCCTGATCCCGATCCAAGTCCTTTAATATCTAGTAAATACTGAGTACTGATCCAATAACTAATCTAGCCTTAACTAATATTTTCCTGGATAATACGGCTGCATTAAGAAAACAAGTACCTGCATCCAGGTTGTTCCTTAATAGGCTCTTTTATTTTGCTGAAACAAAGTATATACTTTCATATGGCTCTTTCTTTTTCTGCATATGCTATTGCAACAATGGCCGACCATCTTCCTTGAGTTAGCAGTGAGTCTGTGAAGCTGCACTGTGACGCAGCCCACGCTTGGTTCCTCCATATCATCCACTGCTTGTTCATATTCCTTACGTTGTCATATAAAAGGATGTGGACGTGTTGCTTGTCTATATCACAGCGTTCAGCATCTCCTTGGTTGCCTGTTTTAGGTGCTCTGCTGCATGAGACCCACGAAACTAGTGTGCATACCGGCACGTTGTATCTCGAAAGAAGAGTAAATGTAATGTAATGCAGAGATGGTAGAGCATACCGGGGATTCAAAAACTCTAGGTGACGAAGAAAACCCTGATCCTCTACTACGGAGATGAGCTGGTTATCCAGAGTGATTCATTTAATTATCTTCTCTGTAATATTTTAGCGTACCAGATGACTAGTAGTAAATGCAGCTCTTTTGTTACCCCCTCGTGAAACGGTCGTATTGCAGATGCACTGCAGACATTTTATCTACATGTTTGCGTTCTGCCATAAATTTTGCTCTGACTTGAAAAAAAAACAAAAATCGGCCTTGCGTCCACATTCAAAATTGCCGATCCCCGATCAGTGGAAAAATGCCCATATCGGCCCAACCAGATCCTGCAGATCGGACCGGGACATCCCAACAATGCAGTGCTTCTGACCATTAGTTCAACGGCTGGAAAAAAAAGACTATTAAAGCATCAAGTTGCACACACAGTTATTCACATCTGTACACCTTATTGTCATCATCAAAACAAAAGTACCAACTTCTTTATTTAAATAGATAGTGTTGATTACAAATACCTACCAGACTATTATACTGTAGTTTAAGTCCGCACATCATCAAACAATACTAATCCTACTTCTACTTAAGTTCATATTTGAGTTGATATACTTGTCAGCCTGAAGGCCCAGTGTCTCCACCCGCTCTCCCAGCAGCTTCTCACTGCGCTGCAGCTGGTAGATTCCGATATCAACATCACTGACTGGGGAGACGCGATCTTGGCCAGGCTGACAAAACTTAACAATCTGTAAAGAAGACACATACAGACAGAAAAAAAACATCACGCCAGCAGTCAGAGAAGAAAATATGCCCAACAGGTTTTGATCCTGATGACTGAACAGTTTGTAGAATGCTAGATTATACTTTACCTTCTCGCCTTCGTGCAAAAAAACAGTCACTTGTTTGTCCCTCTGCAGCTGCAGGAGAGCCATGCACAGGGTGCTCTCATCAACACACACGTCAGAAGACAGAGTACACAGTTCTTGAAATGACAGGAGGCAGCTGCTTGCAAATTCACTGCTCCGGTACACCTTTAGTAATTCTGCTGCTTTCTCCTGGAAAACAAAAGATAACAAACTTCACATCCAGCAGCTGCCAACATGGCTTTTCTTGATCAATTTAAGGCTTCAACTGATGATTAGGTGAAAATATTGATCAGTGTTTCTATTCGTCTGTTTTTTTCTTAAAGTCCAAGATAACATCCTCAACGGTCTTGTTGGTAGGGTGAGGGCTGGTATAAATAACTGCAGCTCTAGCCTCATTAACAGACATAGGGATATAAATCTGTTCTGGTAAAAACTGAAGGGAGACTAATATATAAAAAAGTCTGTTAAATGTAATGCATAGCATTAGAGCTCCAAGAATCAATTGATAAGTTATCAACTATTACATTAACTGATTGATAATTGATTCATTTTTTAGGAAAAGAAAGTCAAAGTGCTCTGATTTCAGCTTATTAAATTTGAATATTTTCTGGTTTCTTTACTCCTCTATGCAGAGGCGGGAAGTAACAACAAATACATCTTTCAGGTGTCTGTGCTTTATTTGAGTTTTTATTTTTATTTTACTTTTACCTCCTACATTTGAAGACATAGGTATTTGACATCATGTGATTATCCTATTGATATGCCTGAGATAGAGATAAGAAACCATTCAGCCTAGTAGCAAGTTGTACTATGTAGATGTGTTCTTGGTGCTGTAGTCCACACACTCGTATGCATTGTGTGTCAGATTAACACTATTTTTAAATAAGTCATACATGTGGTTGTGTTGGATATCTTTTGCAATAGCAAGACTAATGTTTATAATCATTTGTCAGAAATTTTACAGAGAGTCATTACACTGGATCCTTTAATATCTATATCAGGAGAGGTGGAAATGCTCAAAGGGTTAGTCAATCAAATCAAATCAAATCAATGATAACCAAACAGGTCTGTGTGATCTTTCTTATTTCCTTATGAAAAATATCATGTAATTACACGTAAATCTATGTCAGCTCTTGCATCCTTACAATAATTTATAATAATGAAAAAAAAATGCAATTGACAAAATGTGGGGTAAACACATCATTAGTATACATAAAATATAGGGGCAGTTATGTTCATAGATAAATACTATTTTTATTATGTGAACTGTGGCTGTGATGATTTGTTGATGCTGAACATGTTTGTGTGTACAGTGTTGATGGAGATGGAGCAATGGGATCAATAATTAAGTAAAAGTATAAGGACAAACTCTGAGTAAAAATGATAAGATATAAAGGAAACAAAAAATGAGATTCATGCTGTACAGAGCATCTTACTACTACCTCATCATGTGGCACACAGTTCGACAAACCTTGACTAGTTCAATGACAACAAAGGACTCCTCCAGCGGCACCCTGCTGCCCCCCAGCAGGGTAGAAAACGTCCATTTCAGAGGTTTAACCAGCAGCAGGCCGACACCCCAGGAGAGCCAGCCACAGTCCACATTGGCAGCAAACTCGGACTCCCTCATGACCTTCCCACACCTGGCAGAGTTTAAAACATAGGTAATATTAACCCAGAGAGGCACGACAGTCAGCAGTGACAGGGCAGAAAGAGTGACGGCTACCTGGCCATGGACTGGATGACAGTGGGCAAACCGAGCGGGGACTTCTCTTTCCTCTTAAAGGTCTTGTTCAGCTCCTGGAGGCTGACACACACAGTGCCGCGCTGCCTGCAGGTCTTCACGACAAGAACCGTCCAGAAGTCCATTTTACTGTCCCAGTCTGTCGAGTTGACGTCTCGGTTCTCCTTGAAGTCGGAGAACATATATTCCATCCGCTCGTCGTCGCCCCATTCAGGTGTCAGGTCCATTTCAGTGGAGTAATACCTCCAGTCCAAACTTTGGCTAAACCGACCTGCTAGTTATTCCAAGAAGACAGCTAACACAGCTAACATTAGCTAGCTACAAACCAAGTTAGGTTAGCTGGCAACACCCACTATCTGCCCTCAGTCCTTCCAGAAACAACTGTCACTGCTTAACGGATGTAGCATGTAAGCTAAATAAAGTCGTCTGTTCAAGGAAAAGTGAAAGAAGTGTCTCACATGTCGCTGCCAGACATCAGCGCAGACCCTCATTTCGACATTATGCATGGAAATATGACTAGCGCTAGCGTTTCACATATCAACAACATATGTCCGCACGCGTTTTCAGTCCAGAACCGCCCAAGAAAGCGGTGATATGTGTGCAAAAGGGCAAATGTGTCGACTCCGCCCCGTGCAGACACGTGGATTTACAAAGCAAGCGCTCCTTAAATTCCGCTCACGACCGTTGTGTTTGCGCTCTTTTTGCGCAATCTTTTTTAAAATACATGATGATATTTCAAATTAAATGAAATATTAAGTTTAAAGATGTTAAAAATATGTGTGTGTGTTTATGTATCTATGTATATATTTAGATTTGAACATGTTTATATGTAATCATTACTATACTAATGTAATCACCTGTATCTATAGAGACGAAATCACGCTCCTTCCAGTGTGCTGCATACATTTCTTATTCCATTTGTATTGTACTACGAATTACACATAATGATGTTTGGGAATTTTAAAAAAAAGTCACAGATTGCTGTAAAGATAGTAAAAAATACCTTTACGTTTTGTGTCTTACTACTTAGTGAAATACAACTGGCTTAAAAGAAAAAGGGATAAAAAAAAAATAAAAATAATCTGAAAATCTTAACAAAACTGGTCATATTTACTGAGTTAACTAATATAGGGGAGCTGCTCTACAATGTTTTCGTGAACGTTAAACGAGACGTCACGCAACAGCTGTAGTCTTTCTAACTACGACTTTCTTGACTTCTAAAATTATCTATTAAATTGACAAATATCACGTTTACTTTATGCCACAATTCAAACGGAATCGAGTAACTACCTGTCTCTTCATTCACTAACATTTATAGAAGAGGCTTCGGCTCTTATGGAGGGTTTTGGGGGCCGAAACTGTATGCTGAAATACTGATTAATTATATTTAAATGCCTAAATACATGAATAAATAACATATGAATATAATTGTCATAAATAAATAAATCACAGATAAGACATTAAATATAGATGTTGAATTTATTTTTGTAATATTTATTTATTTAAATGAATATTTATGTGTAAACATTTGTACATTTATTCATTCATATATCAATTTATTGATTTACTGTTTCATTTATTCACATTTATTTATGGGCTACTTTAATTTATCTTTAGTGTAACTCAGCAGTGAAATAAATATGTCACCCTCATTCACCAAAGATCCTGGGTTGAAACGTCTGATTGGTGACTGATCAGTATTACAGACCTATCAGGCTCAACCAGTTGATCTTTGATTTTGTTATGTGTTTGATGTTCAAATTGCAGTTTAATTTCAACAAAGTCCATGAAAATATCACGAGCAGAACAACCAAAGATTATGATTTCCCCTTTCCAAAATTAATCTAACTTTATTGAGCTCACTTTCCAACTAGCATGTCAAGGTTGGTACCAATGGATGCCATAGAGATATTTCTTTGGATGGTGTCTGCTCTGCCTCTGATCAGCTTGCCCTGATGTCCTTACTGATAAGACAGCACACAACACTTTTGGGGACCTTAAGCTTTAATTATACCCCCTTCCCACCAAACCTTCCATGTGCAAATATACACGGTAACAATTAAATACAGTTTGTGACTGTATATTAAGAACAAACGAGAAAATTACAACTCTTTTTTCTTTTATAACTTAACGTATATACTCTGATCTTGTTATAGCTTGCTCAAATCCCCAAATAATGTGTAATTCGCCCCATAATGCCTAATTTTGCCCAGGCAATGCCAAATATTTCCTCATTTCACATGTTTTGAGGTTGGATAACAAACTCAAAGAATATGTTTTTAAATTATTAAGAAAATAGGCTCATATTTTTTGTTAGTTTGGGGCCCCTCAGTTAGTTTTGCTCATGCCTTAGACCAGCTTTGATCCCATGTTTTTTTTTTTTTTTGCAGAATGAACATTAAATCCAAAACAGATTCAAGGGTATCTCATATAAAGATAAAAATAAACATGGATTAAAAAGTAATGCAATGGTTAGTATTGCTTGCTTTTCATAGCTATATCATTTGTCCTGCTTCATGCAAAATTCTCCACAGATAAGCTACGCCCTGTAACTTACAAAACGTTCATAGTTTTACAGTCACACTCTGATCTAGTGAGTAATTTAGATGTACATGCACATTATCTTCACACTAGTAAAGTGTAGTACACTATATACTACTGTCAAAAAAATAATTGGCCTACATATATGGCTGGCAGAACAGAAGCAGTGATGCAGCATAGACATGACAGTAATGTTGGCGTGTTACTGGGAGTTATCCCATCGTTTCATTCTAGTGCATAAAAATAGATTAATCATTTAATTAGTTGCCTTCAAACGTCGGGTGAAACAGCAGACCGTTAGTTACAAGACTTAAACATTTCGCAGTCTTTCATTTATTTGGCACATTTTGATAAATGCTCAGAAAGAGCTCCGTTCTGACTGTAACATGTCTACTTGGCACTGAGATCCACCACCAGGTGCTGGTAGGCCAGCGTGTTGCCTTTAAAGCTGGCAGCCAGCAGAATGTCCTTGTTGTCGACAGATACTAAGTTGAACGCCCGCGGAGCTCTCATGTTGAGCTCCTGGAAGGGCTGAAAGCGCTGAGTGAGGTCATCCCACAGGTATACTCTGGAGAAGGAGAAATCACTTCCAAGCATGAGGTACTGGCGCAGGCCCACTGTGAAAGGATACACTGCCATCGAGCCACGAGAGGGAAGAGTCTGGATCTCTACAAAACGCTGCCCTTCCCAGCGAAGGATCTTGGAGTCGCCGATGAATCGTGTGAGGCAGAGGTAGAGAACTTTCCTCACCCAAAAGTGCTTCACCATCTGCACATCCGCCAGCTCTGTGATCTGGGAGAAGAAAGCAAACTGTTTCTGGCTTCGGTTCCACTGGTAAACCACCGGCGGCTGAGAGGCGCTGGACAGGATGAGGTGAGGTTTTCCCCCGACATCAAGGAACTCAACATGGGTGTCCCGGTGCCAGGGATGGAGGGACTGGTGGGAGTAGAAACCGTTACTGTTCCATCGATAAATGCTGGTGGAGCCTGCCTTGGAGCTGTCTGCAACTACAAAGTACCACTCTCCATCCAGCTGGAAGGTGTCCACGAAGTTGGGCTTCTTCACTCGAGTGGTGTCAATATCTTGGATCTTTACAAAGCGCTGCGGGTCCTCCTCCCACCTGTGACAACAAAGAGTTTCTCATAATCTGTGTTTTCACCAAAGATATTTCAGTATAGACCCTTTGAACCCATACATAACCTGTGGTAAGTGCTGAGAACGCAAGTTCTGTTTCGTGCTTCCACCCAGGACAGTTAAATGTAGTCGGAGTTGTTAATAATCAGCAACACCTTAGATTTACTGCCCAAACTGCTAAACTTTTCGTGTTTCCTGTCATGCTCAAACACATATCCACTACAGCACACATGTGGTTGTCTTTTTTACAAGAGAGAAATACATTTTGAGTACAGGTTGCAGACAGCAGGACAAAAGACTGCTAACCAAAGATTAGATAAGTGTGCCAGGCACCTCAAGAAAGGGCTGATAGAAACAGGATGGCACAGAGCAGTTCTTGGTACTATCCACAAATTCTTGTTTTGGAACCGCAAAAAAAAAAAGTTCTAATGTGTAACGACCTGAACCGAACAAGACTGCTTGGTGGGAACAGGGTTGTAGTAGCTTTTCAGAGTCAAAGGAATAACACAACATTTTGGAAGTACTCTTTGTCTCCATCTTGTTGAGAATTAGATGAGAAGATTGATACCATTCTCACATTTGGGAATATGAAGCTAAAGCTTGCAGCCAGTTAGTTCAATGCAAACACTGTAAACAGGGGAAACAGATGGGCTGCTTTATCTACATAACAATGGTCAATGGAAACCAAAATCATGAACCCACTGTGGGTTGGATTCAAAATCACACCTAAAATCAAAGTAAAAAATGAATACTCCATCTCATGCATTACGCTCTCAGGATTCAGGGCTCCTGACAGTTTTTGGGGTTTAAAAGAAGTCAGCTGGCTGCAGGGCTTTTTCCTGTCATGCCCTCTTCCTCTGGAATAACCTCCTCCCCCTGCTCAGTCGTCCTGCTGGATCCACACTCTTCACATATATTCTATATGATTTACGGTGACATCTATTACATGTCTGTCCACCCTGGGAGAAGGGATCCCTCCTCTGTGGCTCTTCCTGAGGCTTCTTCCATCTTTTTTCCCACCTGTTGAAAGGTTTTCTTTCTCAATAAGTCAAGTTTTTCCTCACTGGAATCGAGGGTCTAAGGAGAGAGGATGTCATTCACTGTACATATTGTAAAGCCCACTGACGCAATTTGATTTTGATTATTTAAAATTCATTTAATGCGCCATCATGGAGGAGCTGGACTACCTGTGCAACCTGATTGGGCTGCAGGTACCGCCTCATGCTACAGGAGCGAGGACAGAAGGATTAATCAGGAAGGATACGGAGAGAGCAATTTTCTGTTCCCACCACATGCAAAACCATTCCCTTTTTGCACCTGTTGTCACTTTCATTTGCACCAAAGCAGCTGAAATGGATTGATCCAGTAACACGTTTACTGTTTAAATATTAGAGCAGTGTTGATCTTTTCATTTCACTCTCCACAAGAAGGTGAATTAGCGATCATTTCCTGCGTCTCATGGCCGATGCCAATGATATAAATGATAATTTCACGTAATTTACTTTTTTGTATTAAAAAAAAGGTAGGTAGGTGACCTGTGGGTGAGAAAGGATACAACGTTTTAAGGAAATGGATTATTTAAAACCCTTGCAGAACATGAAATTACAAACATGCATTACAATCACATAAATGACCATACTAGTGACTAAAAATGTCAGATAATTATAGTGGGGTAATAATTACAGTATCACCCTCTGAAAGTGGCATGAGATCCAAATACTTAAGTAAAGTACAAGTTCTAAAATTCAAGCTGTCTGAAGTTTAGATCCTTACTTGTAGATATGAGATCCACCAAAAAGCTGAGCCACCACCATGTACAGACTGTTGCTTATGACCACGGGTTTGCAGTACACAGCAGAGCGAGCTGCGAGGGATCAACACAAAAGACATTAGGATCCATTTTTTAAACACAGAAATATATTCCATATTTATTCTTTCATAGGTTCAAACTCACAGGTTATGTTATGAAACTTCCTGAAGACCATCTCCACATGATCCCACACATACAAGGTGCAGAACCCTGAATCGGGCTGGGCGAAGGTCACAAACTGGTCGCCGTTGAACTCGTACGATTCCACAGACACAGAGTGGAAAGGGAAGGTCTCGTACACAGCGAAGTCTGAGAGAAGACAACACAGAAAAAAATTCTACAAATAAAATAAACAGTTACTAATTTTGTCAGGCTACTACTTGTCACCCATGTCACCAGACTCCCTTAAAAAAATGCAACAGTTTGTGAGTTCGCAGTTCGGAAAAATTTATAAACATTGTGAAATGTTATTTCCCAAAAAATCTGAATTATGTGGGCTGTCTTGTAAATCCGGCACGTGTTCTACATAAGGTCTTTCTTCTTTTGTGTAAAATTGGAATGAAAAGGGCCAGAGTGAAACCTGCGCTAATGCAGTTGAAGTCTCGCGGTGCAAGGTCGTGGATTCTGCGTCCTTGAAACTCAAAGGGGCTGGCACAGTAGATAGCAGGAACAGAAGTGTTGGTCTTCTCCATCCAGTCGACCAGCCACTTGATCTTACAGTCACAGCGAAAAGAGTTCCCCCGCAGGTCTCTGAAAAACAGACAATATGGAGTTTTGTGTCTAAAATGCTCAAACACAAATCTTCCAAACCAAACAGGAGGGATAAGACAAGACAATAGGAAAGGCAGCAATCATCAGACACAAGTCAGATAAGATGAATGTCAGTGCATCATCATCAGATGAAGTACGTACAAGTCAGTGAGGATGTCCAGATGTTTGAACAGATCCCTCGGCAGCTGCTGCAGGTTGTTGTTTGAAAGAGATCTGAAAAGGTTTACACAAAGAAATGTATAATAATGTCTGGCTTGAGTCTCTAATAAGTCTTGTATGTGTTTTCATCTTCAGTCGATTCTTCAAAGTGTCAAATAGTTTTTGGCTCAACAAAATACTTACAGGTGAGTCAGGGATTTGAGTCCTCTGAAGGTGTACTTGGAGAGAGCCTGGATGTCATTATTCTCAATGAACCTGAGAAGATAGGGAAAGTTCCAATCTTAAAAAAAACTCAGACACTTTTATATAATGTCGTCCTTGTTTGGGGAGGCGCTCGTGTTGTTGTCAGGGCAGATGGGGTGTGACTGCACGCAGCAGTTACTTCAGTTACAACACAGCGTGTATCGGTGGATTTATAATCAAAACTCATGCTTGAGTGAAAGTAAAGGATAGTAAACTAATTGTGTTCAAATTTTACTTTAGACCCCCATATAAATATTACAACTTCAATAAGAGTCTTGAAGTGTAACTCCACCAGTTCAGATTATGCAGCTTCATTGGCAGCCACACTGGGTTTTAAACTACTTGTTCACATATGCTGCAATACTCCCCAAGACCTGGTAACACACTTTAATGTGTAAAATTAAAGGAGTTACTCTTTAAAGTATGAGATGATCAAGAATCAAAAATACAAGTAAATTATAGCTATATTTTCAAATTGTACAGGTTGACTGATTATGTGGCTGGTATATAATCAAATCTGATATTCATCATATTTGTTATTAATGGGAAAAAATAATTTCCCAATTTGGGATTATAATAGTAGGCTATATAAAATGAAAAAATAGATAAATAAATAATGCAGCCAAAATATTCTACTTTGACTCTGATGCAGCAGTAATCTGCAGAGTAAATAGTAACTAAAGTTATCAAATAAATGTTGTAGATTAAAAAAAACATTTTTGCCTCCAAAATCTTGTGGAGTGGAAGAAGCAGAAAACAGAAATGATCTGAAATGATACTAAGTACAGAAAATTGAGTTAATATACTTACACTCCATCACTGTTAACAGCTTAGTGAACTAGTCTGCTTGACAACAAATGAAGACGTAACGATACAGATAAATATTCCCTGCAAGCTGTCTGAATGACTCTGAACAGTAAAAGCTCCTTTGAGGTGTTTGACACTGTGATGAAAATAAGACAGAGTGCAGTGTGTATTGCAGAGGTCTGCGTGTCAGCAGGATTTGATCCTGTCTTTGTTTTGCCTATTGATAGTCGAGAACGTACAGTGTGTGCAGACTCTCCGAGGCGGCTGCGAATTAAAATATGACTTTATTAGCATGCACAGCGGGTAGTGGTGGCAGTCATGGCTGCGATGCAGTGAGGCCTGATGGCTGGGCTGCAGCCAAAGCCACACAGTGAGCAGCCTGAGGCACGGCCATCAAACCCCATCAGCTAACTACTCTCTAGAGCCCATCAATTCACACAACGGCATATTCAGCTTTATCACACTACAGAGGTACATTCCTTGCTATACTGCAGAGTCCTGGCCTGAAATCTTACAGTGCAGTAGAACAGAAAGACATCGAACAATCTAGACCTGAAAGGAGTGGTGGAAAAAGTCCTCAGATCCTTGACTTTAAGTGAAAGTACTAACACCACATTGTGAAAATACAGAACAATATAATGAAATGGAAATGTTATTATAAGTGCGGCTTTGTGACAATGCATTTTCCAGCTAATCCACATAGGTTATTTTTACTTAAAGGAAGAGTTCACACTAAAATGAAAATTCAGTCATTCTCTCTCCACTAAAAATCTGCTAAAATATTATGTAAAACTAGTAGAAGTCAAGTCAGCTCACTGACTCATTAATGTCAGGGAAACAGCAGTATATATTCATTTAAAGTTTGCTCAGGTTAGCCACCATGTGCTATTGGACTACCGAGGCAAGTGAGGCTGCAGCAGCTAAATCTCTGAGTGTTTACTGCTGATGAATTACATTTTCCATTTCTTATTTAAAACAAAATATAAAGATCATAATTTCTTCTTTTGAATCTTACATGGTCTTGAAGTTTTGCCACAACATACACAGCAGTGCAGGTCAATCTTATCAATGTGTAAACAACAATGCAGAGAGCTAAGAGAGCGGTCAGAATCATGAGGAGAGAAGCTGTAGCTCACGTTGTAGTGAGACACTTACAGGTACTGCAGGTGAGACAGACCAGCAAAGGCATCATCGGCAATCGTGGTGAATGTGTTGGAGTTCAAGAGCCTGGAAAAGGAAACAATCAGGATCAGGTCGTATAGATAATGTAGTTCATGTCTAACTGTTGGGCAACACCAAAACAACTGACTGAATTTTTCATATCTGTAAAAAGAACCATTTCTATTTGTGTAATTACATTTCAAAAGTACTAATGGTGTCATTCACAGTACATAAAGCTAATCTGACATAAATGCATAAATATATTTGGACTTTCCACAAACACACATAGACGCACACACACAAACACGGTCGTGAATACACACTCATGATTGCATCTGAGCAGATAAATGGCTCTTTGTTCAGCAGAGCAGAACTGAAGGGACTCAGTGATTGGCAATGACACTGATACAGAGCCACTTTACTCTTATTACTGCTATGTCACCACTGTTTTCAATAACCATTCATTTCTAGGAGCTCAAGTCCTTCCATTGTTACCACCAAACAAAAGATGTCTGCGTGCGCTGAGACGTCAGCTGAGTGAAAACACACATGTGGCACAAAGAGTTGGGACTGTGCTTCTACATGGTCTGTGAAGAGAGAGAGAATTGAGTTTTTTTTTTTAAACTAGTGAACGTCCTCTGCTGCAGGTCCGGAGACTCACAGGAACTGAAGCAGGTGAAGGTGTGAGAAGGCTCCCTCTGGGATTGTAGTGAAGGCTGCGTTCACCATCGTCCTGTTTAGAGAAACAACACCAGTTACAATGACGGGAAAGTGAAGATGACACCAGCAGAGCCAGAGTGGAGAATATTGACTAGTGCCCGAACAATATATCAGTTGATTGATATTATCACAGTCATACCGGTATCATCGTATATATGTTGTCCAGTATGTACGTATACTGTATATTAATATGCCGTATTAACTTTTCCTTTTAAAGTTGATAATGCAGAAAAGAAATGTATGTTTATTTACAAAATTATATTTCCATTGCAGTTTACTGTTTCAGTGCACTGACATCATTGTGGACGATAAACTTTATTGTTAATCACATTTGAGGAGTCATCGGCAAAAATGTCAGCCAATATAATAATAAATAGTTCAGTAATACAATGATAATAAACTTCATGTATGTAACACTTTTCTTAACAAAAAGTGTCTGACAAAATAAAATTAAACCAGAAACGGTCGATAACATGAGAATCAAGGACATGAACATAGATGGACAAGATATAAGAAGATACACACACGCACACACACACACACACACACACACACACACAGACAGTTCCAAAGGCGTGCACAGAAATAAATGTTTTAAGCAGAGATTTAGAATATATCAATATCAGAAGTTTGTACTTCCTATTGGTATTGGCCCCAAAAATCCTGTCTTGCTGACTGTATGCTTTGTGTTTCTTCTGACGCCCTCTTCAGATTCAGAATCAAGTTTATTGCCGAGTAGGATTTCACATACAAGGAATTTATTCAAAGCACACGTAGTTTAACACTATTGGATGAACAGTTCAATGAAAAATGAAAATTCAGTCATTATCTCCTCAGCTCCATGCTGATGGAAAGTCAGGTGAAGTAGCTTCACAGCAAAACAACATAAAAAATGACATGGCTCCTTACAGCCTGTCCAGGGTAATCAAGTCTCCAGAAGCTTGGAGACCCAAAATGATTGGAAAAGTCTTCATTTACACTCTTTTTAACGCCAAAACCTCCACGGTAGCTGATTGTGTAAATAACATCTCTGGGTTAGGGTTAGGTGTTCATCTTCTGTGTCATTTGTGAGGATACAAAAGAATATTAAAAACAACCACATGCAAACAAACAAAGAAACAAACAAAAAGTCTCTGGAAGCCCTGAGATAGCAAAATGCTTTGAAAATATGTTATTTACACTCTGGAGTCAAGCTTGTACACCCACTTCAGACTTCACACCATTAGCTTAGCCGCTACCGTGAAGATTCTGGCTTTAAAAAAAGGTGTAAATAACATCTTCTCAAATCAGTTTGCAATCTGGAGGCTTTCGGATTCCAGAGCCATTTATTGTCCCCAGCTACTTCAGCTGCTCAGAAGAATGCTGCAATGCTGTTCAGCTGTGACGCTCCAGAAATGAACTAGGAACTTTCACCTGACTTCATCCTCAGCATGAGGGTGAGTAGATCATTTTCATTTTTGGGTGCACTGTTCCTTCTCAGCGATATGCAAGATAGATTCCAAGAGATACATGTTAACGTGACACATTCAGAGAAGGACATGTCTCTTTTCTCTCGGTCCTCCTTGCAGTTGAAATATCAAGGAGGGCCAAATCTTTTCAAAAACTGGGACACAAGTTCCTTCTCCAGTTCTTTACTTCTTCTTGGTTGTAAAACGAGGGCACCTGCACCAGCCTGGCCTCTGCATGGAACTCCCTCTACTGTTTGAAGTCAATATTCAATCCACAGGCGATGGGGGTGAATCAGGTGAGAGGGAGCACGTCGTAGCCCTCTCTCAGCAAAACATAACGTTCCCCTAACGAGTGTACAGCTCTCATTTCATTATGTGCGCTCCATTTCTTGAGTGCACCCTCCTCAAGATTACAGCTCTCAGAAGAGAAGCAGGACTCCTGCAGTCAGATGGGGGATCTATTGTTAGTGTTTCTCCCTGGAGCCCGAGAGGACTTTACTGCTGTGCTCCCTCAGTATGCTCAACTTCAGCAGATGGTACAATAAAGCAAGAGATTATTATTATTATGACTGTGTAGTTCTGTCTGGTATACAGTAATTCTGACTGCATCAAGCAAACATACCTAAAATCACTTTAAGGTGATTAAGAGACAAGTAGGGATTCATGCATCATTACATAATGCAGGGTGACATCAGTGATGTAGCCATCTGTACCAGCCCGAGACTTCATACAGGTTATGAATAAAGATGTTGAACTCACAGAGAGATGATTCCAGGGGGGAAGCTCTTGGGGATCACCTTGGAGTCCACACAGAAGGCGCTGTCTTTGGTGCAGGAGCAGGTCGCAGGACAGCGGGGGGTCTTGGGGGCTCTCCTGGCATTTGATTCCCTCGGCAGGACGAGACACAGACACAGAAGTGACAGGCACATCAGCCTCCTCCATCCCTGCCCCAACTCCGGCATCCTTGGACAGGAGGAAAGAGAAGTCACTTCTTTAAGTTTCTCCTCAGTGGCTTGTGAGAGGTGGTGGTTGCCTATAACCCCAGCAGTTCTGATAATGCTGAGTGCAGCGTTGAGAGCGCCAGCGTGAGGGAGAGGGGATGGGTGTGAGAGAAAGGAAGGGAGGGAGGGAGGGAGGAGGGGGAGTAAGGGGAGTCCTGTGTGTCCTCGGTGGGTGTTGGTGCTCTGCAGCTTCCCTGGATCTGTGCTATCTTTCTCCCTGAGCCGCTGCCAGAGTGCACACTGCAGGAATGACGAACAAGGCTGCTTTCTTCTCTGTACTGGGACCTGTAGGCGGGGGTGCTGACAATTAATTATTTACTGTTGCACACGCAGAAAACCTTAAAACTGCAGCCGGGAGGGGTGAGGAGGTGCTGATGGAAGATTATACAGCCGTGTTCTGTGGAGCTCTTATCAGGTGTGAAGCTGCTGCAGTCATGAGAGCAGACAAGGAGGCATGAAGGATGCAGGGAGAGATGTGTGTGTGCATGCAGTCCTGTGTCTGTGTCTGTGTCTGTGGCAGTGTGTGTGGCAGTGTGTGTGGCAGTGTGTGTGGGAGGTGTTTACACTCTGGCAGTTTCTCAACAGCAACCAGTTATGACACATTAAGTTACATGAAGGTACATACACACAGCCAAGAGGAAGAAGAGGAAGAAGAGAGAGAAACATCGCCAACTGGTGATGAAACCAAATGCTAGATAAAACCCACAAACACAGAAAGATATCTGTGTCCTGAGGGTTTAAAGATACGACATACACCCCTCTCCCGTAACATCTCGGCATTAAAATGTCAACAATTAGACCTTTGTTCTTATATTTTGTCGAGTTGTGTTCTTACATTAAACCGAATGTTTCCAACAATGTTCACACCAGGGAAATACATGCTTTTATTCAAGATGATAGTTCATTTGCTCGCCTGTTGCTATGACTTGAACACGCTAAAGGTAATGTGAATGAAACTAAAACATTGCCGCATTGTGAAAATTTCTGCATAAGTCACATCCGGTGTTCTTTCAATAGTGTGTTCACCACAGTGTGTGTGTATGTTTGGATTCACGTCAACTTTCACTGAACTCACACACACTCTATTTAACATTACACTTACTAAGTAAAGTGCATTTCCCTCCAACTCCAGTCAGCAGTCAACATTGGAAAACGTATGTTGTAATACATATACTGCACATTGCAATCTCCGTATCTACTGCGACCTCTCTCTATCTCAAACTTTTTGCACTGCTGGATGAATCTGGACAGTCTCCACCTACTTTAAAATTTGTCACACTCTATACTTTTATAGTTTTATTATGAATTTTAAGTATTTTCAGTATTGTTTTTTTTTGTTTGCACCTACAGACCACAGCAAATTCCTTGTACGTGTTAACTCACTTGGCAATGAAAGCAATTCTGATCCTGATTCTGGAGGTCAGCTCTGTGGATCACTGCTGCTGTCCGGTTGATGAACAGGAGCGAAGGTAAATCCACTTTTTAATCCCAAAATATATCAAGTGCCTCCAGTTTGGACTTGTTATGAGCTTTCGATTTAAAATGGTAAGTCTCAAGTCCAGTCAGATATATCCTTAATGACATCATCAGGGTAATTTAGACAGAAGTTAAAATTCTCTGTTAGAGAACAATTCAGCCTGCTAAATTCATTTCAACAGACTGTGCTTTCTCGCTTTGCTTCATTTAACTTATATACTGTATATCTTTTTATCAGCTGTTTGTATGTACAACATGATGCTTAAAAACAATTCTGCCAGTGACAGAGTTTGCGCCACCAGAGGGCACTGCTGACCAGAACATCATGTCGGACCGTGGCGGGCGGCTGGGCAGTGCATGGCTGCTGGCAGGCCTGCAGACTCAGTGCCAGGCATTACCAGCCTTCCTTAACAACAACTCTGTTGTCACAAGCAAAGAGACACTGAAACATGCCGTCTGTTCAGGTCACAGCACACTGTTCCCAAAACAGAGACACAGCACAAGGTTTTACAACACCTGATCCAAGGAAGAAGTTATTTGGGCTCATTTTAAAAAGAAAACTTTAAAAAGAAAGATGAAAAGCTTCTTTAGAAATGTGTTAGATCATTTCCTAGCCTTGAGACAGTGTGATGCTGATCACCGAGAAGGTTACATTGCGTATTTTCCGTGTCTGTGTGACCCTCAGAACTGTGAGACACGTTCAGAGTGATTTCTCATGGGAATCAGTTATAAATGAGCGAGGTCTCTTTGTGCCTAATCCAGTGAAGGAATGCCATTTCCTGAGCAGCAGCTATTTTTACGGGGGTTTTTTAGTTGTTGTTTTTTTTGTTTTGTGCCTTTCTGTGTTTGCGGTGTGTTTGAGTGTGTCTTAGCCCTAATGTAATTGTGCATTTATGTAAGTTGTGCTCAGTGAGAAGCAGTTAATGCCTGAGCTTACTCCTTGCTGAGCTCAACCCGATCCAAACCTCCGGTGGGAACCAGCATAATTATATGGCATAGAGAACGGAGCATGAAGCAGCAGCTGGAAACCCTGACGTGCCCTGTGTGAGGCAGAGGAATCTGGATGATGCTCAGATTATTCTTCTCTCTATAAATGTATGCTAACTAAATCACAGGTTTCAGTCTGAAATACTGTTTTGGAAAAAGTGCAGCATGACATAAACCAGTCATCACAACAAAGAGCGGATGATTTCATCTTCATCTTGTGTTTCGAATGACTTTGGTAGCAACTTTTTAAGGAGTCGGAGCCTTGTGTTTTGGGGGAGATATGCTTATTTACTTTCTAGTGATGGTTAGAAGAGGAGACGGATGCCAGTTGCATGCTGGTGCAAGCAGCTGTTTATCTTAGCTTAGCAAAAGAGTGGAGACAAAATATGATGTGTGAATGTGTTAATTAAGGAGCTCTGCTGCTGTTAGCTGTGTTATTTGGACAGAGTCAGACTATGTGTCTACCTGTGTCTTCATGTTTAGGAAACTGAAGTGACATCTAACTCTACGGAAGAAGAAGAAGCATATTTCACAAAATAACTAGAAAACTACTACTTTAATTATATATTTTGTTAAAAATAGGATTACATTTTCTTTGATTCTTATTTGAACTGACAATAAATGACTTTTTTTAGCCACTAGGGGTCAACAATAACAATCTTAAGCAATTTGCGAAAGTAACATTGACTTCCATTTTTAAAAATGTAACTAGTGCAGTGCCTGTTCAAAACTGTTCAGCATAGATCATCTGGGAATGTCAGGGGTTAATAAATCCAGTTTTAAGCCTCCTTAATTGCTCACAGACTCATCAGGGCCACCCCTGAAAATAACCAGCATGTTTGATATCTATGATTTAATATCTGGATGATCACATCAGTACTTTCTAAGCAGGACCACAAAGACCAATAAGAGAGGCATCCTAGAGCAGCTGACGGTCAGTAGTAACAGTAAACATCGTAGGCCTTTAGACTCATTTTGGCTAGCATACTGCTGATGACAGAAACTTCAGATCTCATTGAAGAGACTTGTTTAACCTTCTGATTTTATTTTTTTTTTCTCACCACAACACCTTTCTAGAGCAAGTTGTTGCACCATGCTAATCTCCATTTTGTTTACGTCTGCTTCCCCATGAGGTCACATTTGAGTGATCACGCCTGCAGAGTCACAAAGTGCTGGAGCCACACCACTGCTGCTGTACAGAGCTGTGTTCATTGTTGATTCATATTGAATGTGTCCAGACTGCCCCCGACATATCACCATCGATAAAGTACAAAAATAAAAAAACAGACACAATTTTCAAGCTGGTATTTATCAAGGATACCTTAAGTGCACAAGTGCTACGATTTAAGGGCTTAAGTGCTGTGGATAATAACATACAAGCACATACGTTTGTTTTTTTGTTTTTGTTTTTTTGGGAGGGAGTCATGCAATGTAAGGTCGAGGTGAAGTCTGAACAAATGAGTCTTGAATATTTTGTGGAAGATGGAGAGTGATTCTGCTGTCCTGACATTGGTCTGGAGTTTGTTCCACTACTGAGGCGCCAGAACAGAGAAGCAACTCGGCTGAGCGGGCTTTGTTTGCTTTCAGTGATGGCGGTACCAGCCGGCCAGCTGATGTCGTAGAGCGATGGGGTTGAGGTGTGTTAGTTTTAGACTGACCCTGCAGTATGTATTATATTAATGACAGCATTTTGTTTATGCATTTGATTCAAGAGAGCACTCCTTCATCGCAAAAGTTCTTGTTATTTATGGCTTGCTGTTCATGTGTGTGGGGGGTTTCCACTAGTTTCATTCATTCATTTGATTGCAAAAAACGCATAAAAACATTGCAATATCATTGCATTTAAAAAAAAAAAAAATTTAAAAGCTGCAGTAAAATCTGGTATTTTAAGCTACTCCTCCAGAGCTCCTCCAGAGCAGTCATAGGTGTCTTGGTTGCCTGGTGAATGTTTATGCAACAACTTATTTGAGATATTATTTTTTTATTAAGTGGCATTACTTTGTAGAAATCTGTTGACCTTAAAAGAAAAAAAAAGTTTTTTTCAAAAAAGCCCAATTATATTGACCGTGATTCCATTTATAAAAGCGATAAAAGGGGAAAACATCCAAGAGAGTGAATACTGTTTGTAGGCACTGTATGTCAGTCAAGGGTCTTTTGATTGAAACATCAGATTGTGAGCTGCAGCAGCAGTGCAGCCATAGCAGGTCTAACTCTAACCCTCGTTCAGGTGCTGTATAATATTAACAGCAGAGTCTCTTGAGCTGGCTGTTTCACATCGACTCCTCAAATGATAAAAAAGAAAAGAAAGTTCAGCCAAGCTAACACTCACTCTGAGGGCTCGACATTAGGAGCACTTGGCTATCCTGAGTTTGGCAAAAAAAATATAAAAAACTCATCAAACATCACAAAGTGCTCCTGTCTCCTCCAGACTCTCTGCTTCTTATTATACTGTATCCTCTGCTGGCTGGTGCTTAAGTGTTTTTATCCTCTTCATCAGTTGTCCAATTCACTTTGGTTTGGTTTTCAGGGTTTAGTCTCATGGCTGTACGGGAAGCAAAAAACAAAATAGAACGGAAAGGAAAGAAAAGGACATTAGTTTCCCCTCAGTCCTTTTCGGGGAAAACCCAAGCTGCTACAGGCAATGTGCTCCTGCTCTATGCAGGAGTCACAAAGGGAATGAGATTTCAGTCAGACGTGTTTGCACACGTTATGGTGTGTCTATACTGTGGATACTGGTGTGCTGGAGACATGAAATGTAATGCATCTGCACCTCCTCTGCTCTTCTTTACACAAAGTGATTTACAGAGGTGGACAAGGATGAACAGGCAGCCTCAGACGGGCGATTCTGAGGCTTTAAATCATTAACTTAATCTTCATGTGTCCCCATGAGGCCACTCGCTGATAGATGCTAGTAATTCAGTTGGCTGAGTCTGAGGACAAGCTGACGTCAGATGTCCTCCTCAGTGAGTCAGGAGCAAACAGCGTAGTCACACGTGACCAAGAAATTCAATAGGGTAAGTGTTTGTCACATCAGGACCTGCTGAGCAACAATCTATCACGTTTGATCAGTCGGTCTTTATTTAGCGTTGCAACACGGCCGCGAAATTCACAATTATTTCTATCAGACAATAAGAATGAGGCCTCGGACCAGACTAATACCAGGAATGAAACCAGTGAAGTTTCAGATACAGGCTGCAGGATACCTTTAGGATGTTACACCAAACGGTGCCAAGAAAACAGCCATCTCAGATTGCTCTTATTGCTCGCCTCGCTCTCTAAGTGCGCCTCAGTCACTGGGAGGTATGTCAGCCAATCTCATCCTGGCCTCAATTCAATTAAAGAGAGTACAGAGACATATGGCTCAGGGGGGAGTTATATGATTAGAGTCCACTGCAGCTTTGATTCATACCATCTTTTATCTGGTCACTGGAACAAACTGAGCTGAGGCGGGCTCCCTCAGGTGGGCTACAGTATCCCCAAGGGGCTATTAAAGGAAATGTTCACCCAAAAAATGACAATTCGGTCATCATCTCCTCACCCCCATGCTGATGGGAACTCGCCCTCCAGCGTTAGATACTTATTCTTTACTTGTGTAAATCTGTGGCATTGAGTAATATCGTTTCCATGTCACTCAGTTTTTGCCCATGCCCCTTAGAATCTGTGCACGCCACCACCTTGTTTTTCAGCCTCTGGATGGGGACTGATGTGCTGCGACCTCATCGTGCCCCTTTCCTTGAAAACTTTACGTAAGAGATGGCAATTCTCTCTTCCAGGGCATCTGAAATGTCTTTAAATATTCTTTCTCCTCCACATTTCTCTGTCTGTCTCTGACTGAGCAGGATGAGGCGGAACAGAAAAGCAGACGACACACCATGCAGGGCCAGAAACAGGTTGTGGTATAAACAACGGGGGAAAGCCTAGAATACCAGGAGAATGCTGCATCACTGTTTTGCCGTGGAATTCCCTGATGTTTCGCAGACCATGAAACTTAACCCAAGTTTCCATCAGCACGTGGATGAGAAACTAATGACAGAATTTTAACTGTTGGGTGAACAGTTCTTTTAAAGGCCTCCTGAACTGATCTCTCATAATCAACAGGTCATACTACCATTATCTTTGGCTGCTGCCACCACACAAACATTAACATTAACATTTTTTTCCTGTTAATCTTACATTCTGAAACTCAGGGGACCAGGAATACCCACTAGACCAAATTCCAAACTTCTTTTTTAGCTCTCAGTAGGGAAATTGCAGAGCAGCAATTGTAGCTCAGCCCTCCCAAAATCCTTGAGTAGAGCTGCCATAAAAGACAGGTGATATGCCTCTTGGGACAGGGATGTGTCGAAAGGAATGTGTGTGCAGGTATCCTGCTGCCTGTGGGGACTGTGGAGAAAGGCCCAGTGCACCAGTTGATCCTGTTTGATAAAGGCCCTGACAGGCCCAGATTATATGTCTCAGCCTGGAGGAGGTGTCTGTGTCTCATTCCTGCACTGAAGAAAGTCGATCTGGTGGGAAAGAGGCGGGGCCATGCCTGTAGGCGTCAGTTTTTGTATGGGTGCCAACACACACCTTGTTGGGGCAGACACCTCCACTCCCAAACAAACACACTCATCCATCTCATTTACCTGACCACACCCGTGCCTCCAGACGCCATAAATATTCCGCCTACAAATCCTGCCAGAGGTTTGTTTTTCTACCAGACAGCATTCAGAAACTTTTGCCTCAATGTGTTAGAGTTCCAATTCAGTTTTGAAGACGCTTGTAGCTTTAGACTACAGTAGACACCATTCTGTCTTAAGGACAGAGAATAAGTAAATAAAAATACATTTAAGTACTTTTTAGATGAATTTAGCATACAACAAATGCAGCTGATTTAGTGTTCTTTCCCAGTAGCTTTTCTATTTAAGGAGGGGGGACATGTCTGCACACACTGTACAGTAACGCTTCCTGTGATATTAGAGAACAACAGAACACTTTAATTTACATTCTGTCTGTCACAGAAAATAACTGCCCAGATACTGGCTCAATCACTCAAATCACTTCTTCTATGGCTCTTTATTATATAGAGAGATACAAAGCCCTCTGTAGAAACCTTCGACTCTAACATTACAACAAAACAGAACAAGAATTTCGACCCTGGCTTCATCCAGTGTCCACATTTTGTTTCTGGAAAAAAAAAATCATTTTCAATCTGACCATTCCTTATACTTGCATATTTAAACATACAAATCAAAAGAAATAATAACTGTCAGCATCGGTGCCATTTACAAAAAGTGGTGGGGACGAATTTTAAAAACGTATTAATTAAAAACGTGCCAAAAAAAATGCTTGCACAAATATAAACTTACATATAAGATGCAATGAATTGCATTATGCATTATCTACTCTAACCTGCCTCTACATACATATGGGATATTATTCCACTATTTACAGCCAGCATTTCAGTTTAGCGTCCACTTTTCAATAAACTAAAATATTCTACATCTTTTATGCATGACTCTATTTAAACAATAATATTTTTTTCTACTGAGCTCTAATGTCCCACCACTTTATAACACAAAGTGATATCCTTGATAGGATTGAGAAATCAAGCAGGTAAGTCTGTCGTGTCTCTCCTTAACAAAGTACTTGTGGTGGAGGGACATCCCCTACAAACTTATCTGCTTGTTTTTCAGTTTTTTGTTTTTCGCTGTGGCGAAAAGACGGGAAAGGGCAACAACACAGAGACAACAGTGAGACATGCAGTGAGTGACGGGCTGTGCCCCCGGCTCACCCCTTCTGTTATGTGAGTCCCACAGAGCAGCTGGAGCACCACGGACCTGTCATACCGACAGCCATCTCACAAACAGCGGCCTGGGCCCTCTGTGGAGACCGAAGCATCAACAACCAAAGAGCAGAGATGAGGAGACGACACCAACTGTCATTTCCACTTCAGGAGGCCAAGCACAGGGTTCAGTGCTGTGACAACATATTTATAAATAAGCTTGAAGTGTGACATATTTTCCGCTAAATATGTCCTCATGAATGAACAACACCCAAAACCACCGTGACCACAAAACAGCCGTTCATCATTATAACTATTGTTAACGAGGGTGGGGAGTCTGTCACAGTGAAAAAACAACATAAAATTAAAATTCCTCCTCTGTGTTGAAATCGATAATGTATGGTGGTGTAGCCCGTCTGCTGCAGTAACCCACACAAGCTGTCTGAGGTCTCCTCTTTATGTACTCTGCATGAGGATGAATGCCAGGACAAGAGACATGTCTCCTTCACCTTGCACATGGACACTGGCCAAAATGATATTCATGAGATCCAGTGTTGCACTCCTCTCTGTCCCCTCACGCTCACCGACAGCTCCCCCTCCACATAAATAATCACTTCATTTGTGAGGAGACAAAAGTGCGCGGCAACATACTGATGTCACCGCTCCTTGTTTCCTGGAGGCTGAAATAAGCACAAACACACACACAACACACCATCAGCGGTGGTGTCACCCTCCCAAGTCCCTCTCCCCTAATTGCAATGAGAAATTATCTCTGACTGGCAACGTGTCTCCTCCACAGGGTGGCAGCGAGTTGAAGGGCAGGTCATCTGTCAGCACTGACAGGAAACACACATGGACCAGATTAATGGTGAGGCTCAGGCTTTTCTGTAGACCCGGGGATGATAATCCCAAACTGGAATGAATCAAACCATCTCTGGTTAACAAGAAAACAAAGTAATGAATCTATCAGGCCATCAAGGAAACATGCAAGCATCTCATCTTGCTCATATTAGTGACTTTGAGACGATATTTGTCAGTAGTTTATACCCTCAAGATGCGATGATGCATTTGTGTTCACGGAAGGCAAAGAATTTACGTAACAGGATGTGACTAAATACGTTTACTTGGGCACAATTTTGAGGTATTCTTAACTAAATCCATTTTCAGCTACATTATAGGCCTACTTCCATTCTGCTACATTTGTGATGCCCAAATTTTACCCAAGTAAAATTTTACTATAAGTTTACTTATCTTTATAATTATAGAGTCCAATTCAAATCACATTTGCACTACTACTTTTCATGTTTACAGCACTACTGACTGTATCTGATTAACTGAAAAGTGTAATCAAACACTACAATAAATTCTCAACATTAATTTAGCCGATGCGAAGTGGAGATGGTAGGCTAGTAACATGGAAAATCTGAACAAGCTTCACAGTCTGATAAAAATAGTAATATATATTGTAAGATCAATCATATTCAACGTTGAAAAGGGCTGCTTCAGCCATATAGATTAGCAATTAAGCTCTTCAACTGTAGAGCAACTCTACAGTCAGTGCTAGGTTCAGAAGTAAAGTCATTCATAGGTTTGAGTAAATCTGCTAGGGATGTATTTGCAGTGCGTGCCATAGCAACATTGGCACAGCTAAATTCCAGCCTCATCATGCTTTTTAGGCATTTATATCTTCAAGATGCAATAACCTACCTATGGTAAAATACGTTCCGCTTTCCATTTAATGTTATATGGAGGCAATTAAGGCCAAAATCTGCAGCTTCAATATATTATAAAAGGAAATATGAACATTGACAGATTCACAGGGTTTAATGGAGTTGGGTGGTTAAACTCATCCAGCTTGTCAGACAACATTAAGTCAGTCAGGTGTATTCTATTAAATTACTGGCCAGTAGAAAGATTAATACCAACATGACAGAGCTTGACATTTTCTTTGTTTTTTATTACGACTAATCATGTTTCAACGCCCAATCCCTCATTGATTTAAATAATAGTTCAGTGAAACATTGCTAACATTAACCTTACTCAGTGTTGGAGGAAATACATGTCTTGCATTGAAATTTTTACTTGAGCACAAGTATGTTAGTATAAACTGGATAATATATTTGAAGCAGAGAACCAAAACTTATCAGGGCCGTAAAGTGTCCCCTGTTACTGTTATAAAATGATATATATCATTAGATTATTATGACCAGTTTTGAACTATTTTCATAGTGCAGCATCTAATAATCAGTTTCAATCTGGATCAATCTGCTCAAACAATTCTGAAAATAGTGACAAATTTGGTGACCAAAGTGATTCCTTTACAGTTTCTGTTTAGTCCAACAAACAGTGCAACCTTAAAATCATTACACCATTGAAATTATTCAAATAAGGGAAAAACAGGCCAAGCTGGACACAGCAAATGTTTTACATGAAAAATAATCATAATACCAATTACCAAAATATATGGCCATTGATTATCTGTCAAAATACTAATTGATAGACAAATCGTTTCAACTGATTGGCAGTTGTATTGATAATATTGTATAATCTCTTCATATGCTTTGTAAGTAGAAATCTTAATTTTGTAAAGTAACTGGTAACTAAAGCAGTCAGATAAATGTAGTGGAGTAAAAACTACACTATTATATATTGTATTACATTATACACAGACTCAGTTACTTTGCACACATTTGCATCAGAAACATAATTATCTGCACCTATAACAATAACAAACATAACAACAATATGAAATACTGTATTCAATTCATATTATCTTGAGATATTGATATAATCTAGAGGACTCCATATTTCTGATTGATCCTCTCCCATTCTGGTAAAATGAAGTCAACCCAGCTGATTATAATAATCCTTCTTGTTTCTATTCAGATTGAATGAAACACAAAAAACAAAAAACACATGCATATCCTAAAAATAAAGTCACTTAAACATTCTTCCTGATTTGTGTCAAGATATGTTTTGAAATCCCAGTTCTTTGACTTGTTGCATTCCCAAAGAAGATGCGATAATGATTCCCACATTTTGGACAGCTGCAGTTTTATGAATATAAATAATTCAGTATCTTAAAATGCTGTTATAATGGGACACATTATACTTGGTTGACCAGAAATGAGCAAGGGTTTGATTGGAGCTCAACATACCAGTTAGTGGTTGATGCTCAGATGTCTGAAATTCCATCATTCCCAAATCAATTAACATTCATCATCATCAGATAGTAATTTCTCTGAGACAAAAACAGGACATAGCAGCGTCTTCTTCCTTCTTCTGTGATGAGAAAACATTTAATTACTGTCAGATAATAATTAACATCATCCCCTGTGTCACCATCAGAGCAAAATAAAGACACTGACACCTTAACTGTTGCTATACTGATGACAGTGAATGAAGTACTTTGCCACTCTTCTTGTGCCATCTGTCAGAAGTGATAACAGCCTCTGCTAATGGCAGCTCTGTGGCTCGTCCTGCACCATTAGCAGGTTATAAAGTGAGGCCTCTCCTGTCCTTTCTATCCTCAAACACAGCTCTTCATCATCACCTCAACATCAGCATAGATTGTACTTTTTATTACTGCCTGTTTCCAGGATCTGATGATATTTTTTTTTCCAAAAAGATTATGGTGAGTCCTGAAGTGTTGTCTTGTATCCTTGAAGGCCATGACATGTCGGCATTCATTTTCTTTAAAACTGTTGGAATAAAAGTAACAAGCTCTGTATTAACTGTTCTGCCCTCTGCTGTAATATAGTAGGCACAAAAGGCTTACTGAACTGTAAGGGCCAGCTTTTAAAAAGATTGAGTCTTCCTGCGCGGCTGATTTTAGCCTGTTGCATGGTGACTGAAATCCAAGTGATACATCGAGCCAATGGACAGGAAGCCAGAGCCAGACACGAGCATCATGGTTGGTGTGGCTTAGGGATGGAAGTGTAGCACCAGCACTTGCCAAGCCATTCGCACGGCCATAAATTATATGCACTTGCCAACATTCTGCCAAATTCTGATGTCAGCAGCACATTATCATATCTTATCAGCCCCCAGCAACCAGTGTTAAATGGGTGGGAGATTGAAGTAGCCCTTGTTCCATCTCTGTAAAGATGATTTACATCACAAACATGAAAATCTTGATATTTATAGACCTCCTTTATGGAGTCGAGTTCAGACGCTGAAAGCTTCAGCAGTTTGTTTTCAATAGCATTTTTATTTAATGTAATCCTTTAACGATGACATACATGTTCTGCAACCCTTAAATCAGAAGTTATGTGGCAGCAAATGTAACTCCTGTTGAAGCATTTACAGTAGAAGTTAAGTTCATCACAAGGCATGCACAGTGGAAGTGCATGATGTTGACCGAAGCAGATCATTTTAATAAGCACGGTGTACAACCACGGATATTTAAAGTTGTGACCATCCTTGAAGGAAATTCATCTTAAATGAGACAACATATAATTTTTTTACACACACACACACACACACACACACACACACACACACACACACACACACACACACACACACACACACACACACACACACACACGACAATATTTCTTCCCCAAAAACTGTTACTGTATTGCAGGTTGTTTCATGAGAAGCATTTATGGTTAAAAAATAGAAACCCAATATATATATTTTCGATTGGTGATTATGCAGTAAATTTAGGGGATGTAATTCTCAGCAATTTTAGGAAATTCTCATGTAACAACTGCCGCTACAGACTATTAAAAAACAGATCAAACACAACTTGTACAAAAGAAAATAAACCAGTTATGGTAATAAAAATAAGAGTACAATGTAAATATATATTCATATTTATAATTTTTCTAACTGTATTTACAAGAAGAGAGTGAATGATGCTGCATGTCCCATGGTTGTTTTTATTCTCTGGATTTGGTCTGAAAGGTAAAAAGTCATTCTTTTCTACTGACAGGAAGGAAAAACAACAACATAAGAAACAAAAACCTGACAGTCAGTCCGTTTGGTTCCCCTGACCCGTGGAATGCCCAAAGTGGAGAGAAGAGTGGGAGTCTGCCGTTTTTTCAACTGCTACTCACGTTTAAACAAAGTGCCCCATAAACATCGTCACCACGAGAATTGGAACACGGCTGCACCTTTCAGTCTATGTGATCCGACTAGTTCTCTGAGGTGTCCTCCGAGCTCCTTTCTCACAGAGCACCAGTGTTTATTAGCTTCATCTCTGGGAATGTGGGGAAGAGTCCAACCCCATGAGGCAAGGAGTGGAGGGAAAATTAATGTTTGTCTGAACGAGATTGAGGTATCAGCGTTTCTTAATGGCTGCTCCATTGGAGTGGGGAGGGAACTTTGGCAGGCAGGGCTCCTCGGCTCCAGCATCGTGGGAGAAGACCGAGTCCTCGCCGGAGGAGCAGGTTGAGCTGCGGGTGTCCGGGTAGCTCGGGGAGTACTGGTCAAGAGGCACCGACAGCTCCAAATACTCCTGTATGCACAAAGGGAGGAGAAAACATCAGCATTTCACCTCCAAATAAGACATTTCTGCTTCTTCCTTGTATGATGAGGACAGGAGGACTCACCTGGTTGGATGTCATGACCAGGCAGCGATCCAAATCCTCCACCAGCTGTTTGAATGTGGGTCTCTGAGAGGGCACAGCATGCCAGCAGTCCCTCATCATCATATACCTGCAGAGATCGAGGGTGACATTGAGTGGGTTTTTTATAAACCTATGTAATAGGATGGTAAAGGGACAGTTCACCTAAAAGTTGAAACTGCATCTTGTGTGTGGTAATATTTGGTCTAGATTGTTACCTTTGTCAAAGTTATGTTTTCAGCCGCGTCCATCTATTTATTTAGTTTATCAGCAGGATTACATGGAGGATGGGTCTCAGCACAGAATAGACCTCATTAACTTTTAGTGCGGTTCAAGATAAAGGTACAGATCCAGGAATTTTTCATAAGGAGTTGTCTTACTTCAGACGCAACCTGCAACTACCACCGATGTGCAATTTTGAATAGGAACTATTTTCTTTCCGTATCACAGCACAGACAGATAAAGGCATCTGCTTGTGGCCAAAAGGCTTGTGCTCCTGACTGCACGGGATGTAAACATTAATGACGTCCTCCTCGGCTAAGCTGTCACGATAGCTAGCTTAGTTAGCTCATTGTCCAAATATATGTTTTGTTCAGCGAGGTGATACAAAAAGAAAATAATTCCTGCATTAAACTGCTTACTACAAGGTTCATGGATTATCCAGAGCAACCTGGTAATCATATCTGGAAAAGGATATTTTTTGGAGCTTTGAGCACCACAAGCAGAGTGCCGTGTATTTTCATTACATTGGACAGAAATCTCAGCTGATATCTCCAAAACTCTGCAACTCACACCAAAAAATCTATATGGATAAATAACACTACAAGTAAAAGGAAAACATGTTCATTGGATTTTGGGGTGAACTGTCTGCGGTCAGAGTCAGCTGTAGGAGGAAGGTTGAACAAAACGAAGCTGAACAAAATGCTCCATTTGGAGCTCACTCAACCTTTAAGTGATTCATTTTATTGCTCGTCACACAAACAACAGTAGGGACCCTTTATTACGTTGCTAAGCACCTGGATGTTTCTGATATACAACATTGCGGGTTATGTAAATATTAATGCCAACTGTTTGGACTGAACATGAGACCAAGCAGTGACTCACCTTTTTGATTTTAAAAAGTTTCACAGACTGCCCCTGGTGCTAAATACTTCCAGGTTTTTGGGTCCAGGCAACATTCACCTTTACTTTGATAATGTTTAATATTTTCTCTTGGCAACAACAGGTCAAATTTAAAAAAAGGGTTTCAATCACAACAAACGCTTCCTCAATAGTTGTCATTGACGTCAACAACATCTGGTTCAGAGTAAGTGTGGTTGTGACCATGAGAGCTCAAAAACAGAAAACCACAAGATTTTTATGCCGTTTTTCCATTACATCTGCCAGCCTGGCTCTAATCGGTTTGACTCGGCGCGTCAAGAATTTGTATTTCCACCCCAACTGGGCTACCTGCTTGGAGGTGTGCCTTAAACCGATGATGCGCATATCCTGATCCTCACAGTACTATGGAAGCATCACAACTAACAAAGTAGCACCACTAATTCAGCTACAAACACATTTCATTTACTATAACTTCTTCACGATAAAAGCCCCACGTTATTAAGTAATCTAAAAGCTTGTATTATAAAGCAGCATTACATGAAATAATGTGTTCCACCAGGAACAACTTAACAGTAAACATGACCCCTGAAACAGCTGAAAGTGAACACGATGAAAGAGTAAAACACAGCAGATGTTACAGGTTTGCGGCAGTTGCAAGATGCCACTGTAGACTGCAGCCAGTTGGAGGCGGATAACAGATGATTTCAGGGAAAAACTTCTCAAATATGAAATTTTGCTGCTTTTGAGTCTTTGGATTTTGGACTACGGGATGGACAAAGCAGGATTTGAAGATGGGAAATTGTGATGTCCATTTTTCAAAAAAATGTCTATTGCCCAGCACAGTTCAAGGGATAATAATATCTTCTATTGCGATATTTGAGTGAGACAATATCGTGGCATCAAATTTTTGATATTGCCCAAGCCTAAAACAGTCGTCTTTATTGCATATACTATGCAGCATAATCACAGACTTTAATAGCAAAAAATTACACATCAAAAAATAAGCACCATTAGTTTGATACTAAGGATATCAGTGATTAACACAGAAATCTCTGTTAAGAATTTCACCTATTTAAAATATGTACAATTAAATTACAATTGATTTGTAAACTTATTACATTTTAAAAACCACTTAGCCTCAATATGGGTTGGATTTTGTTGAAAGGCAACAGATTGAAGCTCCACAATTAAAATGAAATCATTATCTTTTGTTATTTAGTTTATTGTTCAAGTAACTTGGTCCTACTGTTGCCTGGTCTGTTTTTACATTGAACAAAGCTTAAGTAATGGTTAAAACTGATGAAAACAATGTTTGCATCTTTATTTCATATCATTATTATCTCTCTGGTTTTAGTAGGTGGGCTGAAGGTGTTCTTGTGTCACTCCAAAATTTAAATTAGACTAAGTTTTAGGGTAAGTCTATATTACCCTGAAACTTTTACCAAATAAGGAAATTCTGGCCAACAGTGAAAGCACCAACAGAAGAGGTTTGATTTGTTGTGTTTGGGTTTGATTCGTTTCCTTACAGCTCATGAGTGCACGTTGAGGGCTTGTCCATGCGGTGGCCTTCCTTCAGCAGCTTGAACAGCTCTTCAACAGGGACCCCGGGATATGGAGAGCCTCCCAGTGTGAAGATCTCCCACAGCAGTACCCCAAATGACCAGCTGCAGACAGAATCACACGGTTATGTCTAGATTTTCTGCATGACTAAAGGTTTTCCTCACATTCCATTCCATTCCTCAGAAAAGTAACAAGACGTGATACCCACACATCACTTTGGTGTGTGTATATCCGGTCAAACAGAGCCTCGGGAGCCATCCACTTGACTGGTAAACGACCCTGGGGAGAAGGAATGCAGGTTAAGGCTATTTACAGTGCTAGGCTTTTTCCACCTCAGAGCATTCCGAGCAGTATCATTCTGTGCTGTTTAATCAGATCAGTTTGATATTATGCAGGAAGGATAGTACAAACATAAAAACAGCCACGGTGAGCTGAAAATGGCTGCAGGTGACAGGCTCCTCCATCAGGTCGTCAACATGTCATCGTGCCAGTGCTTGCATTAACATCTTTGCTATTCAAAAACCCAACATGTTCTCAACAGCATTAAAAGGGGAATTCCAATATTTCTAAGCCCGGACCCTTTATTTACATGTTTTGCTATGCAAATAAGTCATACTTAACAAACGTTTTGGAGTCTGTCGAGTAGATTGCCTCAGCTGGCTACTAAGAAACAGCTGCAATGTAATCCTTTGGGGCAATTGTGGACCACCAAGTTCCATCCACTAAAAGTGCTTATTTTTGCACCTGACAAGCTGAGATTGTCTGACAGAGGTCTCTCAAAGGTGAGTTGTTACAGCCTCGATTGGCAAAATCAGGAAATATTAGGTCATGACTTCATATATAAATTCTTGCTGCATTTCCTTGAGGTAAACTCCAAACTGCGCTCTGAAACTCGGACTCACGTTACCACCATCATCTTCCTTCAACAACTCAGCTCTCACAAGACTTCTCCTTGAGCGGATTAATATTCAACAAAAAGTGCTCTCTCTGTACTAACAATTTCTGTAATGTTGTCAGAGAAAAAAAAAAGCACTTTTAGTGGATGTAATTTTGTCATTGCAGCCGTGTCGTGGCTGCCAGCTGAGGTGATCTACTTGACCAATTCGAAAACCTTTAGGTAAGTATGAATCATTTACACATTAAAACATGTAAATATAAGACCCAGGAAAATATCAGAATTCTCCTTAAAACAAAGAACGTAAATACTCACATTTGTGGTCTTCTTATAGTAATCAATGTGGTGAATATCTCTTGCAAGGCCAAAGTCAGCTATTTTCATCACACTGTCCTCTGTTACCAAAACATTGCGGGCAGCAAGATCTCTGTGGATGCACTGCACAAATGGAAGCAGACATCACTAGAACTGTAAGTTGAAAGTCATATACAGTTTTAAAAGAGAGATAAATCTGTGTAAATGTAATATGGAAGGCTGTGAAAGACTGGTTGTACTTTGTTGTTACCTTTTTGGAGGATAAATACTCCATCCCTCGGGCCACTTGGTAAGCACAGGACACCAGGTCTTTGATGGACATGTTTTCCACAGGCACCTGGTCTGGGTTGTAGCAGTACTCCATGCCTGGTGGCCGTCGAGCTCGCAAGTACTCCCTCAAGTTGCCTTTGGATGCATACTCTACTATCACATACAGAGGACCTGGAAGCGATTGGATGAATTAAATTAGTATGTCATCATAAAATCAACACCATAAAAGCATAACGTTTTAAATGGAAGGACACCAAAATTCATGATGCCAATTCGGCAGACATCGCCCAACCCTAGTTATAGGTCCAAATAGTTAAAATTCTGTTATCAAATTAGTCATTTTGAGGGGGTTGTGATGATCATATAAAGAAAATTCACAGTTTTACAGCTGCATCTTTTACAATGTTAACTTATGGGAAAAGTGTTTTAGGGCCCCAGTGCAACACTGTAATTTAACAATTTGTCCACCATGAAAGTTGGCTTCAAAGTCTGGTGCTCCTCCTTCGGGCCTGACTCAATCCATGCTGAAGGAAAGTCAGATAAAGTTCCATCATCGCAAAACATTTCTGGAGCTTCAGAGTGAAACAGTATTTCAGCATTCTCCTAAACAAGGGGACTTAAATCTAAAAGACAAACAAACAGCCCTGGTCAGGGCAGGTCAACAGCAGACCCCTGACTGTCTGTTCCTACCATCCTGTGTGCAGGCTCCCAGCAGGTTTATGATATTCTTGTGCTTCCCGATGATCTTCATCATCTCCATCTCTGAGATCAGGTCTGACAGGTCTTTCTCTGTGGCGTCAGCTGGAGGGGAAGAGAAATAAATCACATCAGGGTAATTAGACAATGTTCTGTTCATGGAAAGGCTCAACAATGCCTCACAATAATCACCTTACACACTAACATTGCAGCTGTTGTGGGGACAGGCTGGCGTTTGTCTCGGAGAATGCTCCTAGGGGAAAGGTACTTAAAGTGCTAGAAAATATATGCTACTTTCCCTCCATACTCACTCTTTGTACAGTTTAATGAACACTGCTTTATATGGGGTGTCAAGGGTTCTCATAAATCTTTATTCTGCTGAACCATATGCACATGCATTTAATGGCTGCGATCCAATGGCAGATGTTTCTTAGTATCTACTCATCACAGTTTTGTGTCAGAAGTTTTCTTGTCCCTCAAGTCTGGACAGGAGGCTTCTGTACAGTCTATTGCTAAACACTGAGGAGTTGCAAATTCATCACATTCTTACTGACTTACTTACTATACTATACTGTATACTCACACGACAGCATACTTACATTTCAACATTTTGACTGCAACCTTAGTGATTCGGTTTGGCTTCTCTTTGTCGAGACCCAGTGCCTCACCCATCACTACCTGGCCGAAGCAGCCTTCACCCAGCGGCTTCCCAAGAACAAGTCTGTAAGTGGGAGAAGACACATGGGTCAACACTGAAGAAGAAACATTTTTTCACGCACTGGTCAATTTTCAGGCTTCAAGTCTTTTTAAAGAAATTGCCCACAATACACATTTAGATGTTTTCATTCATGGATAATCATGTTAAACTGTGCATATTCAATAAAATGGCTTTGTTTGCATATTCAAAACATAAAATGTCAGAAAACTTTTGATACAAAAAAAAATCAGTAATCAACAACTTTTTTTATCCTATTCATTTTCTTGTCAAAAAATATAGAATTTTACAACACACACCTTTAAAGGAAGTTTTCACAAAGTTATTTTTTTCTTTTAATCGGAATCAGAAATCTCCACATCACCATCACTTATATAGGCCCAAAACACCATCATAGAACATTCACAGCCTGATTTATAAAACATTTTGTTCTGAAAAAACAGAGAATTACAACAATTTTTTTTATGGCTGTTGACAGTGTATACAAATATATCTTATGTAGCCTAAATAAAAGTGATATAGGAATTTGAACCTGCCTTAAAAATGTTTGTATTTTTTAAATTAGATGAGAACTCGTTTGCAAGTATTCTAACTAATCAGCTGTGACAGTTTCACAGTAACATTTGTCAGTTACATACAATACTTTTGAGATTAAATAAATTAACCTAAATTGCATACGGACTGTTAACTCGGTACAACCACCCTGTTCTGGGGCAGTTTAAGTGCCTTGCATAAAAGAGAGAGAAACTTTCAAAAAAAACCAACTTGACTTCCTCAAACCAGTAACTTTTCTTTCAGGAGGTCACTTTTCTGTCTTAATGTTTATTCCAGGATGTTTATGTACCTGTCCCTGGGCAGCTCCCAGCGGGGATCCTGGGGCAGTTCATACTCAGACACCCCTGAAAGCATCGGCGATCCGCTGGAAGAGAGCCGGGCAGGACGAACCAGCATCACTCCAGAGTGGATGGAGGAGCTAGAGTCCACAGACACCTGAGGTAAAAGAAGACTGACATTACTCCCCCCATAATGGAAAAGACACCAGTTAACATTGACCCTAAAGAAAATGAAAACCGCAAAGTAGTTGCCCATCTAACAATTATTTTCATTTTCAATTAATATGTTGTTTATTTTCTTGATAAATCGATGGGTTGTTTGGGCTATAAAATGTTGATCATGACGTCCTCAAATGTCTCGTTCTGTCCACAACCCAAGGATAGTCAGTATACTGTCAAAGAGGAGGAAAGAAACCAGAGAGTATTCACATTTAAGAAGCTAGAATCAGAGAATTTTGACTTTCTTTAAAAATTACTCAAACTAATTATCAAAACAGTTGGCAAATGATTTAACAATTTATAACTAGTTGATTCATTGCTGCAGCTCTTCATTAGACCATGTAAATACACCCAAACTGCTCTGCTTTGGATAGAAAAGATTCCTCTAACACTTATCATACTGACCTTATGAACAAGACTTCAAGGAGCTACAGTGAACTTTCAGTTTTTTGCAAGCATAAATATAAACTCTGTGGAGACAGCTCCAATAATTCATTATTATTATTATTATTATTATTATTATTATTATTATTATTATTATTATTAGTAGTAGTAGTAGTATTATCATCATCATCATCAATAATAATAATAATAATAATAATAATAATAATAATAATATTTAAAAATAAGTCAATTGAGATCTTCCTGATTAAACCTTCTTTCCCAAAACTGTGCACCTAGTGCAGCTTTAAATAAACAAAAACTGGCATGTGGAGAGAGAAAGAAGAGATGAAAAGGTATAAATTTTCCAAACCCCCTATCTACTTTCTGTTACCTGTCTGCGCAGGGGGATGCTTTTGGCCAGCTTGTGGACGGCCAGCTGACTGTTGAAGTCGCTCTTCTTTGAGGAGCTGCGAATCTTGACGATAATTGCAATAGCAATCATGACAGCGATGAAGAAGAAACCCACGCAGTAGATGACAACCTCAAGGTAAGTGTGGTTGGCTGGAGGATAGTGTGGGACAGCTAGATGGGGGTATGCAGGGCGACAGGGGTCAGGGTCAGCAGTCATCAGCGATATCAAATCAACACAGAATCTCTGATAATATTTACCCAGTCACACCAAACATACCCGTGCTTTTAATTACACAGCAACACAAATAAAACAAACTGACTACACAAACACAATGGTGCTCTGTCTAAAATCCAGAACCTTTGACACATATGGGACACGAACGTTTCATGGCAAAAACATCACTTCTTTCAAGGTGTCACTCAAATTTTTTGCTAATGTTTGAGTGATTACAGTTTCTTAAATTGCCAAAAAAAAGTTTGGGGAAAACCCAAACCCAAAATTTTGACTGTGACACTTGAATATGAATCAGATAATTAATTTTTTATATAAAAACACAAATCTAAATGTTTTGTTAATGGATGCAAAACATTTAACAGTGTGCAAAGGATCTGACTTTTATACAGCATACAAACACTTCACACACACACACACACACACACACACAATGCTTCAACACAGCACGTCGTTTCTTATTCATTAGATGTCTAATTTACTTATCACGTCTACTTGTAGGTCTAATACAGGCACAAAGCATGAACTAAAAAAATATCTTGAAAAGTCTTTAATCTGTAATGCTATTCTAAACAAGTTGTGTGTTGGTGCTGGTAATACAAATATCATATGTATGTGCTAACATTTAAAAGATAAAATGTCCAATTCAGACCTTGTTTTTTTCCTCCCATTCAGTGAAAACACCAACATTTATTCATACCCAATCTTGGGGGTGTATTGGCATCCATATTCTAATGAAAAAGAGTCAAGTGCATACCTTGGTTTGGGATGTGGCTTTGTGCTCAGGAGCTCACAGTAGTTAGGAATGACACCAACTGAGTGTTTTTTAAGGCATTGCATGTCTGTTTAATATATTTACCAAGACAGTTTTATTTGTTCAGGAGTAGACATTAATTCTAGCTACTTATTTTCTTTTTTCAGAACTTGACTAAAATGATGTGTTTAGTATCTAAATTTTAGGGCACTCATTATATGGAAGTCATTTCTGCTAATGTGATGGGGGAAAAAATCATGTATGCCATTATAACGAGTAACTCTCTCAAGATAAAGATGAAGTAGCTTCATAGGGACTTCCTTCTTTTTTCTCATCTCAAAATATGTGCCTCAAAATAAGGAAAAACCTCCTAAAAAAAGTCAGAATGAGATAGTATCTCCAACAATGTATCTAAAAACAATCCAACTTTCTCAAATAATTGAGTATATCAAAATAATCAGTTGCCACTTTAAAACATGACTTAGTATCTCAAAAATGTTTTCAATGAAAACGAGTACCTTAAATAATGAATCTGTACCTTAAAATGAATTTGGGATTGGGAAAATTAGCTCATTGTTTTTCTTAAACCATTTTGATTCTGGCCCCACCTCCATCCCCACTCACCAGAATCAGGCATCAGTCTGCACACCAACCAGTCTCTCCCTGACTACGACGCTCCCCTTCCCCCATCTCACCATCTTCGCACCACTCAACTTAGTCTATCATCAACTGCACCCCCCTCAAACTACTCCATTTAACCCCAAACTCCCACCCACTACAGCCTCTCCTTGACTGTCAACCTGGTGAGCAAGAAGCTGAGGAAGGCTAGGCTAAGAAAAAACACAGGACCAGGTGCCATCAGCTCCAGGCTGCTCAAGCACTGTGTAGACAAGCTTTGCGAGGTGGTTCTGCAAATTTCAATATGAGCTATTCATGGACAACACCTCTCCCCGACTGCAACTAGAGCAGCTCCTTCTGTAGCAGGCTCACAGACCCACAGCATAAGAAGGAGCGCTACCGCAGGTCATTTAATCTAGAGGCTGTCAGACTCTTTCACACAAAAATCTCATAATATAAAATGCTTTTTTCTCCCCCCTCTCTCTCTGTCAAATAAACCACGATAACGACCTTCAAGCTACTTTACACTACATAACGGAGGGATGCATTATATCAGTTAATTTCATAAAAGCACATATATGCACACAGTTCATCCCTCCAGCACTGTGAAACATGCAATTCTTGTTTACCTCCTGTGAAATCGCATTATCTCTTTGAGTCTGTATAATTTATTCTAATAAACATTTTCTTTAGAATATTACTACACACAATGTATGTATCACATTCCAAGTGCAATTATCCTGGTCAAATACTCCACCTCGGTCATATTTGTATGTGAAAGGTATAGAATATAAATAGTCAGGCGTAAACGTAGTATTTTATTCTATATTTCTGATATTCTTTTGTGTATTTGTTCCTTGCTTTGCTTTTATCTTGTTTCAACTATCTTTCACTCGATCTGTAAGCTGAGTATCTCCAATAAATGAGTTGGTATCTAAAAAAAATGGTATCTGACTATAATGAGATACTTAAGCAAAAAATAAAGTGAGTATCTCAAAAAAATGAGAATGTCAAAATAATGATTTAGCATCTTTAAAAAAAATTGATATTTTCTCCAACTAATGAGCAAATTTAGAAGAAATAAAAGTTAGTATCTCATAATGAATCAGGATCTCAAAAATGTGTTATCTAAAAAAATGAATCCGAAAAATATGAGAAACCCTTTCACAAAATGAGTAGGCATCTAAAAAAAATAGTGCCTAATAAAAAAAATGAGAAACATTCTCAGAAAATAAATTGAGTTGGTATCTCAAAATATTGAGTTAGTAACTCAAAATGAGAAACATTCTTGAAATATACATTGGCCATTGTGTTTGTTCCTTATATGCACAATGCAACAGAAGGAAATGGTTGAGACAAACAACAGGCTTAATGATACAATTTCACTTTTTCACGATTCTTTTGTATAAAGTTGCTCAATAATTTGAGATGCTATCTCTTTCAAGATACTATTTTTTGAGAGATTTAAAAAAAAGTATTCCAAACTAAAGACTTAGTATCTCAAAAGTACTATCTAAAAATATTAACTCTCAAACTAATTAGCAATTTTCTCAAAATGATGACTCAGTATCTAAAAGAAAATGAGTGATTCAAAAAAATTATTATCATCTCAAAATAATGAATTTGTATCTCAGTAAAAAGCTTCTAAAAGAATATAAAATTGTAGTATCTCAAAATTAACAAAAAACTTTCTCCTACTAAATCATTTTGAAAAGGCTTCTGATCATAATGACTTGCATAATTTTTCATCACACTGGCTGAAATAGGCTTCCATACATGATAATGTATTAAGTATTATTAGATAGAGCATTTGGTTGCCTTATGTTAGTGAGATTAACTAACCAATTTGTGCTGGAGGCACCATGTAGAACAAACCAACCCAAATCAAGGCTGCCATACGGACTGAAGTGTACCATTACACCCCTAACCAACACCAGCAATACAAGTGAGCTGTGCTTGTGTGAAGTGGCTGACTGACAAGCTGCTTGATAATTGGACAAATGCCCATTCCAACCCTCAGGAATGAGACACATCCACTACAGCGAGCCAATTATCAAAGCCAGCTGCTGTGCTCACGGCAGGAAATGACATCAGGAATATATGTCATTTGTAGTGCTTGTCAGAGAAAATCAGCTTTCCACCGAATCAAATGTGAACACCAGTTAAACAGCATAGTGGCAGAGACAGTACAGTGAAGTTCAAGTAAAACCTGATCAGAGCTGCCAAACAAACCGTCTGTAAATATGAAGTTCTACATGGCTGAGGTCATTAATTATACTTCTATGTGTTCTTATTTTTAAAAGACTACTTGCCTGTTTTAACTTGTCATGTAGGCTAATGCATTTGGATTGTTTGGCATTTACTGATTTAACTGAAAAGACAACAGAGCATGGCCCTTACTGTCCCATCTAGAGAGTTTAGATGGAACAGGAGTCATGCTGAGGACAGAGGGATAGTTTTAGTACTGCTCTGGCTTCCTGTCACATTTTTCAACAAAACACTTTTTTGGGCAAATGTGAAGATGGACAGCCAGGCTTCAGTTGGAAAAGCGAAAAAAGGAAATACAGGAGAGAGACAGAACCACTGATACCTTCAAAAACGGTCAACCATGCAGAGTGATGAGAGAACCCGATAGAATTGCCCGCCAAGCAGGTGTACTCCCCAGCGTCATCAAAAGACACATTTCTCAGTTGGAGGACTTCCATTTCCTTGTCCGTGGTGTTAAGGCCAGCAGTCTAGAAAATAACATAGGAAGCAGACCCAATAAGAGGCCCAAGAGGGGAAAGGGAACCATGAGTAAAGGATTCTGAAAGAGAAAGGGGATGGAGGAGCGTTCTCCTCCGCCATCCAACACCATCTGCCAGAAAAGTACGAATGAGAGCCCCTGCAGAGGACTCTGTCAGGAAGAGCCTTCCAGTATCTGTTAGTGGAGGAGCTGGTTAGGTTGAGTCTTCCACACAGGGCCACCCCATCACCACATCAAATACCTCAGTCTCATCTCTACATGCAAGAGATGGGCAACATGGAAAACTCCACAGCAGAACAGTACACTTTCACACTCACACACTTCACACAAAAAACAGGAGGTCTGTGAAACAAAGGTAAGTAGAGGACAGAAGTGAAAAAAAACAAAGAGGAGGCAGAGCCCCTGAGCCATGGACGGAGGACTTTGAAGGGCAAGGGAGCGAAAGTAATAGAAGAAGATGGCAGGAGAGGCCCTTATTAGGAGGGCACAGCACAGGCATGGGGCAGGAATGAGAATAGGCCCAACATAAACCTGAGACTAAACACTTTCAACTATTCTGCTGGGAATTTTCCATAGCGTCATTTACAGTGAGGGGCACTGAGGCAGGAGAGAGGGAGGGAGAAACGGAGGAAGGGAGGAGAGAAACAGCTGAGGTCGTCTCCAGTTATACGGCCCTAGTTTTCCCCGGTGGTCCTAGAAGCGCCTCCACTGTGTCGTCCCTGTACTGTTGCGTGGTGGTTACCTGTGGACCCATATCTGGTGACAGTCAGCCAGGCCGACTGATTTGCCTCTCCTATATAATTGGACACTTTACATATATACTCTCCGCTCTCCTCCTCAGTCACATTGTAGAGGGTCAGCACCTGAGCATCCGAGCTATTGACCCCAGAATGCTGGAAATAAAAACATGTCATGTGCAGCACAGAAAAAAAATGGCAAACGCAGAATCAAACTAGATAAAGAACTCATAATTCATTCAGTAATAACAGCAAAACAAAATCCATATTTTTGAATCAGTATGCACTTTTACAGAGAGTACTGGGCATCTAAGAAAAGAACTGACATGACAACTCAGAACAATACAATACAATGTTTTCCTACAAAACAGATTTAAATTGGCTTGTTGCAGCAGGATTGGTCACAGAAGCTCCTACCTTGAGGACACGGACATACGGTAACCCATCAGGACCAACTCGGCTCCCATTGACCTCGATGTGCTTCAACCACTGGATATGAGGCTGAGGGTCACTGAACACTTTGCATTCAAACTCAACATCACTGCCCACCACTGCAGTGCGATTAGCTGGAAGGCCAGCCTGCAGGATTGGCCTGTGGGGAGAGCGCTCTGCAATGCAATCAAAACATATACAGAGGTTAGTTTACAAGTCTGGCGAGCAGTAGAGCTGCAGCGTTTAGTCAAAAGAAAATGAAATGCTGCTATGCTTTGTTATCTTCTTTGGTAAGTTGTCTTTGCGTTTTGGAGTGTTGTTTGGACAAAAGAGGCAGTTTCTACAAGTCACTTTTTAAAAAAAAACATTTTATAGACCAAATGATTAATCATGTAAATAACTGTCAGATTAATCAATAATGAATAATGAAATGTTAGTTGTAGCCCTAGTGAGCAGTAGGGGTGGGCGATATGGGCAAAAAACAATATCTCAGTATTTTGGGAGATTTTGGCGATAACGATAATCAGTTGATATCCTTTAAAATGTGATTGGAACTGTCTGAGTTAGGGCTTGTGTCCACCAAACGCGTTTTTAGCGCTGAGGGCTCTCAAAAACTCTTTTTCCGAGCGCCCAGCTGTGTGAAAAGTTGAACAGATTTCAACTTGAAGGAAAACACTTATTTATTTTCTTTAAACTTTAGCATTCAAGTACAAATAAAAGAAAGACTTACCATTTTTGTACTTTTGAACTCAATAATTGAACTACAATGTAGGAATATTGAATTCTGTAAACATTCAGCTATCAAGTAAATTGTGCTGCAACAGTAGCATTTGTAACAAAGTGCTCTATGCATATTTTGAGAATTATTCCGCATCATCAAGTCTATCTTATGGCCTTCTTAAACAAATGACTAACTTCAAGTTCCATCCAGGATTGTACAACAACAACAAAAAAATCAAAAAAAGACATTTGCTAAAAAGCTTCACTAAGGCTTTTCTCAAATATTGTACAAAAATATAGAGATTTGTAAACAAATGACATTAATGTTGAAAAAAAATCCACAATTCTCAGATAGAAAAAATACCCAGTATTATTACAGCTATGGACAGATGCCAGAAACTTTGCAGAACTTTGAACAAATAACATTCTATGCTAACGTTCACTGATTAGGCTACTTCAGATTTTGAGCCAACAACACCAGTCTGTCCACAGCCCTTTTTAGATAGAAAGGCGGCACATTTGCTCCAAGGTTAGCGCAGCAATGTGCTGCCCTGTCATTCTAAAATATTCCCCTTTTCCAAAAGCCACTGGGGGTCGGTGTAAACATGTGACATGACGTGAAGCTCGAAGTTCAGCTGTAAACAGTGACAATTAATTTGTTCTCAAAATAAGGGCGTTACATTTTACCCCATCGGAGTTTAGAACTGGGTTCTTAGCGGGGGGCTTTTAATTTTGAAAGTAGCGACCGTTCCTAGCTTGGCGCTAGCTAACAGGCGGACACAACAATCATCTGAAGTACCGGTAGCTTCAGGGACTGGAGACGCCTGCATTTGCTCTCTGCCATCACAACGCGCTGCTAAACTGTTGCAAGGAGGATGCTAGCGAGAGGTCATGTGATCACGTAGGCCCACTAGTGTGTGACTGAATCCTGCCATGCTGCAGAGAGCGATGCTGCACCGTGTATTAAGTGGATGTGAGGAGTTTCCGGGTGCGTTTCAATATTGTTGGCGAAGCAATTTAAATATTTGATAATGGAAATTTGCAACTCGTCAAAACAACAATGACGATATTATCGCAAACGATATATATCGCCCACCCCTAGTGAGCAAGAAAAACCCATGTGCATACTTCACTAAGATGCAACAGTCCCCTTTATCTGTATCAAACTGCATTCACTTATAGATGGATACAAGCAACCAAAATACGCCTGTTTATTTTTTTTAAATGAAGATCCATGCATTATTCTCTGAGATATTTACAAAATGTCAAAAACGGCCACTGGCCCCTACAATGTTAAAGACAGTGAGAAAAAATGCTGCTGATAAAACAACAACCCAACCAACAAACGGACATGGGTGAACAAATAACATGCTGGCAAGTATACACACTACCACCTGCCCAACCATTTACACTACCAAAACTTTGACTCGTCGCTTTTATTTGTCAAACAAGGTTGCCTGTATAATTTGATCTGATGCTGTGTAATTTAAGCTACAGATAATAATTTCTCAGAGTGAAATAAACTGTGTGTTAATAGATGGTTAAACACATTAAGTATCTAATCTGGAGCTGTTACTGTGAAACTAAATATTCTTGCTGCTCCTATTTGATGAACGATAACTCTCTCAAATAAACTTTACAAGCCAAGCATCTGGCCAAATGAAGACTGTCCAGGAGTTTCTGACAGAGACATCCATGTGGACATGAGGAAAGTATTTGTGACAAAACTCTCACCTCATTGACAAGATCTCACTGCTCAGAGTCTAGACCTATGCTGAGTTCAGGAGAAGCTCAGGGTGCAACAGTGATGCAGGACTGATTTATAGAACTGATGCTACAGGACTGAGTCAGAGGGCAGGTCCTTGAAGAATAATCACTTCTCTCCTCTACACAGATGTGTCAATCTAGCCACCAGTAAACAGGTTTCATCTATCAAATGGCTGACAAAAAGGTCGAGTTCACCCTCAAATGCACATTTAATTTGTGTAGTGTAAATGTGAAACTTAAATTTTTATTTTACTGTATGATCTCAACGTAAATCATTTTCCTTCGACTGTTTTTACATTACTTTTCTACCACCTTGTGTTGCTGGACTGTCAGTCTGTCTACATTAGCCTAATGCACAATAATTAATAGATTGAGTAAAGTAATTGGAAGAACATTTTTAATACAACGATGTAAAATGGTTGTGATTAATATAATGTGAATGTAAATGGTTGTGATTCAAAACAATTACAACTGGTGGTTGGGAGTTTTAAGGTCACATTTCTGAAATGGCTAACAGTACTGATAACAACTAACTACTGGTTTTAATTAGGTGATCCCTTACCAACAACATCTAGCTGGTAAGTGTGATTGATGCTGCCGTACTGGTTTTCCACCACACAGGTATAGTTTCCCTTGTCAGAGGGTACTACAGATTCCATGATGATGGTCCACACATGGTCACGGACCTACAGGTTTGGGGAAAAAGCAAAGTTAAAGTAGCTGGCATACAGAACAGGATGTGACAGCAAAGAAAAAAAATCATACAGTCTAGATAGGACTCACACTTGGATAGAAATATGTTGTTTTTGTTAAGGTAATTAACTTCATCGGACATATAGTTTATTCTAGGAGACACAGCAGAAAATCTCAGAGTAGTCCATCCACAATAGAAACACTAAGAATATGCAATGCAGCACATAACATCCTTTTTAAGAATTGGATGGTCAAAGCTAAAATGTTCTCAATTAAATGTCATTAACATAAATGAGACAAGCAGAGAGCCAATCATGGCAGCAGAGAATGAGCTCTGCTGCAATTCTGTGTATAAGAGCAAAAACCTAAACTTGTAGTCTTCAATCAAATTCTGTCCATTTTAAGGCAAAAGCTAACAAGGTTAATGATGTTCCATGTGATGATAACAAGATAACTTTCTTCCTGTGACACCACCCAACATTTTCATCAGAGGATCTTTGTCCTACCTAACATAGACCACAGGAAAAAGGGTGCATGTTTTATATTAACCTGCCCCAGCCTGTCTTATTAGCACCAACTGATGTCTGGCTCTTTTTTTCCAAGACATGTTTTCTTCCATAAATCTGCCAAGACCGGCAGTGTGTGATTAACCAACCAACCTCTAAGGCAATGGCAACATCAAACATGCATGTACACAGACTGAGCCATACGGTTTCCCACATTTAGCTAAAAACGTGATGAGGGAGTCCAGCTGCCTGCTGCCAGATGTGCTGTGCTTAGGTTCATGTACATGTGGTGTGCATTATTCCCTCCCTCCTGCATGTCTACATGCAGACGATAGGAACAATAGAAGCCCTGCCATAAAAGCAAAAGTCTGGGAAGGATAACAGACCTCTGCAGCCGCTGATGCAAACCTATTCACCTCAATGGCAAAAAAGCAGATGCAGGAGGGAGGAGGGTGAATGTACAGATACACCCTACACCTGTGAGAAAACCGAAGTCAATGTAATGGTACATAAAGCATAATAATCAGGGATGTCCTGATCCGATGACGTGGTTTCAGATTCAATGGGAATCGGACGTTACAGTCCAATCAGGGAGATTATATTTATAGCATATGTGGTATTTTCTACTGGTAGAGAGAGGAATTACTAGCCCCTTTTAGATAGAAAAGGCGGCACCATTTTCTGCAAGGTAAAGGCAGCACTCTATCTATATGGGAGGTGTAATTTTCCTCTCTCAACCAGTTTCTCATTCCTTCTTCCCAAAAAGCACCACTGAGATAGGCATAAACATGTGACATGACATGAAGCACAAAGTTGGGCGTCAACAGTGACATACAACATATGCATCGGAAGACATGTGGCGACACATGATAGATTTACTTAATTATAGACCCGTGGCCCATATTCTCACCTCCTCAGTCAAACACACGGTGATGTTAAATCCCTGCTATTAAAGCAAGCGTGTGGCAGACCGCCTCGCCCCCTCCGTTAGCTGCCTCAAGCAACAGATAGCGAGGAAGCAGGTCGAATTTGTCTTCAAAATAAGAGCTTTATATTGCACCCCATTGGAGTTTAGAACTGGGTTCTTAGCAGGGGGCTTTTAAGTAGCGACCATAAGTAGCTTGCCGCTACAACAACAAGCTGACAGCTACAGAGACCGAGGAGACGCCAACATCTCCCGGATCTCAGCAGCTTTCCAGTTGCTCATCTTGACGTCCGCAGATGGAGTGATGAACTGCAATCTATCCTATCCATCTTCACTGTAACATAACACCAGAACACTACTGTTTACCCTAGGGCTGCCCCCAAACAGTTGACCAAGCACTGGTCGACCAAAAACTCATTAGCCGACCAAAATTTAATTGGTCGGTTGGTCGCAGGAAAAAACAACAACATTTGGAGCCGTGTCTTGCCAAAATTAAGTCAAAATCTGTGACTGGCAGCTGACCTGTGTATAAAAGGCTGGAGGGCTCTTAATTTGAAGGTCCAGATACAGGAAGTCGTGACACTCACTCACTGTCAGTGCTTTTTTTTTTTTTTTAACACAGCAGGTCCCTTCGACATCGTGGTTAGACAGTTGACAATTAATAGCCAACCATGTCGTAGCCTAGCTACCTGCCCATGGTGGCCCGAACGTTTACCCCCACTACGCCTGTCCGTCGCACCATGCCTGTTTAGAAGCGCAACATTGAAAAGGTCCGGTCTGAAACACTGTTCCAAATGTTGTGTAATCAAATACAGCGGTATATTAAAAATTAATATCATAACGAAAATATACACCGGTATTCGGTGTGAACCGGTATACTGCCCAGCACTACATATTCCTTAAAAACGTTCATCATTATGCATTTCCCAAACTTAAGACTTTGTACAAATCCTGAATATTTACAGCCTACTAACACATAATGATCATATTGTATGTTGGTTAATACAATGACTGGCTTTTAATAACTTCATTGTGCCCTATGGGAAATAAATGATGGCTCAGAGAGAATCTTAAAAAACACATTAATCATCCCTCAGGGGTCATGATGCCATTTACAGTAAGTGAAGGTGATTTAAACAGATCCGGTCCACACCTCTGCTAAGTAAATCCACAGGCTGCAGTATACTGTCTTATCTGCTATCGTAACCTCACCGTTTATTAGCAGTTAACGTCACATTTGAATACACCTTGCCTGGAAATGGGAAGGTGTTGACACAAGGAGAAATCACACCGGACATCATGTCTCACAGATACAGTAGGTAACATGGTAGAGGTACTGTTGCATCGGTGTAATTACAGAAACGAGCATACTCAGAATGAGTACAGCCAATGTTATCCTTCATCCAGACTCATGGCTAGGATTGCCAACCTCGAGGTATTATTACTACGACACTCTCTGGTCAAATGGTAAACTTGCCTCTGCTTTTCAATTGCTGAAAGTGTTACTACATGGGAGAGGGTGGTGATCTAATGTGGAGATGAGATCACTGACACATCTCCACTCATAAGTTGGAGTGATTCAATAAGAAATGCTAAGAAGAGTGAAGAAGATTATAATTATTAACCTTGAAGCCTCCAATTCGATGGTCTCTCTTGAACTCCTTGCCATTCTTGTACCACTTCAGAGTGGGATTTGGGTTTCCATTTGCCTGGCATCTAAACTTCACAGTTTTACTGGCTGGGACAGCGTGAAGCTTCTTCTCCATTTTTTCTGGATGAGCCCACTCTGGAGGCATTGCTAGA
>CAEMYA010000002.1:76761-107535 GCA_903131615.1 Diplodus sargus | reverse complement strand
TTGGAGCTGGAAAATGTTGCTAGGCTACCTTGCTTATTCTCCTGCCACAATGACTAGGCCTCAGATAATTAGCAGAATATGGTAGGATTACATAACGGTTGTTAACCCCACCAAAAATAGATTTCTAAATTACAGTCACAGACTTTGGCAGTACTGGATAGTTACTTTAGATAAAAACTTGCATGCGGTGGCGCTAAAATTGCCTCAACTTCATAAAGTAATTTTGTGAAACTTTCAAAGGGAGATAAAGCACCAATAGTCAGGGAAGGCATGCTTGTCATGCTAGGCAGGCAACTAAATTCACTAGAGTGCAAAGTGGGCAGTAGTAGCAAGATAATAAAATGAAGCCTGAGTGTCTTAATTGCTTGGGATTGGGATACATTGGAAGACATCTACGGTTAACTATAGTTAGTCACCCCAGTTTCTTCATATAAAAGCTGTCACTAAGGGAGTAAAAACCCTCTGATTCACGGTGAAATCATCCACCCAAATGTGACCCCCACAGACACATGGCAGGCCCATAATTGAATCATAAAGCTCTCAAATCACTGACCATGACCACAAGTCAAAACCCTGTGACTCTGGGCAAAGGAGTAATGACTTAATGGTGCAGCAGAATTAGTAACGTGAAGATATAAACACACTTACGCAGCTGTTTTTGACTACCCAACTGTTCTTCTGAGGACGACTCTTCATCTTCATCATCATCCTCAGATGAGGCCAGGGCATCAACTACTGAAACAGAAAAGTAGAAACAGTCTCATTTAAACTGATTCACACAGTATTTTAGTCAGTTATTTTGATTCTTCAAATGCTCAATATGCACACAACAACGAAAAACACTATATAAAAACTACAAAATACACAATGCTCAAAACTACTTTTCCTCTCAATCTCTCCATCAACCTGCATCTCTTCTCCTCTTCTGCCAGTCACTAGTGTGAACACCCATTGCCATGTCATGTAACAAAATGATGTCATCACACGCATGCAATATAATTAAGCAGAAGACGAAAGCCTTTCATTCCTGCTGTAAAAAGAATGGATGCTATACTTTTATGGTTTTATTTTAGGTCGATTCGAACAGGATCATATCAGCAAAAATCTCATGCTACTAAGTGGAGCTGCCCACAAGAGGTCTGTTTTCAAAGGGTTAATAAAAGACCACGATAAAAGATAACTTATACACAAAGAGTAAAACAATCTCGCAAAACAGAAAATCAGACAGGGTCCTCTATTTACAGATGGTGATTTTGAAATTCAGAACAAAAAATTTAACTTTGTCACTTTCCATGATGAATGGTGGGTCAGGATCTCAACCACATCACATTATAACTGCGTCCATATGATTATAGACAGTTGGCGGATACATGTTTAGAATAACAGATGGAAACCAGGGGAAGCACGTGAAAAAAAGGCTTTTTTGTGGAATCTCTTTCTGAAAAGGGCTTATGACTTTACCTGTGACGTTGAAGAAAACACTGTGGTTACCAAACGTGGTGCAGGCGTACAGACCAGAATCTGTCAACTCCACAGCCTCAATCTCCATCTGGCCGTTGCGAATGCGTGTGTGTTCTCCATCCACTACTGTCACTTGGTCTTTGGTCCAGTTAACAGCATCGTGGGAGTCCCTGGCAGAGCAGCTCAGATCCAGACGATCCCCGAGATAGAGCGTGAACAGCTCAGCTTGTGTTTCCACTGAGGCCACCATAAAAAAAAGTGGGACATAGTTATTAGACACACATGGCTCCATGGAAACAGAAAAGTTCATTTTTGTCACAAATTTTACCTGATACATACTATAAAAGTTATTAACAAGCTTGTTCCTATCAAATAACTGCAAAAAATCTCTGACTAAATAATCTATAACGTTCAACTCTCACAGAAAATGAACTGTATCCATACTGTGGACACATCAAAAAGTACTTCAATTATAAAACACAAACAGAAAAGTCGTTCCTCGATCTCCTCACAGCAAACCGCTTGCCTAACCTGCCCCAAATTAAATCATATCCCAAATTAGTTAAGGCCCCATCATCAGGCAGGCAGGGAGCTACTTGGGAAAGGAAGGTGAAATTCAATTAGAGAATTGAAGAAAGGGGAGGCATCACCCAGAGAGACACCTGAGCCCCCCTGTTCTAAATGACTACAGAGTCCACAGGGGGGAGGGGGTAACCCAATTATTCTGACACGTTGTCCATCACAATGGTGTTGTTTGTCTAGTTACCAAAGGTAAAGATCGTCACTGGACAATTTGCATGACATTCTTGCTGTAGGATCACACATTCATGCCAACAACACACGCAAGGTCCACTGCTCCAATTAACATCAGATGAATCAAATCTAGAATAGGTCCTAAAATGGTAAAAAATGTCACTTGGGCTTAACCATTCGTCAAGAAAAAGGGGGGACATTTCACAGATAGTATTAACGACACTGTGATTGTGATTTTTGCTGGGGTCTGGGCACATTTTAGTTAACTATTTAGTCCAAAATGCTAAACAATTTCCCAGATGCCCAAGATGACATTTTATTTTGTCTGAACAACACTCTACAATTCAGATATAACATATTCATAATCTGCAATCCTCACATTTGAGAAGCTGGAACCAAAGAGGTAAAAACTACAGCAACAGTTGTGGTATACAAATCAACTGTATGACTAGAACACATTTCAGACTCTTGCCTTTATCATCTAACATATTACAAACATTTAAATAGGGTGGGGTTGAATTTAATGTTATATGTAATTTGTTTAATAACGACCCTGATGAAGGCCACAGGCAGAATCAATTGGTCTAATAATTAAGTTGTTTTGTATACTGTAAGTGTTGTTGGAGTTCTGACTTTTTCCCCATCTCTATGCAACTTGTTAGTATGCAAAATTTTTCCTGCTTCTACAGGAGCTGGAAACAAAAATTGCTCTCAAGGTTTGAGCTGACAAAAATGACTCCACTGCCTTACAATTTTCAAAATATTTGTTGATCAATGTTTTCTCTGCAGACTAATTGAATAATTGACAAACTGTTTCAGCTTTAGATGGCACTGTTTTGTGGCTTTATCCTAGCTAATCCCCTGTAGAATTCAAGGCAAAATCTGAGTCATTTTACTCATCCTCCTTTTCCCTATTTCTTACACAGTCGCTTTGGCATTATGACAAAAAAAAAAAATGAAGAAGATAATCAAATGCCATAAGCGATCCCTCAAGATTAAATAATTCTCAAAGCACACTGTGTGTTTGTAAACGCACTTCCTCACGACAGGAAGAACATCTATACAGCATAACTTGACTAATCCCTCTCACCATCAGAACAAAACCCAGCGAACAATGAAGGGGAAGAGGAAACCAGTGAGCATGTGCACAGGAGCAAGCGAGCAAGGGCCTGCAGCGGCAGGTTCTAGTGCCAGTTGCTATGGTGACCTGCCTTGGGCATAGTAAAGGTATTTCCTGGATCACATGTGTCTGACAGGCCCTTAATCCCAGCAGGAAAAGGGGCCGGGGTAGGATCAACTTTCTCCTCAAAAACAAAACCAAAGGGGGAAGAGCAGAGGTGGCATTTAGTGATGGGATGTAGCTATCCAACCTGGACACAGCCTTCTGTGTGTGTGTGTGTGTGTGTGTGTGTGTGTGTGTGTGTGTTTTACTGTTGTTGTAACTGTCTGGGGCAGTGGGTCTCTGTCCCTTTAAATGGAGATGTCACTGATAAGACTGTGTCAACATCCCAGCTGTTAATCTAGCGGCAGGCATCATAAAACACCCATAAAAGCTGTAAAATGTGCTGGTTGCTTTATTGTGGGCTCAGTCAGGACCATTTGTGCTTCTGTGACAACCTACTTCAAACCGGAGTGAGATTTAACAAAACAAAGTCAGGCCCCCTCCACTGAAAAAAAGGTTAAGTTGATGCTATTTTTCTAGCAACAGTGGCATCACTCACAGAAAATGTATTTTCATCTCAGATATAGGTGCCAAGTTTCCAGCATTTTCTTTGAATTCGAGGATGTTTCATCTCAATTAATCCCTCTGCTGCTATTGGATTAAAATGGATTAAGGACCGTGTTTTCAAGAACCAGCCCACCTGGAATGGCCTTGCGTGTGTTCTTTCGACCATTTGGAAAAATTGATTGACGTGGCTTTTAATCAGTCTAATTACACAAACTGTGAAAGGAATTTTGTGAAGAAGAAAGCAGTGAGAGGTTTTTAACTGGGGAGGGGGGGCAGTCTGTTAATTCAAGACCAACAAAAAGGAAGACATGGCGCCAGTCTTTGCAACTTTCTCTGGCTACAAGATAGGAAGCAATATGCTGTGTGAATGACTTCTGGGATTTCCTGCTCTCACTTGAGTGATCTCTGAATGCAGTGAAGTCAGCCTGACTGAAGCTTGGTGGTGGCACACAGAGAAAAACGGCTGTGGCGAGTTTCCTCTACTGATTTGAAGAGAGCAGAGTAAAAGGTTGGCTGACGTGTGGAGGGATTGATAAGAAACAAAAGGCATGACTGGCAGGACACAAAAAAAAAAACTTTACTGAGCCAGTGTCCCTCCTGAAAGCACTCCAGTGGAGGAGCTTTTCATTCCTAAATGAGCCACTGACAATCAGCACGAATTGACACTTAGGAGCTACATGGATTACGGTGTAGTGCAAAATTGTTCCAATGTCATTCAAATGAGTTCAGCTACATTTAGCCTTACATTGTGGCTTTAATAGACAAATGGGAAGACAATCAGCTCTGAACTGAATGAGACTTTATATGTTTATCAATTACTTCTGTCTGCGCCCCTGCAGATTCACTTTAGGAACCAGAAAGTAGTAAATCGCATAGTTTGAAAAACATCATAAAAAAGGTTTTTCAGAGATATGTTTCTAAACAGTTATCTGATTAGAAATTAGTTATTCTACATAGAAAATGTATCTAAATTTGCTTTGAAATTCACTTAGCAAATTCCAGTTTCCTTGAAGTCTGTAGTAAGATTCTTCTGAGCAATTCAACTACTAACAAATCTTCTCTTTACAAATGTAGTTCGAAATCATTTTTACTGCTCAGACTCCAGCTCTCTGAAAACGTGCTCTATTTACTTAACACATTTATACATTTTTTTATTCATCATTTTATTTTACACAAATATTAACACAAAATGAAAAAAACATCTGAATGTTTAGATTTTTTATGAGCACATTAACAGCAGCACAATATTATCTTATCCATCATGAAAGGGGTCAACACACTTTTTCTATAATGGTCTTTAGTGTCTCAGCTTCAATGTGTGCAGGAGAAGAATCCTTGTGATAAAGCACAACTGGTGAATTGTTTATCTTTTCCAAAGCGTGTAGAAGCTTTGATGTTTAAGGTTCTGCTGTTAGACTACAAGTTAATGTTTCTTCTATCTTCAGGTGTGGTTTGAACTTTTTATTTATCACGTTACATTTTAAATTCTAATTAAAAGTTGTCCCTGCATTGATGGTAGCATTTACATAAACACATTTTAAAGTTTAACATGAGCGTTTAAAGTAAAAAATAAAGCATAGAAGATAATCTCTGTCACAATTGCCATATTGGTGCATCACCACAGACAGAAATGAACAATAAAGGGGAAAGAGTAAAATGAATCTGAGAGTGAACTGACTTCAAAATAACATTTGAGCGTCAGCAGAGCCGTGCCCCTCTGGGCCCCTGTCACTGTCTAAAGAGTCTTTCTCAGGACCGCGGCAACTCTAGATTTGAAGAGCCCTTCATTGAATGGTTAGTGGCTCATCCACTGTGACTGAGGGCAGAGCATCAAGTCACACAAACCCTCTAGGAAACAACATGAAATAACTTTCTGACAATTCACCATCACCAGAAAAATACACCAACATTATGAAGATAAGAGGAAAAACACATCAGATTTCTCTGAATGATCCCTGTGAGGGTCTGTAATACCTTGAAAAGGGCTGTGTACATGGCCCCTGAAGAAATTCAATGTGTTACATTTGTTGATGTGAATACTATTTTCTTATGTGAATAACACAGAAACAATAGCCATAAAGACAAACAATGAGGCACGCATAACAGACAACAATTTCCATATAACTATTTCGTTTTCCCAACAGAGACAAAAGGAATGCAACCAAATGCTTCTGCTGTGATTGTTTGTCGACAGCTGAAGCCATCCGTCACCCAGCAGGAAAGCAGGGGGGGAAGTGAAGCATTCTCAAGCAAAAGTCAGTGGGGGAGCGGGAAGAAAAAGCACAGAGCCGCATAGATAGTACCTGGCCATTTGGTGATTAAGAACAGGGTGGAGTGTAAATGCATCAGACTTCCCCCAACACCCCCCCCAGTGGAAATTTATGGCTCACCTTAGAAGACAAACATTCTCCTGAGACACCCGATCCTCGAGGATAAAGGAGAGCTCAAAGTAGCATCTTCTCTCTTTTTCAAAAACGGGGTAAATTATAGTTTCCCTGGCAGTCAACCCCTCTCTGTGACAACAAATACCTTTTCATTACAAAGGAGGAGAGGAGCAAGGACTGCAAGTAGTGGGGCTGCCCTTGGGCTACAGATGGGAGTCATTTATTCCTCTCTGTCCCACTGCTGGCTTAAACACAGCCGCAGCCAGTTTATTTTAGGGCTTACAGCCCAATAGAGACCATCTTGCTTAATTACTCTAATTATAATGCTGGGCTTTATCATATTCTTTTGCTGCTCTCCACTTCCGACTGCACAGTGTAAACATCCAAACCCATCTACCCACAAGTCCAGGCAGCTATTACACTGCTGGACTGCGTCCAAACAACACATTTTTAAGGATTCGATTTCAGTGCCTCTTTCCCCTTTTCAGGACTTGTGTAACAACCAGAGAAAATCTGAAAGTTGTACTAGCGAGTTTAGGAACAAAATCATTAGACCAAATGTTCAGCCAATAAGCTCAGAGTAAAAAATGGGAAACGTTTGCGCTAAATCTGACAGGGCAACAACATCAAGCTAAGTTGAAAGGGGTCAGTAGAGGAAAAAATGATGCTACAAAGACTTCACCAAAGCCTGGAGTGTGTTAGTGTTACATTCCTGTTCTTAGAACAAAGCTTTGATTATCAAGACAGGAGTACAGAGTATACAGACTTAAGAAGTTCAAACAGTTACAATATATTCATAAAACTGCGCCAAGAATGTGGGAAAAAAAAGTAGCATACTAATAAAGTCTGAGTAGCTTTCAACCATCTTACCTTCATCAGGGATGGTAGGCCGGCACTGAGTCCTTAAGACTTGGGCAAATAAAGCCAGAAACAGAAGTAATCTTGGTCTCATCAGCATCCTGCTGAGGGAGCTACAACTGTTGGTGTTTTGGCGACTGGAACTCCATTCAGACCTTTGGGGCATCAGCAGCAGGTCATTCACAGTGCAAAACTAGAGACAGATAAAAAATAACAGAAGACAAATTAATGCATGACCACTTGAGTAAACCTTAGGGCCTTAACGGTCTGTTGAGAGTGAGAAAGAATTAATTCAGGGTACAGATTTAGCTGGATGATGTGAGTGGAAAATGAACTTCGATACACAAGATTTAAACAGGACCATTGCAAATCCTCTGTGCTTTTTTTTCAAAAACCTTTAACAAACCAGGAAAACAAACTTTCTATAATAATGTTATTTACTTTAACAAATGAATGAGTAAATTCACTAGTCAAAAAGAAGAGAATATTCTGTTCATTTTCAAGGTTCAAGGAGGACTTCAGCCTTCAGGCCTGCTTGTACAAAAACACTGATTAGAAACTGCCAGGAGCACCAGGGAACACCAGGGAGCTCGGATAGGCCCAACAAACAATCAGTGAAACATCCTGCTTACTTCTGAGGAATTGAATGTCTCAAAACTTCAAAGTAAAAAGTCTTAAGTCAGACCACTTAGAAAACACTGCATCAGGTTTTTGTTTTTGCTGCTAGGCCACTGTCGGGATTGAAGGATGTACAGTACCCTCTGAAACAGGGCACAGTGCACTGGGTGACCCTCACATGAACATCTGCTCACATCATCACCTCTGCAGAGAGATTAACACTGGCCGCTAACCCACCACAACCCCCCTTGAGGAATTTGTTTAAGACCAAAAAACTCTGGCCTTTTATGTGGCACCCTTGTAGACAGAGACCGCCAGGACATAATTTCCACGCAGAGAGATCTATCACCTCAAGTTGGTTTTAGTCCCTAGGCCCTGCAACCATTTGCTCCTGTGGGCTGCTAAGGGGAGTCAAACAAATGCTTCTTTTGAGTCAAACTGGCCTCAACAATAGCCGTGCAAGGACCATATGAACATTAATCACCAATTATTTTGATAGTCAATCTAATGTTTCAGTCATTAGCCAGTTCCAGCTTTTCAAGTGTAATGATTGGCTGAATTTCTTTGTCTTTGGGTTTTGGACATGTGGTTGGACAAAAGGATATTGTGCTCTGGGAAATTGTTCTTTGACAATTAATAAACGAAACAATTACTTGTGATAATAATAGACAGATTACGTGATAATGGAAGTAATCATTAGGTGCAGTTTGAGACATCAAGGCACCTCAAGTCTGTCATAAATGATTCTGTGCATCAAGTCCAGTGTCCCCCCTATATGCATCCAGCAGCGGTGAACCTCCACTGCTGACATGTGACTGCTGCTGCTGATTTTTGAGAGAGGAGGAGTAAAGGGGAGAAGGTGAAGGTTTTTTTCCACATCTAGCCAAAGAAACCTGACTTGGTTTGTGTTTTCACACAAAGTCATGTTCAGATGCAGCTGTGGGTTCCTTTGAGAGGTAATCGCTTGTGTGAGTGTTCAGCACTGAAACAGTCACTGTGTTCTCCTCAAAACCAATTCAATTTGACTTTCCAAGAATGGTCCAGTGTTCCAGCAGCTGAGCGGGGTCAGGAGGGTCTGGGGGGGATAAAGAAGCTTGGTCATCGTGGCTCTGTAAGCAGTGAGTCAGTGTTTGGGAAGGCTCCAGGAAAGGAGTTTCTGCTGCCAGACAGAAGGAGCCGCAGAGAGCAGACGACCACGTTCCCTCGGCCATCGTCACAATGACAACCATCACTAATTCAAAGAGGAGGAAGTAGCTTCTTCAAAGTATGACACAACATTGTGTCATCTTGTGTTCTCATGGGAGCAAGAGTTAAACACACACTATGTCTTACTGTCAATACACTCATGTTCAACTGAGAGTGAGTCAGAACAGAGACTGACCGATACATCAGTAGCCTGACAACACTTGTGGATATTATTGGTTTATCACCGGTGATCAGCAAAAGAATTTGCAGTAAAATGTGACCCCTAATGAGATGTATTGATGAATTGCCAATAAGTATCAAGAATTTTGTGTAAAGGTGGAAGATTAACACTTTAAAATGTGAACATCTATCAGCCACTGACAGATAAATATGCAAGATCACCTGCCACTCAACAGTAAATCATTATTTTGTGTCTAAAATCTACCAGCCACTTTAATATTTCACCAGCATTTGATTTGTGATGCATTCAACCAATTAGGGCTGCAGCTAATGACTATTTTCATTGTCGTTTTACTTGATTAGTTGTTTGTTCTGCAAAATGTCAGAGAATGGTGAAAAATCACGTGTGCAAAACCCAAGATGTTGTCCTCAATTGTCTTGTGTGGTCCACAACCACCACTGAATTTGAATCCGAGAATTTTAAAATTTGAATTTTGAAAACTATTTTTTGTTTAAAAAAAATAAAAATAAAACAAAATCAAAAGTTTTCAAAAGTAGCTGGAAATTAATTTATAAATTGACCACTAATTTATTAAATGTTTCAGTTTTGCAACCATTATGTAGTTTGCTTGTGCTTTTGAGAGTTAAATACATCTTGGCCACAATTCTTTTAAAAAACAACTGTCAGGTATGTGTTACAGAACTGTTTGAATAATGCATTTGAGGAAATAAATTAGCATCACCATTATCAGATCTTTTGAAAATCGAAAGTAACATTATCAGTTCTTGTAACTCCACAACCAAATTCTTGCATAATACATCTCACACCTGTGGGCAACCTAAATCTACAGCCCTCTTCTTTAGGTAGCTAAACCTCATCTACTGGTGGTGGTTGATATTGTTTGTATCCACTTCAAACTTTAAACCAGACTGGTGTGAAGTTAGACCAAAATACCAACAAACATATTCATAGATTTGATGTTTCATTGCTCTTTTCAGGGCATAACCATCTAGTTTCAAAACCTCTTAATTCTGATGCATTTAATCATCACTCGGGACACACTACTGGCACCAATACCGGTCAATACCTGATAAAATGTGCAAGAGGCTGCGAAATATGCTTCTTTCACAAGCCAAAACAGAATACAACAACAAATTACTGAAATCTACTAAGTAAGGATGGGTGTTCTGAAGACTTTGAAAAGGTATTACTACTCTTACTGATACTTCTTATAGATCTGATGTTTTAAGTCATTTTGTAAGAGGAAAAAAACAGAACATTTTGAACAGAGTTAATATTACATTTTGACAAAATAACACTTACAAACTATGAAATTATATTTGAGATGTAAAAAACATATCCTAGAAGAGAGAACGACCTCTCCTCTGGATGGAGAATTGTAAAAATGCATCATAGATGAATGTGTTAATTTCTCCAACAATGCTGAAGCTTAGTGATACTACAGTCATTAATAATGAACCACAAGGGCCATTTAAAACTGGGTTTTGAGAACCTGTCCTGTTAAAGTTGGTAGAATTACTAGTGACGTGGAGGGGAAAAAATTGGTTTCGCACCACATTATTACTAATAAATGTTGGTATGGCATAAAAGGACTTTCTCAGGCAACAATTTTGCTTCTAAATAGACAATTTAAGAACAGACACTGCCCAAAAATAAAAGAAAACTTGCTTTTGAAAGCATTTAGACATTCTGCTTCATTACAAACTTTTACTGGCGAATAAAAGGGTCTAAACTGAACCAATTAGAACTCGCTAGGCACATTTAGCTTCTATCATTATAGAAAGACAAAAGGTTACAGGCCTAACCCATAACATCGTCTGCACCATAATTACTGTTCACTGCCATCCATGCATAAAATTCCTCAGCTCCCAAAAATCTGGAGCCCCCTTTCCAGTTTAACCGTGCAACAGGCTGGTCTGCACACAGAGCATCAGACCATTTCCCTCAGGCTACTGTTTTCACCAAGACACACACTTCTGGCTTTTTTTTCTCTGCAGCTTCACAGTCTGAATCGGCGGTTCAACGCCGCCATGTCATGGGGGGGGATCAGGTGTCATGGGACTAAACTCAAATGTATAATGTGACCATTTAGGTAAAGCCATCTGAAAAGACACATGAATCCAAAGTGCTGAAGGTAAAAAGTACCACCAAGTGTTTTGTAAAATGGCAAAATGGATTTTGGATCCCAAGTTTCCAGTGTCACACTGCCTGCCATTCTTTCTTTTTTTTAAAGATAAAAAATAATAATGTAGCACCCCGTTGCTACAAACCCCGGCAAGGCAGCGTTACTTAAATTTAAAGAACATTTTTACCTCACCAAAAAACAAACAGCATTATTATTCTTAGAATTGTTTGAAAAGAAAATGGCCAAATTCAACCATACGGTGGTCCAGCCCTTTGCCTCACTATTATACATGAATGTGTATGTTTTCCCAAGGGAGGTAAAATCCAGAGACAAGACTCTCACACTAGATTTAACTTGTTACCAACATTCACATGAGTATATTTGACTAAAACACACACAAATGAAATCTCAAACTTCTTGAAAACAACTTAAAATATCAATCCGAAGGATGAGCGACTACAATTTAATTACTAGTAACTTGCCTAGTAAATTTGAGGGCAGGACTGTTCCTCACTTCCCATTATATGGTTCAGGAGAAAACGTTTTAATCTGGTGGTGAACTCCCATCCTCTCCCTCTATATCATAACATTTAGAGCTTTACATAACTTCAGACTGGCCCCTGCAGACCCAGACTTCATGACAGACACAGTAAAGATGGCAAACCTAATCCTGAGGATTTAAACATGCAACTGTGCTGAAAATGCTATTAGACTTTGGATTTAAAAGGAGACATTTGATTTTAGTGTGTATAGTTTTGAAAGTTCTGTCTGTGACCCTAGTGCTAAAGACACAACTAAAGATGCACAGGGTGACAAGAATCAGGATCATTTTAGCAGAGACCATCAATACCAGTACGCGAAGTTTAAAACCGTTGCGTTCTGTGCCTCATCTTTGATGTGGCATGCATTTATTCAAGCTAATCATCTAATCTGATTAAAGGCGCCTGCTGAGGCTTCAGATAGAAAGTCAGAGCAGTTTATAGCAGGACTGCAGACAACATTTGGGCCTTTCATTTTAAAAGCATGGAGGAGGTCTGAGGTCTGGAGGTCTATTATTTGTATTAATAACAGAGCAGACAAATATTTTCTAAAGCTAAACAGGAAGTGGAAGAATTAACTAAGTTATCTAAGAGCCACAATTGTTTAATCGTCTCAATAACATGATAAGATGTTCATCAGTCAAATCAAATAATTTAAACGTGCATTACAAGCTAACCACATTGAACATGTAAACGTACAGTAAAGAGAGGAGGAATAATAAGGCACCAACTCACCTTACTAGCGGGGGGGCTGTGAGACAGCCAGATTTGGTCTGATAAACTCCTGAACTCAGATTTGAGGCAGAAAAACTTCCAGGGGGAAAAAAAGCAACTGGAAATCCAGATTTCAACGTGTGGCCCGTTAACAAAGCTCAAGCACTCCGAGCTAACACTGCTGGCTAACAAGTCTGCGCATTTCTGCCAAACTTATGCGGCAGAAGAAAAGAATGTGCGTCCCCCACTCCGAAACCCCCAAAGAACCAACGAAGCGGGAAGAAATTCTTCAGCGGCGTTTAGGTTCGCTTTTCTCTTTGTATTTCCTTTGCGACAAGCGTCTTTTATTTCACGTAGCTATCCTCAACAGAAACAGAAGGCACCAGTCTAGTCCCCTTATCCCAAAAAGTTCCTCTCACGATGAAGTTAAGTCCCCTTACCTCCGTAAACTGTGTGCTCAAGTTCTTCGACTCACTCTAACAAAATATCCGAAAGCAAAATGTCGGTCAGGTTTAGATTCTTACAACTCGGTGGCAGCGAAATGAAGCCTTCGGGGTAGTTGGACTGTTCCTGGCGGAGAAATGCTGTTGAACAACGACGGTCCGTGCTGCTCCAACCCTCCTCCCTTCACACTGATAATATGCGCATCCTCCGGGCCGATGTGAAGGCGGATACCGTGAGTTACTCCACTTCTGCTCGCTCATTTCAAAATAAAAGCCGATGCGATCAATACTTCAAGTGTAATCGCTTAATAGCGCTTCACTGGAAATGTAAACAGTTACTGAACACAAATTACACGGCAATGTCTGTAATAAGTGTATTATACCAAAATGTTTAACCTAATGATTGCTTTTGGATCACTTCAAAGTCAAACTTTAAAAATGTTTTACCCTGTTCTTAGTGATGAATGTAATTATGTATTTTTATTCAAGTACTGTAGTTGAGCAAAAGTTTTAGGTTCTGCTACTGCATACTTTTACTTAACTGCAATTTGGAGGCAAATATGATGCTTTTTACTCACTACATTATTCAACTTAAATCACTAGTTATTTTTCAAAATACAAACTGCACTTAAATTCATTTTTTATTTCACCTGCAATTAGATAAAAAAAAAAAGAAAGAAAAAAACTGATTCTGATAATCAGAAAATACTGAATATCTGTAGGTAAACAGTAAACAGTCATCCCACAGTGTAGAATATATACTTTAATGTATTACTTTAATTTGTACTTCTGAATCTTACTACATTTTATCAGAAAATGATTTTTGATACTTAAATACATGCGAAAATGTATATTCTCCTGAAGCATGTAATCTCTTAAGCAACTAGTTCAAGTTGACAAATAAATGTAGTGCAGCAAAAGTACAATATTTTGGAGTGAAGTACAAAGAAAATGGGAACACTCAAGTAAAGTTCAAATACTTCAAAATTACTATTAAGTAAAGTGCATGAGTACATAGTACAATGTACGTTCCATCACTGCAAGAACTATTTTGTTCATGTTGAACAATTTGTTTTTACTTAACTTCACATTGGAAATCATTGCAGCCATTTTAGAGGGTAATTGTTTTGCTTTTATTCTGAACGTTCAACCGCCGGAAGTCCGACAATATTCGTGCTGTCACATTCCAACTTGACGCAGGTCTCTCCGGCCTGGTGGAAACCTGGCTCCCCCTGCCATCCACAGCACCTCTCCTGCACAACTAACTCTCCACACCGCGCTCTCTGCTTTGTGGGATTGGAGACGTAAACAAAACACAGGCTAATACTGTGATTATCGATGATTATAGGACTCCTGCCTTTAATTTCGACTGAGTATAATCCAGATAAACTCACTGCAAACTCATTCCGGATCAAAACAAAAACACTTTGAGAAATACATGCAATAAAACGTTAGAAACTATTAAATACGTTATTGAATACCACATTTACTTTGAAATGATTCCTAAGGATCACTTAAAAAAAGTTCCATAAGGAAATAAAAGAACAATAATATGATATATATAAAAAATGCATTTTACTTAAAACTTATTGAAAAATTGAACAACTCCACTTTGCAAAATAATTGCCTAATGCACTTAAAAAGGTGGTGGGAGCCAAGTAAAGTTCATACATGTTTGGTTCAATAACTAAGCTTCTATGTATTATTGTTTGGTAGTTGATGTCCATTGAAAATAACCAAATTATTTCGTTGCATAAGGTAAGTCATAGGTAAAAGTCAGCTAATATTAATTTGATTAATGTGAGAATGACATTCTGTAAAAGAGAACACTAAGATAGCTTTAAGCTATATCACTGATACAATGGTGCATTTCTTTGCAAGTCAGAAGTCAGAAATACTGATTTGGTATTTCCGACTTACAATCTAAAAGTGTTCCAGTGCATTTGCTTAGAAAAAACATAGAAATTCTAGGGCACTTAAATCAAGACAGGACCTAGGTCCTAAGAAGTCGGAAAACATAACAGCCAGGCAGAAAACACCAACATTAACCAGAAAACATATCATAATTATGTCAAATGGAAAGGGCAAGACTTGTACTTGTTGAATTTGATTGGGCAGATAAGTGTCAATAACAGTGGGAATGTGCGAAGGTCCATGCTGACATCATTCTGAAGGTATCATCACGCTCAATTTTGATACATTATGAACCGTTGAGAAAGTTGATTAAAGATTAATTCATTTATCAGGGTTCTCATTACCTCACTTTGTTCATAATGTATTTGGGGTGAAGTGGATGAGAGGCACAGGAGAAGTGGTAGCAGATGGGGCTTCACCACAGCTGCATCTATTGCCAGTAAACAAGACATGACTCCAAAACCTTGCAAAGCCAGAAAGTAAAGTCACTGGCAACCAAGTCTGTGCATGTTCAAAACCGTGTATTTTTGTCAGGGTGCAGAGCAAGCTATGGAACAGTGTAAAAAGATGAAAAAGTATTTTCATCAGGAGAAGACTGACTTCTTACAAGAAAAAGGTATTTGCTTTAGTAGTCACATTGTGTCCGTCTTGGAAGTGAGCAGCTTGGGCTGCACCAATTTTCTGGGGCTCCCAGTTACATACAGCCGGGAGACCAACTGCAGGAAATATTCCTTTACAAGAGGATGTTGACAAGTGGTCCCACTTTCAGCAACGATAGATGCAGATACTGGACTTCTAATTCAAACTAATGCGCCAAAAGCTATTGAACAATGGCAGGTCATTGCCAGTATAAACAAAGGACCATATACTGTGAGAAAACAGCTTGGTTGGACCATCAGTGGACCTCTCCAGGAAGACACCTGCCACAGTACAAACAGGGGGCTGGTGGATGGACAGTACAGTATTGCTCTGCCACTAAGGAATAAGGTCCAGGAAACGTGAGGTAGCTGAGCAATGCACTCTGAACTTAAGTTTATGAAAAATCCAGCCGTCCATACATTCGTGGATACCATAATTGAAAAGGATTCAGTAAGGTCCCCAGCAAAGACCCCAGCCGTGATAATGGTAAGTTGATACCTGCCACACCATGGTGTTTATAACCCCAAGAAGCACACAGCTCAGAGTATTTTTTGACTGCATAGCATCCTACCAGGGCACTACTCTGAATGATCAGCTGTGACCAAATCTCACTAACGCACACTTCAGTGTCATCACCAGGTTCAGGCAAGAGGAAGTGGCAGTCTTGGCTGATGTGGAAGCAACTATTCACCAGGTTAAGGTGCCAGATGAAGACTCCAACCTTCTCCGGTTCCTCTGGTGGACATCAGGTGACATCAGTCAGGAGATGGTAGAGTATAAGTAATGGTTCACTTGTTTGGGGCAACCTCATCTCTAAACTGCATCAGCTTGCCCTCCAACAGACATCAGTCCAAAGTCCAAGCAGTCAACAGAGTGCTGCAGTCCACTCAGAAGATTAGGCCTTGCTGTTGTATCAGACGTTGTGAGCCAACAGCTAATACCCAAATATTTTAATCCTGATCTTGAAATATGAAATGGCAGAGCTTGGTCTGGCATTTGCATAACTAATTTATTTACTGGTAAACATTCGCTTTTGGACAATTTAAGTCTGTAGCCTGAAATCTGACCAAAGGTATGTAACACTGAAATTATTTATTTGATACATTGCAATGGATCTGATATGTAAAGAAGCATGTCGTCTGCATATAAGAATAACTTAATTTCCAATCCCCATCTACTAATACTAATTATTGAGGGTGTTGATTTCAAGACAAGGGATAGTGGTTCTATTGCTTTAATCATTAATAGAGGGCTCAATGGGCAACCCTGTGTGGTACCTCTTGATAGAGGAAAACTTTGGGAGCACAGTTTATTTGTAATTACTGAGGCTTGAGGGGAGGAACAAAGAAGTTGGACCCACTTAATGAACGTTTTACAGCAACCAAATTTCTTCAAAACAAAAAAAAAGAAAAAGAAATAGATAAAGTAAATAACAAGAAAAAAAGAAAAGTAATAAGAATAAATAATAACAACAACAACAACAACAATAATAATAATAATAGCGCATGCGCACTAACCACTCGACTACCTGCGGGCCCAAAAGTGGGTTTTAACAAGTGATTTAAAACAATCTGCTGATCCTGCAAGACTTATCTCCTCAGGCTGGGCATTCCAAAGTTGAGGGGCCCTTATGGCAAAGGCACGGTCCCCTTTAGTTTTTAGTTTTGACTATGGAACGGTTAGGAGGGCCCCGTCTGAGGATCTAAGGCTGCGAGCTGGCTCATAGGGAATTAAAATATCTGTAAAATAGCTCGGAGCCAGACCTGAGCGTGCTTTAAAAGTGATCAGTAAAATCTTAAAATCAATTCTAAAACAGACAGGGAGCCAGTGGAGGGAAGCTAATATTGGAGTGATATGTTGACATCTGTTAAAACCAGTTAGAAGCCTAGCTAGTGAATTCTGAACCAGTTGGAGGTGAGAAAGTGATTTTTGATTTATGCCGGAGAGAAGGGAGTTGCAGTAATCTAGTCTTTTTCTAGATTGGGGGGTGTGAGCATGTGTTTTATTCTAGAAACGGAGCGTAGTTGAAAGAAGCAGGACTGGACCAGTTTATTGACATGAGGGATGAAAGTCTGCTCTGTGTCAAAGAGTACACCGAGGTTTCTTGCAGTGGGTTTTATGTTGACAGAGAGGGGACCAAGGGCTTGCTGGTAATGACTAATATTGTTAGGGGGAGTGAACAATATGATTTCTGTTTTGGTGTTGTTAAGCTGTAGAAATTTTGGACCATCCAACTGTTAATATCTTTAAGACAGTCTAAGACAGCAGCTAGGCTTCCAGGGTCACCAGGCCTCTATGGAAGGTATATTTGTGTGTCGTCTGCATAGCAATGGAATTATACATTATGATGCTTAATAATCTGGGAGCAGTGGGAGCATATAAATAGAAAATAAAATTGGACCTAAAATAGAACCTTGTGGTACACCACAGGTAATTGGAGTTGTAGTTGAGGAATAATTACCTGTAATGACCGAGAAGGTTCTGTCTAAAAGGTAAGAATAAAACCAACTAAAAGCAGCATCCTTGATGCCGACCCAGGTTTTCAGGCGGCCTAATAAAATGGTACAATCAACCTTGTCGAACGCTGCACTTAAATCTAAAAGGATTCAAATTGCACAATCTCCCCTATCTGCTGCTAAAAGAAGGTGGTTGGTTACTTTGAGGAGGGCAGTTTCTGTGCTGTGTAAAGCTCTAAAACCTGACTACATTATTTCTCTTATTCAGAGGAAGTCAGGATGTCGGCGTTTCTCTCAACTCGCTGTGAGTCAAAGGTCTCTGCATCAGCTGGTGTTTGCCCTCAGTATGTCACAAGTAGACGGGCAGGGTAGACGTTTTTGAAGGCTTCACACTTTTTGGAAAGAGTGACGTTAAGGTCTGAATCATTGATGCAGATTACCAGCATCAGGGCCTGTAGGTCAGTGATAGCTTTCCCAGCTTTTAATAAGGCTTCAAAGTTTTTTCTGTGGTCTCCACGGAGGCAACTGTCTTCCCAGTGTGGCCATCATTTCGTGAAAATTTGCTATAGATGTCTGGATAGGCACAAGATATGTTTTAATCAGTGCTTCCATGTCCCTTTTGAGGTCTTTCCATTTAAGTTGCCAACATCATGGAGAGGTCATTGGCACTAGCAGCAGAGGCCATGTTAGCTTCTTTGCAACTTAGTGTAGCGCTCGGCATGTAGCGCTCGTGTATACATTTTTTTGTACAAAAAAGTTTTTTAAGTAATTGAAGCCAAGTTATCAGGAGACTCTAGTGCGCATGTCTCATTCCTACATGTTCTCAACTGGAAGCCTCATGAGTTTTATTTATGACCCATTGGATATCTTTGTACTAGTCGGGCTCCCAGTGAAGAAAATCCTACAAGAGGTTTGCAGTATGAAGCTAGGCTGGGATGTCCTCATACCTGATTAGCTCACTTGTGAGTAGTCTTGGTGGAATTCTCCACTTCACCAGCTGCAGAACATCAGTGTCCAAAGGTGCTTGAAGCCAGCAGGCTTTGATGAGGCCATACGGAACAAATTGCACCACTTTGCTGATGGTAGAGAAGAGGGTTATGGGACAGTTAGTTGACCATCTTAAAGTTCTCTGAGCCATGTCAGTAAAGACATGATAATACCTCATTGCAAGGCTGTTTCTGTTTTTTTTGGGGCCCTATGCAAGATGCTGTTTGGGGGCGCCTATTTTGTCAAACTACGATGGATAGATTCCTATCCCTTTTAGCTGATCCACAGAGGTTGCAACAATCTCAGACATTTAAGTTGACCCACCCAAGCAAGTTGAACTGATAGAAAATGATAATACAAGCTAAACAATGGGGTCTATATATCAATAAAGGAAACTGATGTGGTGTTCTTCAAAATGTTTATTTTAAATTGTAAAAAGACGGTTCTTGATATGTATTAGTTTTGTTTAGCACACTTCACATTAGAGGCCTATAAACTGAGGACGCACTAAAATTGATGAATTAATCATAAAAATAATCCTAAAATAATGTTATGTGGCAAATATTGAACAGCAGAGGAGGTCTATGACAGACAAGCAGCTCCCATTGGACGAGGATACAGCAGACATAACAGACATCTGCGTAACAACACACACTCCCTCCCAAATGTAATGCCAATGCGCTGGACCGCTTCATCCAAAGCCACACTTGGAATTTAGAAAGCCACACTTCAGAATTGCACACCGAGCCCATAGAAGACTGGATTGACTGGCCGGACAAAGATCTTCATGTCACAAAACTATTACTCAAAGATATCCATATGAACTTTGGTCACAGCATTCGCAATCATGTGCTATCCAAGTTGCAGACCAAGCTTAGAATACCCTATGCAAACTCGGCTATTAGGAGAATCCTATCAAGTGCCATGTCTGTTGGCAGCACAGAAACAGATGGCTGACTTACCTTGTTAGAGAGTCCTGAAGTACAGTGAAATACTTAGATCTGTTCAAGGTAAAACAAGGAAGAAGTACAGTGAAAGATATGTTGTTAATATGTTGTTTAATCTTGGCAGTCCATGTAGTGCACTAATAGGTAGCATTCTCACTGGACACAGACTCCTTCATAAATGTTCTTCATCGTTTCATGGCTGGAAGAGGCCAGGTGACAGTCCTACACTCAGACAATCAAACAAACTGTGTTGGAGCCGAACTTGAGTTAAAGAGAGCTATTGAAGTGTAGGATAAAAGGGAATTTCCCGAAGAGTTCATCTCTCTGCCTGATTTCCAACTGTCCACAGTTGTGTTCACACTGAAAAGAGCACGGGCTGATAAAGACAGTCAGTGTAAACTGATGTGTAAAGAGATATGTATTGACAGAATGAGTAGGCATGATATGGGTGTGTCTCTTAGGAGGGAGATTTGTTTTCAGTGAAAGATTCAAACTAACATAAATACAAATTCCCTGACAGAAAGTGAGGACTTTCATCAACTTCCTGTTGAAAGCAACTGTAAAATAGCTTTATTGTGCTGGCGTAAAATTCACATGTTTTGGCAGCATTTCAAAGCACATCAGAAATTCTAATGTATCTGCCAGCTCAGCACATACACAAGTTTGCGCTGGCTGATCAAACAAATAGTTCATATGCAAATAGCTCATATGGTCTTTGATTTTGACATCATTGACAAATGATTGACGACTGAAGCTGTGAAGACACATGAAGGCCAGCTTGGTAGTTAGATTAAAGAATGACATGAAAAAGAAACAGATTTGTGCCTCAGCATGTGTTAGCCTTTCATCTCCCATACAGTGTTAACCTTGTGTGATGTGCGGGACAAATTTACAAAATGAGGTGACTATTATTATTTGCCTTACTGTATTAGAGATCCAAATTCTGTATTTGTGAAGATCAGCACTTAGAGAAGGACATAAACACTGAGCCTCAAACAAAGAAAGTTTTACCAAAACAGAACATTTTACTGTTTAAATAACAACCTAACAAAAGAAATACTGAGTCATGTCAGGATATCATCGTGGCCCTGAGGTGGCAAACAATGTAACCTTTAACAAACCACAGCAACATTCACATTTGACAAGTACTTGACTGTCCCTTTAAAGGTCCCATGGAATGGGGACCTTCTTGTCCAATTATGAACAAGAAGTATTTTTCCACCTTTTCTGAAATGTGACATTTTGTTGTGTTTGGAAAACGTTGTTGTGTTTGCCGTGTTTTCTTCTTCTTGTTCTTTTTCTTCTTCAATACAGAATTATGTTCATTTAGTAAATTGTGGTCCCATTTAGAGTAAAATATATGATAAATTGGGTTATTTTTTAGGGTGTGGCTATCATGGTGTGTTCTCTTCACCCCATTTAGATTTATTTTTTTAGATGTAATCTGACTATCCTCGCCAGCTCCATCCACCATGGCTACAAATAACCTGGATAGCAACAGTCATTATTCAAACTCTGACTCCAGACTTTGTTATAAGCTAAGCTAGCTGACAGCTGGTGGTTGCATCATAGTTAGCACATCGCTGATATTACAATCCAACATGTCTTTTTACACTTTTTTACACTGTTTTTTTTGATAGATTAAAAAAAAAAACATCAGAGTTTTTCTTGGTATCTTTGGATTTTGTGGTGGATTTTGTTGCCTTCGGACAGAACCAGACTGGCCTTAAATAGACCTTGTTTCATGAGAGTGGTCTACACCTTCTCACTGAATTGTTGGCAATAGACAGCGTCAAGGATGACGTTAATTGAAGGCTAACCTGGAAGTTAACATCGCTCTGGTTCCCTTGACAAATTGAGTAAAACATTTTTCCCAGGAATTTGGGATTATTGCCGAAAAAAAATATCTGTGGTAAACACAAGTGCATGATACTGACGTGTTTCATTCAGTAAAATAATCTTCACAATTCAACACTTTTTATGATTTTTGAAGCTTAAATGCAATCAACTGAAGTAAAAACCTAAAGTATAGGCTATAAACGAATGATGTCATAGTCACATGACTCTAACATCAGCACCAATAATCATCTATAGTTAGAAGGATAAGAGATCATCATGGTTTGTTTAACATCCCTGTCAACTTCTGTAGCCTCATTTGGCGACCTGTTAGCAAGCACTTTTTAAAGTTACAAAACTCAAAAGTGATGTACTGTATTTATTAGTGTGAGTGTTTCATGTATGCTAACAAAATGTTTTACTAATGCTAACCCATGTTCAAGTTTTAGAACTCATCCATGCAGCACTCTATAATGCAAAACCATGTACTTCCAAAAACGCAACCTGTTTTTTCTAAAGGTAATACTACCTTAACCTCACACTATCAGTCAGGTATATTTTGATCAGACACATTTCTAAACAGCAGTTATTTTCGTTCTTTTTTTCTTTTCTTGCCAACATGTATTTTGGGGTCAAATTAACTTGCACCTAACTTCAAAGAGAGCTGTTAACTTCGCAGCAGATGGAGTGTGAATCTGACAACCACATACATACCAGAGAGAAGAAATCATTTTTATTAGGTTAACTAACAGTGAGAGTTAAATGTGCCATCAGCCACATCTTACAATTTCAGAGCATCAAAACACAGCTAAAGATCTTTGATGCAACAGCGGTTTGGAACCAGACATTTTATAGACCTTTCTTTTTCTTTCTGTGTCACTGATAAAAAGTTACCTTGAGATGTGCATCAAGCTGTTATTAATGTTCTACACTGAACACAACAGAGCTTTGGCAGAATTAAAAACACATGTAGATTGTTTATTCATTTGGCTGCTGATTGTTTCCGTCTGATGATTGGAGGTGAGTAATATTTCTGAAACTCTGTAAATCTCCACCCTAGTCTGAACAGTCAAAGCTCTGGCTGGAAAATTTGTGCAAAACAGATGAGACAAAAGAAAAAAAGCAAATCTCAGGCCAATAAAAGACGATCTTTGATTGATTGAAGAAGCCCTGGGGAGACATATCATCTATTTGTCTGAACTGGTTCACTGGCACACAAAAGATGATGAAAGCAGAACTTGTATAATGTGGGGCTGATTTGAAAAAGCTTCAATCATTAATTATTAACTTGTCCCTGTGATATGTACATGCCATGGTAGCGAAAGAGACATTTAGATGAGCCTACCACAAAGGTTATAAAATGATGGAATAACGTTTATGATGTTTATTAATAATTAACCAGTGTGGATACTTTACACCTGTAAGGAAATGCTAAAAATGAACAAAGGATTAGATCAAACACCGCATCTGCATTAGGATCAGGACTATGTAGGCCTAAAAAATTCAGAAAAATAACAAAAAAATAACCCCAAAAAATATGAATGTCTCCATACAGCTGATCCAAGTCTTCAAAAGCCCCACGGTCCCCAAATGATTTAAAAACATATTATTTACACCATTTGCGAGGTGCAGTGTAATGCTTTTAGCTTAGCAGCTACAGTGAAGACTTTAGCTTAAAAAGAATGCAAATAATACCTTTTCAACTCAATGTCAGATCTCAGGACTTTGAGAGACTTGGATTACACTGCATAGAGACATTTTATCTTTTCTTGTTTTTTTCCCCCGCTACTTTAGTTGTTTAGGAGAATGCGGAAAATCTGCTTTGCCAACCCAACCACCTGATTAAGTATCTAAACCTCAGATAAGTTAACACTGGACGTTTAGGGTGAGTTTTGTATTCCCTTCTTATCACAACACCATGCTTATGCTCTGGTTGGGTTTAGGCACTAAAAACACTTGGTTAGTGTTAGAAAAACAAACAAATCATGGTCTGACTTAAAATACCTGTTTTGGTTGCCGCGATCATGGATGGAGATGGTCTGATTTCCCATGAAAAATAGTCAGCATTGGTCACCCTAGAATTATCTCAAAAACACCTGCTTTTGTTGCAGCATTCTTGCTTTGTCATAACGCCACCTCCATCCCCTCTATCGCCTGATATAACAGCAGAAAAGCATATAATGTATATGTGATATGCCATATTTTCAACTAATGTCAACCTTGGACATATCCGTTTTTTGGAGAACCTAAAAACATAATATCCTGGCAAGTGCCCTGGTGTTGCTGTGAAGCTCCAGAAAAATGTTGTAGACTATGAAACTCCACCTGACCTTCCATCAGCATGGGGCTGAGTAGATAATGATTGAATTTTAATTTTTGAGTGATGTATTCCTTTAATGTCAGTTGAACCGGCTCAGAAGTGGCTGACAAAAGCGCAGCCTGAACACAGTGTGTTTTAAGTTGAGGTGGGGCATTTCTGATCACTCCTCACTTCCTTTCAACGTAAGGAAATGTGCCGGACACTGTTAAAGCCAAAAATGCCTTATGCAAAGGCAGGCTAAGCCACACATGAGCATGAGAACAAAGGGGGGTGATGCAGTCCTCAGAGTGAACAAAATCTCCCACAGGGATGCTTTGCATGATGATTTCCCTAGCAGCTTCTTCATCACCCCAAAGTCATATTTTATTGTCCTTGCTTTTCGTGTTTGCATTCCATTGTTACTGAGCAAGTACAAATATCCTCCTTTATGCACAAAAAACCTCAGACAGGCCTTCCGCTAAAGCCCAGCCCTTATCAATCCATCAGCAGTAACCTTGTTCTACACAGGGCCCCCCTACCTCATCTCACCACCCCCAGCCCACTATTTGACATAACACTGTTGTGGCTTTCTGGGCCTTTATGCTGGCTGTTGTCTGAGGTAGATTGAAGACTCTTTGTGTGCGTCAACCCCTGTCTTGAGTGGTCGCGAGGAAACCTGCTGGGCTGCGAGCGGAGAGACAGGAATGCGCATATGAATGGGCCAGTGTGTGCACCTGCTGACAGAGGGACGGCGTGCCTTTATGAGTCTTAGTTCATCAATATAAACATATTGTTGAAATATGTGTGCACAGCACAGTATTGCATTCCCTGGTCAGTCACACTGAATGGGAGAAGCGTCACTGCACTTGTGAATATTTTGCTGTTTGGTACTGAAGAATTGATGTGGTGTCAGCTGTGTGAATAATCACCAAATGCAGCAATTTAGCTCCGCCCTTCTTATGTGCTCCCACTACTTTTATGATATCTGAATGCTCAGGAGAATCTGACTTATATGAAATGAGGGCTGGCAGGAGCTTGTCTTTACATAAAGTCTGCCTTTTCTTCTACATTTCTACAGGAATGTTTTGAAAGTGAATTTGATTTTCAAATCTTTAACTGGATGAGGTAAAGCTAATTTTGAATTTCTTTACTCCTGGATAGTTTAATCTACAACAATGTATTGTTTTATGAATTTATCATATGTGTATTGAGTAAGTAACTAGTGGCTATAGTGGTCAGATAAATTAAGTGCCAAAAAAAAAAAAAATCCCTCTGAAATGTAGTTGAATGGAAGTATGAAATAGGATAAAGTAGCCCTAGTTTGTATTTGCATATGTGTACCAGTGTGTAACACCCCTGTACTTTACATGATAATCCTTAGCACTTACCTCTACATGCTCGTGGTACATAATAATAATATTGGATGTCTCAGCAGTTCCTGTTCAGTGCCACTGTTCTGATTTGACTTAATGGTGACTGAAGAAACAAAAGGATGAAAAAAAGGAAAGAAAAGAACGATATAATGATTAAAATATATACATATTTTAAAGTTGAATGACATTTAAGGTCCTGTGTGTCAGATTTAGGAAGATCTATTGGCAGAAATGGAATAAAGTATTCTCAATTATATTTTCATTACCTAAAAATCATCTAAAACTAAGAATCCTTGTGTTTTCATTACCTTGGAATGGACCTTGATACAGTATGTAGAGAGGGAGCAGGACGTTGTCCAGGGCCGGCTCTAGGCATAGGCGATATCGGTGGTCAACTAGAGCACCATCTGCTGGAGGGGCGCCACCAGTCACCTTTTTTTTTGGGGGGGGGGAATTCTTGCCTAGGGAACCAAATGGGCTAGATCCGGCCCTGGTGGTGTCCATAGTTTTTGCCGTGTTGCACTGCCTAGTTTCTGTGGTAGCCCAGAATGGCAGAACAATCAATTATTCCAGAAAGGGGTTTGTATTTTTAGTGGCCACTGTAGAAGAGGGTGAGATGAGGGCTGTTCAGTTGGTTGAATATGCAACCAAACACAGGATGCCTGGTCTCTAACTGTGTCTGTCATCTACTGGGTGCTGAGCAGTTAGCTTGTAGTGGGTTTTCAGAGCTTTTTCATCGGAAATGGTGCTAAGACAATGGTGAGAGTAGATCAAAACAGTAGAGCTGGAAAAACAAAATAACGTTGATAGAAATATGAAGGTTGTGAAGTCTGGTAACTATTTCAGTTTATGTGATCCCAGAGACTACTCCCATGTTCATGTTAAACCAACCTTATCGACAATTTCCTTTATTGTTTCCACAACTTGAATTATTATCTTCTCTTTGCCATAAACTACAGAGTTGAAAACAGACCACAAGTTAACATGTGCACATGAGCAAAATTCTGGAGCTTAATTAGACTGATCAATCAGTATATACACTAGATTTACAGGGTTCCTCTGCAGATTTGGCAGATGATTTTTGGAAATATTCAGGTCATTAAGTTTATTTAACTAGAAATTTGCCAATTTGCAATATATTTGTTGAATTCAGTTATATGACAAATATTAAGATCAAGATATCAAAGACCCAGAAAAAAATGACCTTGTGTGTCCTCAATGGTAGCTGCAACCCTGTGCACAGTTTCTGGGGAAAACCTTTGCATGATTATGGTCGCTGGTAGGGACGTTTTGACACTGTCCAGATCTGTTAGTCGCATTTTAGTCCAAGTGTGGCTGCAGGAATCCAAATTCTACTTACATAGCCTCCTTATACAATGTAACAGGTGCATCATGTAAGAATTGAAGTTATCAATATATACAAAAATAAAAAGAATGCATCACATTGTCCTTGATCACCCGATCAGCCCGACATTTCCCGCAGGCTTGCTGGAGACCGCTGAGCTGTGGCCTCTGGAATTATCACCCGCTGACCTAGAGAGCGTGAGCTTACCAACATCACCTCAACAGACGGACAACATGCTTCTTTGTAGTAGGAGTGGACCTAAATTGGATTATGAAACAAGGAGCAGCTCTGGTAGATTTGATTACACACTCCCACTCCACCATGCAGATGAGACAACATGAGGCGGTCTGTCATGCAGGAGTCCGGCACTGCACTTCTTCATGTGTGCCCAACTGCCAGCCATTTACTTGATTACTTTGCAATAACTCAGACCATTCAGGCTGTCGAAGGGCGGCCAAGAGGCCAGAGAGTGACAATCGTTTTGTATGGGTGGACACAGAAAAGAGAAGGAGCAGGTGACCCTTTTATCTGTGAAAACCAAGAGGCCACCTCCAGGGCTGTAAAATAAAGCTAACCAATGTTTGAAATTCAATTTATGTAGGCCACTCAAATTGCCACCATTTTGCTATCTTACTTTTGTGTAACATTTGTCATTTGTTCAGAAACAAATTTTAAAATCAACATCAGCATCAATACAAACACATGAAAAACGTTGATTTAAAATTCTTACTTATGATTATCCAAACCTACATTTTGGCACTTTATGATCTTTGACAGCGTCAAAATTAATAAATGTTGTGCCCACAATAAAGCTATTATGCTGCGTTTAGACCAAACGCAAGGAAAACATTTGCAATGCGTTACTTGTGGCGAGTTTGATTGCAGCGTAATTAACGTGCGGCACCTAGCTGGGTGAATATCACTGTGTGGATGACTGGTGCCCAGTTATCAGCTGTGTAGCGCCTGTCCATCTGTCCCCGGTTAGGAGCAGTTTCTTAATTGGTGTTTAAAACTCAATAAATAGTAACTGTGACCGGCAAGTAGACGTAGATTGAATTAATGTGACTTTTGGTATGAATCCAAAACAAAGAGATTTCTCTGTGATCTGACTACAATAAATGGATCAAAAGGAAAAAGTAAAAACCATGAATTCATGACAATAAACACACAACTTTTAAAATGCTTGTTCCCTGAATGGCGTTCGGATCGATCAGGGCTATGCTGTGTTGAGACATATTTTCAAAATTTACCAGGTAATCTGACTTTCTAGCTAACTTCCCTCCATGGCAGGTCCTTAATAGTCCTGATGCTATCATCGAAAACTAAACTCTTTTTTCCACTTCTCATAAAAAAAAAATCTCCCTTTAACTTTATGTTATACGCTCCTCTTGAGAAGGCTTGTTGACATCTGCCACCTGCTTTACACCAACAATGTAATGCCACATTGCAGTTCATGCTGACCGCCATTGTAGACATGCTCTCCAGGTTTCTTCTTTTACTGATCATGGCATTTGTGGTAGACTAGCTGCAGTACAAGCATAATGCTGCCCCTGACAGGTCAGTTGTGTAGCTCAGTGGAATTCTTTCTGTTTGAGAGTCTTCTGCCTATATTGCCGTTTGTTTGTGGTTTGATCAAATGCCCAGTGCCATTTCCCCACCCTGAAGCCAAGGCGAAAGTAGACAGCTGTAGACAGAACGCGGAGCTTCTGAAAGAATAAACACCCGGACTTGAGGAAAGCACAAAGTTTGTTTTGTTTTGTTTTGCTTTTGGGATTAAAAATGGATATATCTTCATACATATTTTTTTTAAAATGTGATTGCTGAATGGAGGGAAATGTGCTTTACTCTATAAACGTACAGAGAGGAGATGAAAAAGATAAGACACTTTGGGATAACAGACAGAAACTGTATATGGTGAGTGCTGACTTCAGTCAGAGACTGAACACAAACACATTCAGTGCCAGTTGCTGCTCGCTATCTTGCCGCTAATATGAGTAAAATATTCTCTGTTTGCGCTGAATCGGTCGAATTCACGCAAGAAATGTGGGGCAAAATTCCCTTCTCTTAATGTCTGAGCACAGATAACTTGCTAGCCATAAGCTAGCTTGGTAGTTTCCAGCTTATGGGCTTGTTTAACTAACTCGCTTCAGCTCCATCCACACTCCAACTCCATTTTGTTTAGCCAGGACTTAGGCAGAGTCAGCTACTGCCTAGACGGTGACAGCCTGACAGTGAAACCTATGGGTGATGGCGCGATGGCTCTGTCCACTATTTGTACAGTCAGCAGTGAAAACAAGCAACCCAATGACACCATAATGGAAATAAATGACAACTGTTACAATGGAATAAGTGTGAATAACATATTTTTTAACTGAATCATTTGTATAGGCACAGCTTTACTAATTTTGCATCTCTGTAAATCATAATTGTCAAACTAGAGAAATACACACAGAGGACTAGCTGTTCTCATCATCCACTGTCAGCTCAAGTGCTGTGCACATAAGCATGGCACACAGACCACCTTCTATTTCTAAGGGAAAATAACATCCAGTTCTGGTTAAACTTGGGCTCATTATAGTGGAAGTGGGTTCCAGGGCCAGGAAGTTTCATTGCTTTCCAAATAAATCTCACTAAACAGAGCTGTAATACAAATTCCTCATCTTGTGGAGTCCTCTCCAGGTCCTCATATTATGAGAGTCTTGAAGTCACACCTTGTCCTTCTAGAAATCACTTGTTGTAACATTTGTACTGACAGAACTGAGTAGAGTAGCACAGTTAATTGAATTTTTTTTCAGACAAAACTGCTAATTTTCACCCAGCAAATGCCAGTTTCAGATTGTTTCCAGATACAGGGGCAAAGCAGCTCTCAAATTCAAACCAGCACATGAAAAATTATCAAAAAGACTGAGGCCCTGTAATATTCCTCCAGTTTTACCACGTGACACAGAGGGTTTTCATTACCTCGCTCACTGCTAGCAAATTTAAGGCATCGACTTGGATTATGTTACATAGAACCTGGCATGGGAACAATCAGAAGGTGCCGTGGGTGGCTGTGACTGTATGTTCCAGTCAACATTCAAACAGGACTATTTTCTAAACTCAGTGAGCAGTTAAAAAGGCTGAGCAAAGCTCTGCTATTACTGACATGTGGCACTCGAAAAGGGAGATCCGAGTTTCAGATCCTCAGCTGTGGGGAAGGAGTTACTTGTCACTGAGTGTAAACAGCTCTTGGCTTAGTTCTCCGAGCTAAAATAACCCCGTCCCACCCCATCTACCCCCCGACACCCCATCTCCTTGTGCTGTGTGGCGTCAGCTGCAATGAGCTCCAGATGTGGCCTGGCACCCCTCCAGTCACGGCACTGGATGTGGTTTCAAGGTAGTTTTGAAACACCACCCACCAGCGGACCCAATGAAAGTTCCTCAGACTGCAGAGGTTTCTGTCGCCAGATCAGACTTGACTGCAGAAGAAGAGCATTACCGCTCTGCATGTTTTTGAAAGACTTGGAGGAAGCGGTATCCGCCTCTTGTATGTGTTACTTATTGAACATGCTTTGAATAAGTAAGTACATTGGACAATAGCTGAATGCATTTCCATCTGGTTCAGTAGATATGGAAATACCAACATCCTTTATTCACCTCCAGGCTATCATCCTTTGTTCCCTTTGCATATAACTACTGGTTCAAAAAGCTCTGAGTAGTATTAGCTGTGTCAGCATTTGATTACAGCAGAAAAGGCAAGTCATGTCAGTGAGAGTGGCTCGATAGAGGCTGCTAACAGTTTAGAAGAAAAGTAAAAAAACAAAATATTCTGGCACAACATTATAAACAATGTGAGAAATTAAGCTATAATTTAATTTGGCTCAAAGGAAAAGTCCACCCGACTACTCACACTCACGACTTAACCCAAAGCAAAACAGTGTTGTAGCATTCTCCTAAACAACTGAAGTAACTGGAGGCTTGATTTAAA
>CAEMYA010000002.1:38372-76297 GCA_903131615.1 Diplodus sargus | reverse complement strand
GAAAGTGGCAAAAATTGAAATATACTCAAGTACAGTACAAGTGCTGCAAAATTGTACTTGTATTTGAATAAATGTACCTCATTACATTCCATCACTGTAGAAGTTGATTTCATTGATATGTCAATAACATTTTGAACATATCAAAGGTTTGCAGAAACGTTAACTGCTAACATTTCATTCTGGGGACTAGGCTGTTTAAAAGGTAAACTAATAATAATAATTAAAAAATGAAAAAATGTTTAATGGCTCCATACAGCCTGTCAGGTATATTCCAGGTCTCCAGATGCCATGAGATACCAATCTGATTTAGTTATTTACATCCTGAATATGTGGCCGAGTTTGTGCAGCTACTTCAGAGAGGCTGCTCTAACACTTTTAGTTCAACAGCTGCACTGACAATTTCATCAATAACAATAAGATCTTCAAATCAATCTGAAAACCTGGATTGCACCAGACCATATGGACCCACTTTATGTTTTTTTAGGTTGTGTCTTATGTTAGAAAACAAGTCCCCAGATACTTCTGTTGTTTAGCAGAATGCTGTAATGATACTCAAAGAGGCATTAATAAACTGCTGGTATAACTAATTGGCTGCCAGCCCTTTGACATTGAAGCTCATTACTTCCCCAAAAATACAAAGCCCATCAGCCATCAACATCTGTAGAAAAGTGTGAAAGCCTTACATCAGCAGCAGTATTTGCTAACACACTCAAAGATCATAAAACTAGTGCAATAAAAGCAAAATATGTAGGCTGAGCATGAGCGTTCTTAGAGACTACAGACACAATTTAAAGCAGGTCTAATAATACAGATATATCACAAAATACCCTTTAAAAACATTTAATCTGTTGCTGTGATTGATCAATAGCTTTGCCAATACGGAGGAGAAACATTACTTGTCTGAACTTAGGTGTCCATCCATGATGTCTTACTATCAGCTGTAACAGCTACTCTGATGCTTCTCCCTCTTTCTAACGGTCAGCCTGTTTAATGTTCCAGCAGTGTGCTGCAAAATCGAATGAGGTCAGTGTGTGTGAGCTGCCAGCTAATTCACATGGTGTGCTGGAAAATAAACACATTCAGCTCTAAGGACAACAGCTCCCCCTGCTGACACACATTCAGAAAAGCAAAGGCGGTGGAAGAAGAAGAAGAAGAAGATCAAGATGCATCGAATGGGAATTGAGGGAAACCTACTGGGTTATGGATTTTCAACGGGAGAGGGTCGTCCAAGTTAAAATTGGGTCGGAGGTGTCAGAAAGTCATGAGGTAGAGAATGGTACACCACAGGGGAGTGATGTAAGTCCTACACTATTCACAATAATGATAAATGATATATTTGAAAATATACCGATAGGAATGGGAAGATCTCTGTTTGCAGATGATGGGGCATTATGGAAGAAGGGAGGCAACATAGATCATTTAGTTAAGAAGCTGCAGGAAGGGATAGACCAAGTGGGAAAATGGGGAGCAGAATGGGGTTTTAAGTTCTCAGTGGAAAAAAGTAATGTTCTTCTCAAAAAAGAAAATCAGTGAAAATAAAAAGTTAAACTTATGCGGAAAGAAATTCGACAGAGTAAACAGCTTGGGGTTGATTTTTGATTCTAGACTAACGTGGTGAGAACATGTGAAGGGAATAGTAGAAAAAAGTTAGGGAGTATTAAATGTTATGAGGTGTTTGGTCGGATTAGAATGGGGAGCGGACTTTACTTCATTAAAATATGTGTAACACTAATTAGGTCTAGAATAGAGTATGGTAGTGTGGGATACGGATCAGCAGCTAAATCGGTCCTCTCGCAGCTAGATGTTATTCAAGCTCCAGCACTAAGAATTTGTATAGGAGCAATGAAAACAGCACCAGTATGCTCCCTTCAGGTGGAAGCAGGAGAAATGCCATTATGGCTCAGAAGGAAACAGCTTATAGCCAACTACTGGACAAACCCTAAAAGGGCACAGTGAGGATCGCCCAACAAAAAGAATTTTGGAGATGTGTTAGGAAAAAGGGAAAGAACAAAAAACAAGCTTTGGGTGGATCAGTGAGGGTATAGCACAACAACTAAAAATACAGCAGATAGAATTCAGCCCAACAGTTCTGTGGACAACAAGACCAGAATGGATGTTACAAGAATCAAGAGTAGATCTAGAAATATGGAATATCAAGAGAAGAAACAAGACAGCAGATCTAGTACAGGAATTTTATAACTATGTAGATGGAAAGTATAGGGAACATGTTTACATAAACACAGATGGTTCCAAAGAGCCGATAACAGGAGCAACAGGTGCAGCAATGGTGATTCCCAGCCATCATATCACAATACCAAAGAGAACATCAGATCATTTAAGCATATATGTGGTGGAGCTATGCGCAATATTACTGGCAATAGAATGGGTGGAGGACAATGTGGACAGAGAGATAGTCATATGTAGTGATTCAGTATCATCAATATTGAGCATTAAAAACAGGACAGCAAAAACACATCAAGATATACCATATGAAATACTCGTAAAAACATCCCAATTAATACAGCAGGGGAGGGAAATAGCATTCATGTGGGCTCCAGCGCATTTAGGAATACTAGGAAATGAAAAAGCAGACAAAATTGCTAAGGAGGCAGTGAAGAAAGAAGAGGTGGAAATGAAAGTAAAATGATCAAACGCAGAGGGGAAAAGTTTGATATGGAAGGAAATAAATAATCAGTGGAATCAACATTGGAAGCAGGAGGAAAAAGGGAGACATCTATATAAATAACAAAGTGTAGTAGGAGAGATAGGCTGTTGTGGGGATAATAGAACGGATCAGGTAATCATGAGCAGAGTAAGAATAGGGCACAGCAAATTAACAGCACACTTAATATAATAGGGAAGCATACAACGGGTCTGTGTAACTGTGGGGAGAGGGAGACAGTAGAACATGTGGTAATAGCATGTCCTGGTTATGAACGGGAGAGGGAGATGATGACTACAGGGTTGCGGAAGGTGGGAGTAAGGGAAATTAACTTTAATAATATTATAGAGTGTGGAAATTTTAGGGAAGGGAGGAGAATCATCTTGAGATTTCTTGTATCAACTGGATTAATTAAAAGGAGAAGAAGAAGAGGAAACGGGAAAAGTACAATCCAGCAGATGGCGGTATATGCAACAATAAGGATGCCGACAGCTATTAAACACCAAGGAAGAAGAAGAAGACGAAGAAGAAGAAGAAGAAGAAGAAGAAGAAGAAGAACAGCAGCCCCCTCTGCTGACACACATTCAGAAGCGCACGAGGAAGAACAACATCAACAACTTCCATTTGGCTTGTGAAATGATGCTGTTACCCATGACAGGCGTTTACGAGGATTAATCAGGCATTCTGGGGCTGAAAATGATTTCCCTGAGCTATATTCTTTTGTGTGGACAGTTCTTGCTCCTGCTGACGGTGATTCTGTTACAATGTCTGGAAGGAATTCACTCTCAAAATTCAACGACGACAGAGACTCCTGCTTCTTCTCCTGTCCAGGGAACTACAGCGCTGTCGTTGGGCGAGCAGCCGCCCGAAAACGGGAAATATGAAATACCGATGAATTCTACAGAGCAGTATGAGTACAGACCCCCTTCACCCGTCGTCCTCTGCAGCTATCTGTAAGTAACGTACAGCAACGTTGGTGTGCCTGAATGAAACAGTTAGCATATTAGCTAATGCTAACTGCTAACGGTACGCTGTTGTTCTAGACTGACAGAAAACTGCTTTCAGGAATCTGTTAAATCCTGCTGACCTGAACATCGACAGTCCCGTAACACAAACGGCACATATGCAGCTAATCCACCATTCCCTGTATTATTTTCAGGCCACGTATAATGAAATAAGGCCTACTAAATGGAGTATCTCTGACTCTCATCCGTGTTGAACAGAGCATTTGAGGACCCGACATTTAACGTTTTTGAACTGAAACAAGGGCCGAATTCTCTTCAAGGTAAAAATAAACAGTAGACCTAAATCATGATCTACCTGGAATAGTTCGAGGGATTGTAAAGATGGTTTCAGGCGTTACAATTGGGAGTTGGCATGTGTCCTGTATTTATGGGAAGTATTTGAATGTACATTTGCTTCTTGTTATTTATCAGTCATCTTCCCAGCAGTGATATACATGGTAACATTCCTCAATCTGTCTTTTTTGTTATACATTGAATATATGATGAAGACCGGAGGAGTTCATATACTGTCAGGACCCAGTGGATCATACAGGCAACCATAGCGCCTTTCTGGAGATGGGCCATGGTTGTGTCGGGGTAAGGTGTTTGTTTCTCCATAGACCATTTAGTGTAGTTAATTACTTGGTAATTGTTTAACTTGCTGTTTCTATCTTCAGTGGGGTGGCCAGACTCAAAAAGAGGTGAACCACACGCCGGTTATCTGCACTGCACTTGATGCTATAGAGTGTGCCGGACCAAGAGAATTCCTCAGAGGAAATGTACCTTGTATCAAGTAAGAGATACTCTGCTGGACACACTCCTGTATTCATACATGTGTGGCAAAACGTTGTCACCGGACCTCTTATAAAACTGCATTATTTTGATGTGTTAACTATTAGGGCTGTAACGATACACCAAATTCACCATTCGGTTTGTATCATGATTTTTGACTGATACGTTTCGATTTTTTGTTTTTTTTTAATCAAACATTTTATTCATGTAACATTTCAATAACTTCTGTATATGACACTCATCTGATAGTATCAGAGGTGCAGTACTGCTGAATACTGAACCATTGAGAATGGATGAGCCGCTGCGCGTATGGGGGGCGTGTCTATCGGACGGTCTGTTAACTGCACTGGTCCTTCACTCAACTTAATAAAGAGAAATGTCCCACAAAGCAACGTTACAGAACCAAACGAAGGTAACACAAAAAATACAGCAGCTGTACTGAGAAGCGTTCTGTCTGTCCTACCGACTCCTCATCACATTTCTGCCCGAAAAACTTTAACTCACTGAGTGTTTGTGATGGAAAAAAAGTCTCTGCGACGGTCAGCCCTCCAGACCGAGACTTCAGTGAACTTTCCACGGAAAAAAAACCCAGACCTCGCGAGTGACAGAGTCAGACAGCGACCTGTTTAGTGATGGCGATTATGTAGTTTAGAGTGAAAAACGTAAAGTTCGGTGGGTCAGGATCTCAATCATGACACATTATAACAGCATCCACAGGATTAGAACTTATCAGCGGGTTTAGATTGACAGGGGGACACCTGAGAAACACCTTGAAAACAGACACGTGTCATCATCATGACATGTACTGTCACGTCTCTTTAGGAGCCGCAGCACCGGCTTTCTGTGTGAATTACACAGCGGTTCGTCTTTACTCCAGCAGTGCTTCGCTCTCTGTGAACAACCAATGGCAGAGAATTGGTGAACCACCGCTGTGGTGTTCATGCGGGGTCGCTGTGTGAAAGGGGCTTCTTATTATTACTCATAGGGCTGATCTGGACTGGAAGTTGTGTCGCAATTCTGCCTTCTCACACCACGAGACGGGTTCGTGGATCTGAGTGTCGCGATTTCAGTTTCGACACGTGTATCGTTACAGTCCTATTAATTATTAAGAGTTGTCAAACACGCCTACATTTTGGAATCAAGCCCCTTAAAAATTGTGTAATATTCAGGTAAAATCTCAATTACTGTTATTTTTTGTCTCACATTAAATTCTCTGGCTTTGTAATTTAATGGCAGTGTAAAGGTAAATGACTCATACGATTACAAGGCGATAATGTCTCCGCGTAAGAAAGGCATTAACCGTGTTCCTTTCAATCCTTGAAACATTTCAGTTGTTTCACCTTGTCTATGTTAAGTGTTAAACAGTGTCACAGCCTCACACATTCTTTTGCTCCGAGCCATCTGTCCAAAGCGATCTGATTTAAAATAAAATCATGACTGAAATATGGAGAAGCACACAGGAAAGTGTGCCCACTTGTTGCCGTGAAGCCGTTAATCTGTTGTAGTTTTAAACTCAATTCTCATGGCGGGGTTTTAGCAGGTAAATCTCATATGACTCCTTAGGTCAGGTACTGAAAATAATTTAACACAAAACTGCTGAGCGACGCTGCCTACTATTGGTTATCTCTGCCTAGTTGTGCTGTGGAGTTTGACCCACTCAGGGGGACTTCATGATGCATTCAGGTGACATACTCTGAAATCTGCATTGCTTCATATGGCAAAGGATAAACAGTGCCTATAAAAATATTAAACTTTGGGGCACATGATGGATATTTTTTTAACTTGCTTTAAGGAAATATTTGCAAAGGTGTACATCCTCAGGCTTGTCTAATGTACTTACATCGTTATTTGAAATGGTCCATGTAGGGAGCAGAGAGTAGAGAGGGCGAAGCGCGTGGGGGGAAAGGCAGATATGGCTGACAGGGCAGTGTGTTGTAGTCTAACATGCTGTTGCTGAACTGCGACCACTAGTGATGCACAATTTGGTGTGTAGGACCTTTTTAAGACTGAGCCAGTTAAGTCGTTACAGCCCTAGTAACTGCACAGCGATCAGAGACATGCAGCTTGAAAGCAGCATCTTTACAAGAACACTGCTGTAATCCCATACTTGAATAAATGCATCATTTGTGAGACTGATAATGATCCGGCCCTGTTCAGACAGTGTCCACTTGAAGAATTTTACACAACAGTTTCTGCTTTTACAGGTACAGATCAGAAATTTAGACGCAACTTATTTTTAAAAGTCTTGTTTGTTTCACCATTATTATAATAGTGTTCCATTATTTCCACAGAAATATCGACATAATTATTTATTCAACATATAAAAGTAAAAGTATATCTGCAGGTTCAGGAATTAAGCAAATTATTGAAGTTCATGTTTTTTAATGGTCTTCAAGTTAAATGTTCATGATTTATTGTATTTGCCCAATTGAACATATTTAATTCCAACTGTGTGTTGTCCAACTGTTCCAATGTACCCGTTCTTTGTTGTTTTTGCACAGATACTCCGGACACTACTTCATCACCACGCTGTTGTACTCCTTCTTCCTGGGTTGTTTTGGGGTCGATCGTTTCTGCCTTGGCCACACTGGCACAGCTGTCGGGAAGCTGCTCACCTTGGGCGGCCTGGGAATTTGGTGGTTTGTGGACTTGATCTTGCTCATTACTGGCGGCCTGATGCCCAGTGACTACAGCAACTGGTGCACTTACTACTGAGACTGACAGCAGAGTATTACTAAGAACCCTGGCCTGTTCTCAGTACTCAACTCTGGGGAACGACCTCAGCCTGTCATGGATATGAATGATATCTGTGGCTTGTTCTAAGAGGACTCACAGCTCCAGAGTCCAGGGACCTCCTGAGGACTCCTGTAGGGTTCTTAGGGCTCCCAAGAAAATGAGAAATAATTTGTTAATATTCTTATTAAATTCACTTAAGGTTTCAGTAAGGACTGTTGTACCCACAGCTTTCACCAGACTGACAGTGATGACATGCTACTTAGTTCTAAGGTCACTTTTTACATCTGTAGTTGGATTGGTATGGTCAGGACCAAGGAAAAACGTTCTGGTCAGCTTCATGTTGACACTTACCTGCATACCTGACAGAGTTGGACACTAGAATGACACACCTCTGTTTTGTAATGGATGTATTCGGGGAATCACTGTACTTGTATGGTGGCATGTGCAGGCGTTACCATGGTTATCACATGATTAGCAGAAAAAGATTGCATCCTTGACAGCTGACAAACAGTAGATGGGTCTAATAGAAGTCTAGCTCTGGGATTCTCGCTAATATAACATCTCTACCATCCTACGATACGGTAGTTGCTCGTTCTGGCTTTCACACCACAGACTGACCTAAACAGACAGAGACCCTCCTAACCCTCTTCACTGCTCTTGGAAGTGGACTTCAGAGTGATGAATTTGTTGTATGAAAGCAATCAAACCCTGCACATGATCTTGTGATAACACATTTGTTTTTAGCAGGAAAAAAAACAAACAAACATGGTATGAGACACCCTTATTTTGCCCCTTTCTACTTGTTTGTCACCATATCTAATATTTACCGTCCATCGTCGGTACCAGTAATAATCGTCAGTTATGTCTTTATGAACCTCTGATGACTCCAGAGAAAAAACAAAATAGACACACACTGCTCAGTAAAGTGCAGCATGACTGACCTAACCATGTAGAAAGAATGGCATCAGATGACATCACCTGTCAGTCGACATGACTGCTTTAGAGCTTCAATAATTATTTGATGAATCAATTATTCAGTCAGAAGGAAATTAACCGCCAACTATAATTTATAAGTGCAATGATTTTTCAAACAAAAAGGTCAAACATTTGTTGGTTCCAACTATTTTAAATGTGAGGATTTGATGATTTTCCTTGTCATTTATGATTGGCTGGTTGGACAAAATAAGAAATTGAAGACGAAGACAACAATGCATCTTTTTTTTTTGTCAATTAAGACCACATCATCTGAACTGCAGGTATGAAAGTGACTGGAAATCCTTTAGAACGAGTCTGAAGCACATCACTTTGGGAATTAGCCCTGATATGATAACCCTCGTTGACAGTCACTGCTCACGTACATATTTCATTCTACCAAGAAAGGTTCTGTTCCAGTTACACATTTTGAGTGATTTTATTATTTTTTTTTTTTTTGTGAAAATATTCTACAATTTCTTGAGTGCAGCATCCTACACAGAAATATCATCATAGCTTTCCCTCTTCAAATTACCAGGAAAACTTTATTGCTGTTTGAATGTCTTCTGATTGTTCTTGGATTGATTGACTTTATAGTCTCAAGCAAGTAGGACCACAAAACTCAAGATGGTCTGTGTTGACATAAGTCACGTTAACATGTTGATAATTAAATCGTTTTCAATATTAACTCAAAGAAAGTTTTGAGCTGGGGAAAGCAGTAATTTCCGTTGCCTCAAAAATGTGCATCCTTCCTGTGTTGAAGCATTTTTCTGCTCTGCATTCAAGTGTGGAGTCTGATCCTGCTCAGATGTCTTGACCTAAAACAAATGTTCATCCTCACTTTCTGGCTTTCCACAGCTATGCTCAGGTCTCATATTAGATATATAAATCTCACCTTCCACTTTGTTAAATTTCTCATCTTTACCCGAACTGAAGATTTATGTGCTATTTAATATATAGAGCAGGTTTGATTATGTAAGGATCAATAAAAATCCTTTCAGGTCATAAAAAGTTGAGGAAGACATGATGGTCAATATCGACTCTTCTCACCCAACAGCAGCAATATATTTTCAGCAGGCTCAATATCTTTTAAAGGGGGAAGCATTAAGACACTGCATTACATATAGCAAATTTTCATGTAATTCACAATATTGCCATTTATATGGCAATATATGATACTATTTATTTATGTTCTTGTGTGCTGAGTCATTCCACAGTCCAATGTTGAGTTTACAGTTTTTCCCTTTTAAATACAAATAAATAAAAAAAAACTCAAAAGGAAACCCACTCTCCCCTGCTGTGATGCTGAGAGGGAATACAAAGTGTCTCATGCTGTGTTTATCACTGTTCACAGTTGTTTGGACTCAATAAAAAGAATCTGGTACAGTGCGTTTCTTGCTTTGGTTGATGAATGAGATATTTGTCCTTACTCAGTGCTCCCAAGATATTGCCTCGGGTTAAAAGACTGGATTGCAACCAGTCTTGCAATGCAAGCTCCTCCCATGATATGTACAGGTTTCCCACATTTAAGTAAGACAGCTACAACACTGAAGACACTGACAGGTCAAGTGAATAACATTGATCATCTTGTTACAGTGCAGTGTGCTACTGGGAAAACCCTGTGCATTACATTGATCTTGATGACACTTGACACAAATGACTCACCCAAACACCATTGCAGATCAAGTTCATCTCATGAGCGTGTCAATCCATGATGGCAATGGCCCCGCCCAGCAGGACAATAATCCCTGCCAGAAAAAAACATGTGCTAAGGAATGTCCCGAGGACCCTGATAAAGAGCTCAAGGCGTTGACCTGGCCTCAAAATTCCAGAGATCCCAATCTGTAAAAGCATCTGTGGATGTGCTGGAACAAGTTATCTATAGAGGCCCCAATCTGCAAACCACAGGACCCAGAGAAGCTGGTGCTAAACACCAAAGGACACCCCCAGAGGTCCTATATCCATGCATCAGTCCAATCCACGGTGGCGCTTCTACAAATTGTACTTGCTCGATCGGATTGGGATCAGGGGAATTTGGAGGCCAGGTCAATGCCCGGAGTACTCCTTGGGCAATTCATGACTAATTTTCGCTGTTTGACGTTGTCCATTATCCAGCTGAGGGGACATTGGGCAGTGCTGTTGCCAATAGTGTTTGAGTTTGTAGTACATGTCAGTACCACATCAATGCCAGGAGCCAAGGTTTTCCAGCAGAAGATTTGATGACAACAAGATGATCATTGTTTTTCACGTCATCTGTCAGTGGTTTTAATGTTATGGCTGATTGGTGGATTCATTCCCTTTAAAAAGTAAAGTAGAAAAGATAAGCTCACACTGAGCTGTTTCTATCAAACAAACGGTTAGGACCATAAGTTAATGGTAGTTAATGTTAGTTAAAGATGTAATATGTAAGAAGTCTGCATTCAAATGTCTAAAAACAACAAGACCTTTGTTCAATATTTTGTTGGGTTATTTACTTACGTTCTCCCAAATGTTTTGCAACAATTGTCAAATCAAGAAAAATCCACAAGTGTACTCAAGGTAACAGTGCGTTTCATTTGGTTGCCTGTGTCTGTGCTTGCAGAATAGACTCGTGTGAGTAAGAAAGTCGGCAAATGAGTCTAAAGACAACGTGACTAGAACTAAAACAATACCTTGTACGTGAACATTTCAGTCTTGAGTTATATCAGTTAGATTTCTTTAGCAATGCTGGTTATTTAACCACCAGCGAATCAAGTCTGACATTTCCCAAAACACCTAGATTGCATTTTCCATAAACTTGAGAGCAACGACGCACACTGAGGGAGTGTGTGTCTGAACTCAGGTGAACTTCTCACTAAACTTCCCCTCCAGTTCCAGTTCGCTGTCAACATTAGAGTAATACTATGAGTGGAAGGTAATAACAAGGAGTGAATATAACAGTGTAATAACAGTGTGTGAAAAAAACTGTGAAAAAATGATTTTTGGTTCAACAGCATATATTTTGATATTACTAAAAAACTGTCCATTGAGCGTTTGACAAGTTTTGCAATGCTCAATGGTTCATCGATTAACCATTCCATTTACCGGTATGTGATCCAGTTTCAAGCTTTGGTATTGTGTAGTATTGTTAATCAGTGGTTTATGAAACGTATCATTGTATACAGCGAAAAACAGGTTTACAAAATATTATAATATAAAATATTACATCATTAGGGATATCGCAATGATACACAGGTCATACCAATTTTCCAAGCTTCTGAAATGAATCTGTTGAAGACTAAGGTGCCAGTTGTTACAAATGTACAAGTGTAAAATGACTAACAAATAAAACTGCTAATTACAATCAATCAATCAATCAATCAATCAATCAATCACTGAGCCACTTTTTCACCTATTTGTATTTGTATCAAGTTTTTATCATATTCATGTACTCATGTTGATATTCGCCAATATCAAATGAGTAAATGTAGAATCAATTAGGTACATAGAGCAGACAACATGATACACATACTGGATACCACCATACACAATGAGGTTCAGTGTGTTCACACTGGCAAAATTATAAAATACTGTATATTTTATGAGAACCAAGAATATAGTGTATATATAGACTGATAGAACTTATCTTTGGCTAAACTATAGTGTCATTAAGCTTCAGAGTTTAATGTTTGTGTCGTGTGTTTCCCTGTAAAAATTAAATACAAAGCTGTCTGCAAGGTAAATTCACAGTTGAACCTGTTTCAACTTTCTGCATCAGGATTCATGCACCAGCCAATAAAAAATGCTGACATCATGCCGCATGACATTCAGTGTATTATTACAGTCAAGTCATATTGATCTTTTAAGTTAAACACATTCCCATATTCACTGGTCATATCTAGAGAAAAATTCAGTATACTATAAGTGACAATAAGATCATAGTTGTGTTTGGAAAGTTTTATGTAACAGTAAATATGCAAAGTAGCATGTAGCCTGTTGATACAGATGCAGTAACACACACCTTAGGCCGACTTTCCACAGTGCATCTTCTGTGCAGTGACTTGCAGGCTATATATTAAGTATATATACCGAGTCACAGGACCCTAATAAGCCCATCCAATCATTTAATTCAGCCAGTATGAAATGACTGGACAAGCCTCCCTATGTACTCGCCTGCCCGCATGCAGTCGCGAATATACAACCAAAAGTTCGCTATGGCATAAGAATTGCAGAGAAAGAGAAGCCACAAATTCCAAATGAAGTATCTCAATGATTTTGCACTCGTTTCAACCAAGTCAATAATTTCTTATGTTATCAGTTGTATATGTAAAAGTGTAACTTTAAGTTGATTAAATTCAACCACTTCTATTGAAAAGACAGAACAACAACTGGGTCTAAATGAAAATACTTAACTGAGTACATACTAACACAATGACTTAGATTAAATAATTATCATATATGAATATTTACCATATACAAGCTATCAAAATGATGCTAGTGAATTGTATGATGAAATGGGGAATGGTGGAGGAAATAATCTGGTCTATATGGAGAGTAACGAATACTGACTATATACTATTATTACTATTATTATTAGTATTATTTTGACCTCAAGCCAGTCATGAGCAGTTTGAGAAGATGGTTCGTGGAGCTGGAAAGTTGGATCGGAGATGAGAGCTTGGTTAGGACCCACACCATGCAATGGATGGAACCCCTTCACAGCGGACTCTGGGTGATATCTTCCTGGATCTTTCCCCTGCAGTGGTTTGGATTCACCAGATCTTGTTGCTCCGCAGTGTTGAAAGTCCAGTTATTCCACTCTTTTGTTGCTATTCTCTTTTTCTTAATCTGACTTGGAACACTTGAAGGAATAACTTTGTAGAAAGAAGTACATTTAAGAGAAAAATCTGAAAATGTTCTTGCTAGAGGCCCAATGGCCCTGTTACTCTGGACGATCCACAGCACACACCGTCAACAGAGGCCTATCCAGTGTAATCATTATATTGTCTCTCAAGCCGACGGAGAACAATCATGTCTGATGCACCACAAATGGAACTCCTTAAATGGAACTCCTTAATAAAACCACAACAGCTAGTAAAATACTTATACATTTTGCTTTAATTATTGCCAGTTAAAGTCACTGATATTTGTCACTTTCTTCAGGAATGATAGTTAGCGATACATCCTTATCCTTTCGTTTCACCAACACTGAAAGTGGGATACCACTCTGGACTGCTTCGCCAACTTCCTGCACAGTGTGGATGGAATGTCCGTTGATTGCGATGATGATGTCATGCTCAATCATGCCCGCACTGTGGAACAAAAACAACGGCATATATCACTCAAGTATAAAACCTTACTTTAACACATCTACCTCAGCTGGGTAGATCTCACACCCTCAGACAAACAGTAGCCTTTTTTCCAAAAAATGAGAAGCACATTTAAGCAAACTTTTACACAAGAAAGATAGAACAATAATAAAAAAAGCCCCTCCCTCCCACCCTCCATACTACATATATGGCATATATGTATAAGGAACATATAGTATGTGTGTGTATGTGTGTGTATGTGCATAATGCACAAACACACACATACACACACACACACACACACACACACACACACACCTGCACACTCTTACTACTGGCAAAAGGGAGACATGGCAAGGCACTGAGGATTGAGGAAGTGCTGTCTTTGGGGCCGTCCACACTGGGAGGAGCCACAGGCTGTGCCATGGGGGGCACCAGTGCCCAGGCCCCCCGACCCTGACAGACAACAGCTGGCCAGGCCGAAGGGACCAAGGACAGCACCCCCAGCAGCAGCCCAAGACAGCTCCCAGTGTAGAGGACCCCCCTGAACAACATAAAATAGAACGGAATAAGAATTTAAAATATTAGTTAAAAGCCTGCAATTTTTCATGACATTGACATGATCCATGCTGTCCTGAGACGACGAAGAAATGCAATGATGATAATGCACGCAGCAAGGGTGATAAGACAACAACGACGCGGAAACAGCTGATCAGTCAGAGTTCAACTCTTTCCCTCCTTTTATTTCTACAGAGCAGTTAAGCATCTCTCTCTCTCAATCCACTTTGACTCATATCTTTTCAAGTCACAGCAGAAAGCTGTTTCCAGCTAGAAACCCATAAGAAAACCCACTGCCCTACTTGGTGAAGGAAACTACAGAGTAATAAATCAATTCAAGGGGGTGGGACTTCAATAGTCAACCAGTATAAGAAAAGCTTCATCTTCATCTTCCAGTACCGACAATAAACTTGGGGTTACATTTTGCCCTTCTTGCTAAATAACAAGCTGGAATGGGATGGGATTTAGCACGCCATTGCATAGCAGATTGACTCTTACCTGGATGCAGCTGTTCCAGGTATTACCTCATAAACGTAAACCCCTGAATTCACATCTGGAAATTCAGCCATACGCTCCTTGAGATCTTGGATCAAACTGGAAAAGTGGCGACAGAGAATAAGAGAAACATCAACACATACAACAATGTCTATTTCAAATTGGATCCACGTTTTTTTTTTTGTAGAAAGAAGCATGCAGGCTTAAAAATGGCAGGAATGCTCATTTTCTTTGGAAAATATCTAGAGAATTCCAGTTATCAGTTCAAAACTCTGATGTTTCATTTTAGAAACCGATTAGTTTCATTTATATAACGCCTTAAATTGAGCTGGTCTCAACCATACATTGGCACATTACATGATGATGATCATCAGAAATGTATCGATGTATAACATTTACCATACACATAATATGTGCTTATTGGCAAATGTTATTATGCTAAAATATGATGGAAAACATGGTAAACAACATACCAGTAGACATCAGTATGTTAGTCTTGCCCTTGTGAGGATGTTAGCATTCTGACACTAGCATGTAGCATGAAGCACTGCTTGGCCTTATTACATTGGATGTATTAAAAGTGCTGGATATTCCACCCTAATTTGTGCCAGTGGCCATTTGCAATACTACAGCAAAAATACGTTTTCTCCATAGACAATCAATATAAAGAGAGATCAATAAAGATATTGATGGGACTCCTCAAACTGCAGAGCAAATAATAGCAGTTATTAACATTTTTTCAAATCATTAAAGTTTGACATTTGTATAACCTTCTAAGCACACAATAACAATGTTTGTGTGTTGTGCTGTCCTATGTCTATGAGCAATACAGGACTGAGGGGTATGGATGGATACCGAATCGCGGTATTAAATGGATTAAATTTACAAAAAAAATTAAAGAATTTGTCTATGATGGATTTTGACTATTCCTAATCCTGAACAGAGATCTGTGTTGAAGCCTGTTCTGAGCAGGGGGCGGGCTCTCACTGCCTGTCTGTCACTCACACACACAGAGAAACACCCTGCTCCCAGTGGAAATGGCAGAGAGAACATTCAAAAGTGAGGTTATACTTCACAACAATCCATGCAGACAATTCTTGTTGCCACATGTGCAACAAGACATTTGCATGTCAGCGGGAACAAGAGCAATCTTTAAAAACATAGCAAAAGTGCATCACATACAGAAATGTCAACGGTCTAGCTCGTAGTTCCTCTGCTGTTTCTCATCAGAATCAGAATCAGAATCAGAAATACTTTAATAATCCCAGGAGGAAATTATTTTTGTTACACACTCCAGATATACAACAACATATATTAAGAACAAAATATAAATATATATATATGTAAACATAATATATATATGACAATATGTAAAAGATCAATGTACAGTTTAAATAATGTGCAAAAAGTGCAAACAAAAACAAACAAAAAAAGAAGAATGTTAGTCCGTATTTTTTGCTTGAGTCAGAAGGAGGAGTGTCTGACTCTCTTAGGGAGGCGTTATAGAGTTTAATGACCACAGGCAGGAATGACTTCCTGTGGCGCTCAGTGGTGCATCTGGTTGAGAGGAGTCTTCCACTGAATGTGCTCCACTGCTGGGCCAGTGTGTCGTAAAGAGGGTGTGTGACATTATCCAAGATAGACTTAAGCTTGGACAGCATCCTCCTCTCTGCCACGGTTGTTAGAGTGTCCAGCTCCTCCCCCACGACATCACTGGCCCTTCTGATCAGTTTGTTCAGTCTGTTGTTATCTGCGACCTTCAGCACACTGCCCCAGCATGTGACAGCAAAGAAGACCGCACTGGCCACAACCGACTCGTAGAACATCCTCAGCATCGTCCGGCAGATGTTAAAGTACCTCAGCCTCCTTAGGAAAAAGAGTCGACTTTGGCCTTTTTTATAGATCGCCTCGGTGTTACTAGACCAGTCCAGCTTATTATTAAAGTACACCCCAGGTACTTGTACTCCTCAACAGTGTCCACAGGGACCCCATGGATGGAAACAGGGGTCACTGGTGTTTTCGCCCTCCTCAGATCCACTATGAGCTCCTTTGTCTTTGTCACGTTGAGCTGCGGATGATTACGTTCACTCCAAGTGACAAACTTGTCCACAACAGTCCTGTATTCATTCTCATCACCCTTCTCGATGCATCCAACTATTGCTGAATCATCAGAAAACTTCTGAAGGTGGCAGGACTCAGTGCAATAGTTGAAGTCAGAGGTGAATAGAGTGAAGAGGAAGGGAGAGAGGACAGTCCCCTGTGGGGCCCGTGTTGCTGACCACTCTGTCAGACACACAGTTCTACATACTGTGGTCTGCCCATCAGGTAATCTACAATCCAGGACACGATGGGGGCCTCAACCTGCATGGCAGCCATCTTCTCACCCAGTAGAGCTGGACGGATGGTTTTGAAAGCACTGGAGAAGTCAAAGAACATGACTCTCACAGTGCTCGCCGGCTTGTCCAGATGAGTGTAGACACTGTTCAGCAAGTAGATGATGCCGTCCTCAACTCCCAGGCGGGGGTGGTAGGCGAACTGTAGTGGATCAGTGAAGGGCCTGACCATAGGCCTTAGCTGCTCAAGGACGAGCCTCTCCAGGGTCTTCATGATGTGAGATGTCAGTGCCACAGGCCTGAAGTCCTGAGGGCCGCTAGGGCGCGGCGTCTTTGGCACAGGAACGAGGCAGGACATCTTCCACAGCTCAGGGACCCTCTGGAGGTGCAGGCTCAGGTTGAATACTTGACTGAGTACTCCACACAGCTGGGGGGCACAGGCTTTAAGCACCCTGGGAAGAACACCGTCAGGACCTGCAGCTTTGCCGGAGTGGAGTTTCGTCAGCTGTCTTCTCACCAGGTCAGGAGTGAAGAACACTGTAGAGGTGACATTTGGGGGAGAGGTGAGGTCCTCAGGTTGTGGAGGACATGATGCAGAGCAGGGGGGAGGGGTGGAGTTGGTGGGTGTGAATTGAGGTGGAGGGGGGCAGACAAGGGGTCTGTAAGGAGGAGGAGGGGGAGGTAAAGTGGCAGTTGTTGTTGGGCAGCCAGCAGCAGAGTCTTGTGGGAGAGGGGCCGCAGTATCAAACCTATTGAAAAAGAGGTTCAGTTCACTGGCCCGGTCCACACGGCCATCCAACCCCATGTTACCAGTCTTCTGGAGCCGGTGATGGTTTTCATGCCACTCCACACATCCCTCATGTTGTTGCGCCTGAGTTTATTCTCCAGTTTTCTCCTATAATTGTCTTTAGCCTCTCTGATGTTAAGTTTGAGTACCCCCTGCACTCTCCTTACCTCATCACAGTTGCCCTCTCTGAACGCTCTTTTCTTTTCATTAAGGATGGCCTTAATGTCCTTAGTGATCCAAGGTTTATTATTAGCGTAACAGGTAACAGTCCGAGCGGGGACATTGCAGTCCACACAGAAGTTAATGTAGTCTGTGATGCACTCTGTGATCAATGTCCTCCCCGTGGGGCTCACAGAGTGCAGGCCAGTCAGTTACATCAAAGCAGCCCTGCAGTGCTTCATGAGCCTCCTCCGACCACCCCCTCACAGTTCTTGTGGTCGTAGGCTTCCTCTTCACCAGAGGCACATAGCAGGGTTTGAGGTGAACCAGGTTGTGATCTGACCTGCCCAGAGGGGGGAGAGAAGAGGAGGTGTATGCATCCTTAATTCCTCTCCTCTCTGGTAGGACAGCTGACGTATTGTTTAAATGTTGGCAGAACTGTATCCATGGTGACGTGGTTGAAGTCTCCCGACATGATGATGAGGGCACTGGGGTGTTTAGTTTGAAGCTTGGGAGATGCTGGTGTGTATGGTGCTGCAGGCAGATGTTGGGTTTGCAGAGGGAGGGATGTACAGGACAACAATGATGACATGTGGGATCTCTCTAGGCAGATGATATGGACGAAGTTCAACGGCAAGCAGTTCAACATCCAGGCAACAGAGCTGTTCCTTAATTGTGATGTGACCAGGATTACACCATCTCCTATTCACTAGAACGGCAAGCCCCCCTCCTTTCTGCTTACCGCTCTCGGTGCAATCCCGGTCGGCCCGGACAGTGTGAAAACCATCCACGGAGACGTTTTGGTCCGAAATGTCCCTGTGCAGCCCAGTGGCATTTTCTTGCAGAGGCCAAGGGAAGTCAGGCTTCCTCACTTTTTTCAGAATATAATCATCATTTAATAAAAACACTTTTTTAACAGTATTCGTTATCCCTCTGTGTTGTGTCTGTCGTCTCCTCCTCGTCTCTCTTCATTAATTATTGAGCGTTTCATGATGTGTAAAACAGCGCCCCTCTAAATGTTACGTGGTGAATGAGCGTTGAAAACATGTTACTGCACTCTGTTCTCTGTGAGGAGGCCAAGCTGAGCTGGCCTCCCTTGGTGAAAAAAAGAATGATTAACCAATCAGGTGAGGCTATTGTCACGACACTGCTCCCCTGTGATTTGTCAGGACAGTGTCAAGGGAAGCCGCGAACTCGTTGGCATCAGGCCAATCAAATCACAGTATGTTATCATCAACGTCTTTGAATGAAATAACAGAAGATTCGTTGCTTCGTGTTCATCTCTTGAAAAGCTAGCTAAATTTTTAAGCGCGATTATGGAGGGTGGAGATTTGGAGTATTTGGTAAAAAATCATTTTACTAAACTGCCTCTACAACAGCAACTCCGGATTAAATCTGACGGCAGGCCAACACCAAAACTTGAGCTCCGTACAGAGAGGAAGAAAGGTTTTCGGACCTTTAATGAGGAGAACTACGTCCGCACTGAGTGGGTAACTGGTAGCGCCAAGCTACAGCGGCTATTTTGCTGGCCCTGTCTCCTTTTTGACAAGAATTCCTGCTCGCTGAATAATCCCTGGGCTACCACTGGATTCACCGACCTGGCCAACCTGTATCGGGCTATTGAAAGGCACGGCAAATCCAGAAATCACATCGACTGTGCTGTGAAACTGAAGCTTTTTGGACGTGTCAGGATTAACGAGGCTCTGGATTTGGCAAAAAGTCTGAGCACCAAGAAGCACAACGAGCAGGTGAAGAAGAACCGGGATATTTTGATGAGACTCATCGTTGCAGCCCTGTACCTTGCGCGCCAGGAGCAGGCGTTCAGGGGTCACAATGAGGCAGCTGGCAGCGGAAACAGGGGCAATTTTGTGGAGTTGGTGCATGCTTTTGCGGAGTTTGCCAACGCTTTGGCAGAGCACTTGAGCTCGTCGACAGTCTTCAGCAGTATGTCAAACACCATATAGAATGACATCATAGAAAGCATCGCTCACATTATCCAGGATGAGACTGATAAAGAAATAGGCAAGTCTCCTTTCATTGCAGTACAAGTGGATGACACGTCAGACAACAAGTGCCAACTCACTGTCATAATCCGCTATGTGAATGAGAAAGGCAATGTGTGTGAACGTTTTCTGGGCTTTTATGATGTCAGCCCAGAAAGAGATGCAAAAGCCATAACATCAGTTGGGATGACAGCCATCGGAAACTACAGCCCCACAAACAAGCTCATTTGCCGATGGTGCAAGTTGTATGAGTGGACAGCACGGCGGCGTGCAGGCCTTAGTGAAAGCGCACCGCCCAAACGCGTTGTTCATCAACTGCAATGCGCACAAGCTGAACTTGGTTTTGGCACAAGGCACAAATAACATCCAACCAGCCAAACTGTTTTTTGCCGGTCTTGATGCCTTTCACAATTTTTTCTCACGATCATGTAAAAGATCAGCATTGTTGTGTGAGGTGGACCGGGCTGTGCGTGTACCAGGAGGTTCTGTTGTGAGGTGGAACTTTAAAAGCCACGCGGTACATGCCATCCATGATGGACGCACATCGCTCTGTGTGGCTTTTGACAGGATCATGACATAACCGGGATGGGACAAGGACACTATTGCACAAAGTGCGGCCTTGAAACAGAAACTGGAGGATTTTGATTTCTCCTTCCTGCTCGGAGTCTTTCGGTCCATTTTCGGCCTCACAGAACCACTTTTTCAGGTTCTCCAAAGCAAGACGGCGGACATAAAAAAATGCCAGGATCGGATCAACAGCACGATCAGCGCTCTCAAAGCCACGAGAACAGGCTAGACGTTTACTGGCATTTATGAGGAAACAGTCCAGGCAGTCGGAGAACCTGCGCCCCGACGTAAACGTCGTCGCCGCGGCTGGGAGGATCTGGAACAGGGAGCTAACCAGCACCAAGAAGAAGACGAGGACACTGTTTCATCTTTCCGACGTCTTTACTTCGAGATCGTTAACAGTATAGTACTGCACATGACCCAGAGATTCGCCGACATGGAGCACCTGAGTTTTTTCTGGATACTGGACCACACTTCATTTGCATTGTTCTGAGAGCCTGCTACATTCCCCAGCAGTGAGTTGGTTCAACTGATCAGTACCTATCCGGTCTTTGATGAGCAGAAATTAAGAAATGAGCTGCACACGGTGTACAACAACACGTTGTTTCACAGGCCACCATCAGAGCTGCTGCAGCTGCTCATTGAGGATGACCTACAGGGCACACTCTCAGAGGTCTTCAAACTGCTGCAGCTTATGCTCAAGAAAGCACCAATTAGTTAAAGCCGTTTCACAAAGTTGCTTAAGTCTCTCCTCATGGTGCAGCAACTCTTAAAATTACTTGATTTGTAAGGGAGTCTAGGATATTGCTGTTACTGGTGACAATCTTTACTTTGTTCTGTGGGGGTGGGTTCAGGAAGGAGTAATGCACATGTAATGTAGAAATAAAACTGGAGGCACGAAAACTTTTTTTGGCTCATGTGCTCACGAGCAGTTCCCAGTGAAATGAATGGGTGGCATGTTGGATCTTGATACCCAGTTGAGCCATAGACTTGTGGATGCAATGGATTAATTATTGTGATGTTTACTTACAATGGTGTGAGCTGCAGCATCCGTACGCCAATGAATTTCTTTTTTGTTGCATTTATTCCTAAAGGCAGAATAATAAACAAATGATAAAACATTTTTTATATATGAATGTGATCATATAGTATTTCTTGGACACTGTGACTACATATGCAACACCAACATTAGAATCCCACTCACCGGTAGCTTTTCTGTTGTAGGAATCAGCAAGGAACTGCCGTATTCTATCTGCAGGGATAGCAAAAGAGATTCCAGCTGCCACTTTCAGAGTATTTATGCCTATTACATCGCCATCCTGTTGAACACACAATGGAAAAAGAGCAAGGAGATGGTGATCTTATGCGCTTCATTGAAAACATAGCTTTGCTATTTGCAGAAACAAAACAGCAGTGAAAGTATTACGCCTCTCCAATGCATCAGTGCCTATAGAAAGTAATTACCCCCTTTGATGATTTCTACTTTTCTTGCTTTTAAAAATAGAATCATGGTCAATATAATTTGATAATAATTAAAATATATCATGTAAAATAAGTGACTGCATAAATGTTCACCCCCTTCATGTCAGGATTTAGTAGCTGTACCTTTGGCTGCAATCACAGCACTGAGACTGTGGATAGGCCATCTTCTCCCAAGTTGTATTTCTCTTACACAGTGAATCTTGGTTTTCCTCCAGCATTTTCATACATTTTGCTGCATTCATTTTACCCTGTACAGTTACAAGCCGTCCAGGGTCTGCTTCTGAGAAACATCACCATGCATGATGCTGCCACCACCATGCTTAGCGGTGGGTATGGTGTGTTTGTCGTGATATGCAATGTGGTGTCAAACATAGCGTTTAGTCTGATGGCCAAAAAATGTTGGTCTCATCAGACCAAAGAACCTTCTTCTAGTTTATCTTGGAGTCTCCCACGTGAACTCTAGTCCAGATTTAATGAGCTGTCTTCCCCATAAAGCTTTGACTGGTGAAGAACCCAGGCAACAGTTGTTGTATGCAGAGTCTCTCTCATCTCAGCTGCTAAAGCCCTAACTCCTTCACAGTAGTCATAGGTGTCTTGGTGGCCTCCATCTCTAGTCTCCTTCTTGCACTGTTAGTTTATGAGGATGGTCTGCTTTAGGCAGATTTACAGTGTCATATTCCTTCCATTTCTTAAATTTGGATTTCACTGAACTCCAGGGAATGTTCAGTGACTTGATTTCTGTTTTAATGGTGTAATTGTAGCCAGGAATACGAATTAACATTAACATTAAATGTCACTTGAGACACATTCACTGCACACAGGTGATCTCCATTTCACTAATTGTGAGACTACTAGCACCAACTGGCTGGACCACTGTTGAAGTAGGCCAGTCACTTACAGGGGGTGAATATTTACTCAATCACATATTTTACATTATATATTTCTACTTGACTGACCAAGTTAATCAATTGTTTTATTTTTATTTTTTGGGTCAAAAAAGCCAAATTATATGGACCATGATTCCACTTATAGAAGCAATACAAGGGGATAACATCAAAGGGGATTTTTATAGGCACTGTAACTCATAGAATTAAATGTTATTTTTTACCGACAACAAATACCACCAGTCTTGGTTGTTGTGTTTGTGACCTTAGTCCTCACATTCATTAATAAAACAAGACGGATTGCCTGCATAGCTGAAAAGCACTATAAATTCTCTTACCAAGTTGACAAGTGGTCCACCAGAGTTGCCGTACTGTGAATTAACAGAACAAAAACATTTCCTTACTCACTGTAAAGTAGAACAAAAACTGTATAGCTCAAATCAAATGCAGAACCAAGAAAGGCAGTGATTGTGTTTGTAATAGTAATTGGGCCCTCACTGACATTAATGATGGCGTCAGTTTGGATGTAGTCCATGTCAGAGTCTTCAAAGCCCAACTCCAGGCCATTGCGCTGGGCTGTGCTGATAATCCCAGTGGTGACAGTGTTCTGTAGGGAGAAAGGACTTCCCACTGCCACCACAAACTCACCAGGGCGCAAGTCTGATGACTGGCCGAGACGAAGAACAGGCAGGGGATTCTGCAGCAAGGTACAAAGAGAAATGATGAACCACAGTGTGGGATAACAATCAATTTTATGAATGGAAGTGAGACACATGGTGGATGAAATAATGTCATGATGTTGTTCACTAGCTGGCTTTGGCATTGAAAGATTATTTAAGGTCAGCCGGCTAACTTGTCCGCCAAGACACAGTAACTATGGATTAATATAGTTTTGGGATGTAACAATACTAAAAGCTCACATGTATCATATAGATATTGTCATGCCTAAAAGTCCACAATGCGATATTTATCATAATCAGAAGCATTTATTATTTGTAAACGACTTGTTTTTACTTTTTAATTACTTCTAGGTACTTCTGCTTTCTCTCTAAACTAAATAATACATAGTCAGCTCCAACCCAAGCATGTCCAAACAGTAGACATGAATTCTCTTTAGCAATGAGTTGAAACAATCCCTCCCACTTTCTTGTTGTACAATGGGACTTCCAGGGCACTTAGGCAGGTGTGGCACGGGAGGACAGCCAAGAACACAAACTCGGCCACAGATCCCACCAATCTCTCTCCCTCTTGCGTCGAGCAGACCACCAGGGCCATGAAAATCTTTGTCAGCTTAACTGACAAGTTATTATTTTCTAACTGTATGTTCAGTGGTGGTCTGGAGTTAATGGGTTACATTGTGCTTTTCTTGTTGTTTGCTTATTAAAAAAACAGCCAGCAGCAGCAGTGTCTCTGGTCTCATTAGGTGAAACAGACAGGCCGGGTGGCACAGTGGCAGGGCACCTCAGAGGTAGCTCACCATGCAGATTCGGGACCCCGACGGGAGAAGCAGAAGACCGAGATGACCGGGACCTGATGAATTGCCTCAGCTGATACATGTTACACGAATCAGAATGATTTAGTCCCACAAAGCAGGACCCAACCCCACAGTGCTGTGTCAGTGCTGCATCCGTTCACATTCTACCATAGGGGAAAAAAATGCTCTGGCATGTCTATATTTCTTTAAGGCAATCTCATACCCCTCTTCAATCAAAGTGAACAAATTGCTGGTTCTTGGCTGGTGTTTGTGCTGGTTTACCTTTTAAGAACCAGTTTTCTTTGCCATGGGCATGATTGTTAGAAACCACTATGAGACTGTGGGACTCCTGACTTTTCATGCCTACATTGGCATTCAAACATGATTGGTCCTTGGACCACTGTTGCTTTGATCAGTGAAAACAGTTCTAATCTTTTGTTTATTCTCATATGGACCAGTCAGAACATGCTACCTAGTTCTGATTGTCAAAAATGGCAGTCATAGGCAGTTTTAGTTGATCCTTGGTAGGGGTGGAGCGGTTCATCAAAAAAAATCTGTCCCTTTCGGTACGCTTGTCATGGTTCGGGGCGAGGGTGTATCGTACGGTTCATAGGCACGCGCAACTTTCTCATTTACTAACGAGGCGAAGCGTGTACACTCCAGAGCAGGTGGCGGTACTGAACTGGATGCCAACCGCCAGTAAACAAGAAGAATAACCGAAGCAGTGTATCAGATAGTAATAGAGTATCTTTGGGTCAGTTGTGGAGATGTTTTTGGGCATGGCAGGTGGAAAAAGTCGGAGCTAGAAGATGCGCCAGCAGCCATGTATAGGTCTGCTGTATGGGAACACTTTGAATTTAGAGTGACCTATGATGACGGCGGTATGAAAAGTTGTTGACAAAAGTGCGACAGTGTGCAAGCATTGTGCAACACGTGTTGTCTATGCTAACAGTAACACAACTAACATGTCAGCTCATCTGCAAAGACATCATTCTAGTGAGACAACTGGCAGCGCAAGGAGGAAAGGGAGAGAGTCGACAGGACAACGTCTGCCCCAGGCAGCTTTTAAACAGCCTGACAGTGATGAGTCAGGCGGGGCAAAATGCATAACGAAAGGAGTGGTGTTTCATAGCCTAAGATATGCATCCTTTTGCCGTGGTGGAGGGTACAGGATTTTGTTGTATGATTAAAACACTCGAGCCACGATATAAAATAAAATCCTCTCCCGCAAACACTAAAGCTACACGGTAATTACTGCACTTTATGAAGAGACCCGAAGAGGAATTGTGAGAGTTGTCTGACAGCCTATGTAGCGCTTACTAGTAATGGATGGACCTCCAGGGCTACTGGAAGCTTCCTGACTGTGGCTGCCCATTACATTACATTAGTGACAGTGAATAACTATTTGTTCTTAGCATTTGTTAAAGATAACTTTCTTTGCCAAATAAATGAAAAGCATGATGGAACTAGCAATGTCTCCTCTCTTGCAGTGCCAGAATCTTACCTATTTTTAACCTCAGACTATAACAATGATGTATCAAATGTCAGACTGCCTCACTCTTTCAGTTTTAACCTGACTATACAAGACATAATTGATTTTCCTAAAGATCAGCGTATACTGAACCGAACCGAACCGAAAACCATGACCACAAAACCGTGATGTGAACCGAACCATGGATTTTGTGAACTGTTGCTGCTGATGTCAGCGTCTAAAAAGTGCTGGTGCCACTCTGGAACCAGTTTTCCTGGCTGGAAGCCAGTTCTTTGACTGTCAACATGCAAATAACTGGTTCCAGGGTAGGCACTGGCTCTGAACCAGTACCTAAACTGCCTTGGTCAAAAAGGGGCATAAGTCATCTTTGGTGTTGCAAACATCTCTAGGGCAGTCAAACACAATGATGGTTTACTCTTGATGTTAAGGTATTCTTGTACTCAGATCAGTACTAATAATGTTAATCATAAACTTCATGCTGAGTACAGTCTCCCTCTACCATGCAAACAACTGTCTGTGTAAGAGTATGTTTGAGGAGTGACATGTTTTATTCAGAACTGTGCTCGCAAATACACAAAATATAGCTCAGCCTTTAATTTAAAAGGCAATACCACCCAAGAGAAATTCAGACAACAAATTGGAGGAATAGAGTCTCATTTTGTTGGCAAAAACCCTCGCTGACTTTCTCTACGGAATATCCACCCCCTTTATGTTTGGAACTTATACACTTTGATGTCAGCCTCTGATGACAGGCTGCCAGGCCAGAGTTTAACACAAGATAGACTTTAATCTAAGGCTCCTGTGGAGCTGAGGGGAAAACGTGGGCACTCACATCTGGTTCGATTTTGATGAGCGCCACATCCATTTTCTGATCCATGTCCATGACTGTAGCATCGTACTGCGAACCACTTTTCAGCTCCACTTTTATTCGCTGTTTGTTGGTGAGTACATGAGCGTTGGTGATGATCCAGCCATCCTCTGACACTATAAACCCAGAGCCACTCGACACAGAGAGCTCCTCATTGGAAAATGGCAGCCTGGCAAGGATAAGGGCAAATGGGCAAATGCTATTTTGTTCTATTGAAGGTGTTATTTTCTTGCTTCAGTTAGTTTTACCTTTGGAAAAGTTCCAAATGAACCACAGCTGGGACAATTTTATCCACCACGTCTGCAATGAAGTTGTACTTGAAGCGCATACTTCCTGGATGCTGTGTTCCTTTGGGATACAGGATAGAAAAAGATAATTATTAGACAGGGTAGGCCACTCAATTTCTCTAAATTGTGATAGATTACATCTGTAAAACTTTATTCAAAGTGTTTTTGACATAAAAGCAGCATAGCTCTATGGATAGCAATGTTGATGGGTTTTGATCCTTTTGTCCAACATTGTTGCATTGCAATGCATTTTAGATTGCTGCAAACCCTGGATACGTTCCAATTTGTACATTTAATCTATTCCTATCATATCACATTCACACAGGATGTATAAGAGCTTACTCTCACGTGTAGTGGTGGAGGGAATGATGGTGGCTTTTCAGTTCAGCAATAGGGCTGCCAAAGACAATGTTTCTCCATTTAGAGGCGTGAATCCACTTCAGGACAATTTCCAGCCAGAAGCTGGTAACCCAATATTCTCTCTGGGCCATACTTCAGTGAATTCAGATGTCATGGCGCAAATGCATTTTGGGTGTCTCCAAGTAAATTTAGCTGGTTAAACAGCAGATAATCTGGGTGCAAAGTAAGGCGCATGATGCAAAGGGGTTGTATTTAGACTCTTCTTTATTCATAGCTGTGTTTTGGGTGTAACACAAATTAATCCATCTCCCATTCCCTTTAAGACTCAGATGCACCAGGACCAGGGTCCAAATGTCTAAAACTCTATGTATATTCAGGTATAGAAATCTGTGTACACACAAAAACAGGAAACATGCATATGCAGTCTTTTTTTCAGATGCATAAAAGCCCACATAGGTCTGTTCCCACGTGTCTTTACCTCATCGTCTCAATCCTCCTAAAATTTTGGAGGAGTTACCAAAAAACGTGGTCTGATTTCCAGCAAGAGGCCAAGAAACACATTTCAGCTCAGTGATAGTGTGCGAGTTACTGAAGGAGGAGAGGTCATCATCGTGGGCCAGGACATCAGTATAGTCCTTGAGAACTCGCTCTAGCCTAAACTGCGCATTGGCAATGTCCTCTGGCTTCCGCTTCAATGCTGGCCTCCTGCTTGGCCTCCAGAGGGCTTCTGGTCATGACCTACTGGTCACTGCACAGCCTGGATCTGTCCCTCACCCGTTCTACACAGCACCAGTTCGATCAATAGAAATGTTTAGTCGCACTTGACCGATTTTTGGTGCATGTGCAACCAAAATAGTGCCATCCCAGAACCCTGGTGTGTATGTGTGTAATAGGCCTAAGTCTGTCCTTCTTGTTACTTGCTTTGTTTGGGTGTTTGGACTGGAGACAGTTAAAGGTACAATATGTAAGCAATCTAAAGCAACTGGCTGTAAAATCATCCTAATATGTCACAGACACTCAGGAATAATGTTCATATAACATACTGAACTCACCAACAACAACAGTACAGCCAAAATATTCGCATTAAAAAAAATGTCTGCAGCTCCCGCTGTCCGCTCGGTGTCCGACTGCTGTCCGCTCGGTGTCCAGCCGCTGTCCAGTCGGCGTCCAGCCGCTGTCTAGTTGATGTCCAGCCGCTGTCCAGTCGGTGTCCGTTCGGTGTCCAGCCACTGTCCAGTCGGTGTCCGTTCGGTGTCCAGCCGCTGTCCGCTCGGTGTCCAGTCGGTGTCCAGCCACTGTCCAGTCGGTGTCCAGCCGCTGTCCAGTCGGTGTCCAGCTACTGTCCGCTCAGTGTCCAGCCGCTGTCCAGTCGATGTCCAGCCGCTGTCGGCGCGTTTGCCAGCAGCGGCTGGACAATACGAAATCTTACATTTGATACTGAGCCAAATTCGAGTCCTCTTTAGGTCTTTGCATGTATATTGCCATAAACTATATAAGTTATAAAAGGGGAGGCAAAAATGAGGGACAGTTCTGTCAAATATCATGCATAACGTTATTCCATCTGATATGTCCATCCCTAGTCAACAGCTAACATTACCATAAATAATAATACATCTTGATCTTTACTGAGAGAACAGAATTGTGTGACCGCTCTGGCAACCTCGAGTCTGGAGGGGAGGGGGTGGAGGGGGAGGTTGTTTACGACGCAGTATTTTGAATTTGAGTGTAGTATCGTTTTTGGCCACATTCTTACATATGGTGCCTTTAACGCTGTTTTGATTAAATCTGCTTTAAGTCCATTACCTACAAGATCTTACACTCAAATAGCAGCTAGTTTGGCCTTAGAGTTCTATCCAATAGGGATTAACTTTGTCACGTGCCATTTCTTTTTTTAAATTTTTTTATTTAAAAAGTATTAATGGAGTTAGACTTAGCAAGATATTACAGAAACTACAGAGAGACAAGACGGATCAATTCCCCATCCAGTTGTTATTTTATGATCAAATTCCAGGCTGCATTTTCAGAGGAAATGACTCGCACCAAGTCTTACCTTGCAGGCAAGTACGGGCATATCATTGCTCGACTGGAAGCGTTTATGTTGGCTAATTTCACTGGAATTATAGACTAACCACAAGCACAAACAACACTCTTGATGAAAACAAAGATCAGATAACAGAACAGTTAGTGATCAAAGTGTCCGCCTTGCCACAACTATGCTTCACAGTTTGTTACCTTCAACTCTTGTTTTTGATTTCAAAGGAGTAGAAGGCTTGAGTTGCTATGAAGAAATGAAAGATCAAACCTCAACAGTTAAAGTCTTGTAACAAGTTGGGTCGAATTTAAAACAAGATATCTGTGGGCACTTGTGTTTGTGTCACCTAAAGAAAGTGCAATCTCCTCCCCGATGACAACATTCTTCTCTGCTCTTTAAGCACACAGTCACTGTCCTGAGGGCACCACTCTCTCACCAATGCCGTGTTTACACAGTTGCACAGATCAACTTGTCTCTGCAGAAACAGTCTTAAATGCAAATGATAGTAAGTCTATAATTGCCAAGAGAAAGTGTGGAAGAACGCCAATTATTTTTCCTGGCAGTGAGCTCTACTAACAAATCAACAGTATGCTCGCTGTTGGCAGGAGTGCCCGCTACTCTATCCTCCCAATAACACTGTCAAGTAAATACAACATATACTTGAAAGGTCATCTTATCTGCTGTTATATCTACCAGAAAAAAAAATTGCCGATGGGATAACCCTAACCCTGCAGAACACACGTTTAAACATTTCAACACATCACATCTCAGATGTGTTTTATTTTAAAGAAAAGTTACATGTTTTAAACCTTTAACGGTCTTCTCAACTAGAGGGCAAATTTTTAGTTATGACATGTTGTTGGAAAATTAGTTCTATAACTGATTCTAAAAAAGTTGGGACACTATGTAAAGCATAAGTCAAAACAGAGTGCAATCATTTGCCAACTAACTGCGTTGGCAACAACAGTTTTATTTAAGTGTTCCTGAGCCCATAGCTTGTCCTTTACACAATCAGGTTTTTGACAAATAGGTGAACCTGGACACTTCCTTGCATGTGTGCTTGATGAGGATGCCCCTTTTATACCCAACTATGATACTGTCACCTGTTGTTTCACCACTGAAGCTGTTTACCTAGAGAGTAATGTTCCAAACAGAAGTTTCTGGAACATTCTACAACTTTCCGTGTCTTTTGCTGCCCCTGTCCCAACTTATTTGAAAAGTGCTGCTGGCATCAAATTAAGAATAAGAAAATATTTACTAAACGTTAAACATATTGCCATAGCACCACTTCCAAATGAGTATTTGTCAAAAAGCATCAGGGGATTATCACATTCTGTTTTGTCTTTACACAGCGTATCAGTGTTTTTGGAATCAGGGTTCTACTTAAAGTGGCAGGCCTCTAGGAGAGCTATGAATGTTTTTATTAGTGGGTCCCTGTGTGGGTGCCATTTTTCACATTTATGCTGCCAGTTTATTCAACTAGTTGATAGTGGAAAAGTGTTAGCAGTCAAGAACGAAGAGAAGACCTAGTAGAAGACCAAAAAATGCAGTTAAAGTGAAACTCTCACCAAAATGCAACCTAGGGTCTTTTTGTGAATGTATATGAGTCAATCTCTTGACTTCATGTAAAAGCATAATTACAATGAAAGAGGCACTTTTAAGATTGACTGTATTTTTGTTTTTCGGCTCAAACTAATTTTCAATGGGAGTGCTACGGGCACTTTTACGCTAGCATCAAAATCACAATGTTTAAAACACTAAGAAGGTTCGACACAACATGAAACTTTGCTCGTAGTATCACCAGGGTCTCTACACATGAACATGAGCATTGAGAACATTGTTTGTGTACACAGAGTTTACTAAAAAGAAGGTTTTTTGGACAACTCACCTTAGCAGTAGCTTCTTCCTCTACCCATCATCATGGCAGCCATGACGTACTCAGGGATCAACATGTCTGGGTAGAGTGTATGTGGTTCAGTTGAGCTATGTGTAGAGACCCTGGTGATACTACGAGCAAAGGTTCATGTTGTGTTCTTCTTGGTGTTTTAAAAATAGCGATTTTGATGCTAGCGTAAAAGTGCCCCTGCACTCGCATTGAAAAATAGTTTGAGCCGAAAATACGATCAATCTTAAAAGTGCCTCTTTTGTAGTAATTATGCTTTTACACAAAGGTTTGACTCATATACATTCACAAATAAAGCCTAGGTAGAATTTTGGAGAGAGTTTCACAAGTAGGGAGTACGCTTGGAAACAAAGATGTAAGCAATGCATGATTTAAAATGTTTAAAAGCTATTTTCAGACACTGATGAGGAAGGAAATGCATTCAACACATTTGTTAGACCTCAAACATAAATATGTGTTTTCATAAATAATATTTAATATGAACATAACTTTTATATGTTTACAAGAAAACAGCACAGGGCACGTTTAATCAGACAGGATAAGTCCACTTAAAGTATGTAAGGCTGAAGAAAAAATCTAGCAGCATGGTAATGTTGGTCTGTCAGTTGGTTAGTCACCATTAAGGGGAGTACACACGTAGCGATAATTGGGCTGATTTTGCTCCGATTTTACCCCTTCCTGACCACGGAAGATTATCTTCTGTCTTATAAGTTTATCCTATACGATTATCCTGTGGTCTGTGGGGTGTTAAGACAGGAACACACCGGCCCAACCGTTGGACGTCTGAAGCATTTGGGGAGACTCGGACAAGGTCGGGAACAAATATGTTGGGTGTCTTCAGCTGCGTCGGAAGCTTTCGGAGCTGCACGGATGTCGTCTGCTGCGATTCAACATGCAAAGTCTGAGGAGGAGGGCTGTCGGACGTCTGAGCCATTGGATTCTCTGATTGGTTGTGTGCCAGCTGAATGGCTGCTCTGATTGGCGGTGTGCTAGCGAATCAGCGAGGGGTGTGGGAGAGGCGGAATACTGTGTGTGCTTTGTTTTTCTATGCACTCCGTTCCGTCATTCCCCGTTTTCATGTTTTGCAGTACTGGCACGAGACTGGCTGTTATTATGTCTGTTCAGGATGAATTAATCTGCGTTCGTTTGGTAATGCCTTGCTGCATGTTTAGTATGCAGCTGTTTTTGTCTGAAATAGTTAAGTTTCATTTTCATCTAAAGTAAAGAGAGTTGCGTGCATAAGCCTCTCGTTTACAACTCACAACACAAGCACCATCCGCTTATTGCATCTTGCGCAAGCGCAGAACGTACACACTACTGTGGAGTAGGCAGCACGTCGAAGCGGTGTGTTCAATGCAACTTTTCTGCCGAACGGGTCCGACAGTAAGGCAGTTGGACGTTTGGGCGGTGTGTGGGGGCCTTTAAGAGTCAATTTGTCCTGATAATTTGCTCGATAACGGGTCGCGGCCGACAATCGTAAATGTTAAACTTGTTCAATATTTACAACAAAAAATCTTCGTGTGTGGGGAAAGCCGACGACTCTTGAGTCACTACTCCGTGAAATGTGACGTGAAACGCAACGTAGCCAACCAGCTGACTGAGGAACACGGAAGCGGACGTAAATAAAAACAGAGGTGAGATCTAACTTCTCCTGCGGGGGTGTCTGAATTAGCCATTTTAATGTTTTTTATGGGTTTAGCGTTGGCGCTACCGTTAACCGTTATGCGCTACCGTTAACCGTCATACTGGTGGTTAATGCAAGTATTGTATGCTCTTTTCCGTTTATAAAGAGCCCGGTGACACTGGGGTTGTTGCCATTGGTTGTTACTGTAGATCACGTTTGATCACGCGATATTTCTAGCTCGGAGGACTAGATTCTAGATCAGCCGTGAGACAGATAATCTTTATGTGTGTGGTGTCCTGTGCTGAGAATATCGGAGCAGACCACACACAGTACGATCAAAGCTGATTTTTTAGTCTTCATGTGTGGGGTTCTACAGATAAAAAATCTCTTAAGATTTATGTGTACCCCCCTTTAGGTTCAGACTAGTTTATGGACAGGTTGAAGTGACATTTATGGTGCCCAGAGGATGAATCTACTGACTTTGGTCTTCTCATGGCCTTTCTTCTAGCACGCTTTTAACTGTCCAATACTTCAGTATGACCAAATACCTACAAAACAAATGACGGCCTGAGTTGCACCTTATCTTGTGTGTTAATTTGCAAATGCTACCATACTGACAGGCCAAATTAAGATGGTGAACCTGGTAGACATTATACATTCATTCATTATTACTCAAATACAGTACAGCAGATAAGCAAAAAAATCTTTCAAAACTGGAAAGAAGCACCAAAATTTGACTGATTGTACCTCTTGGGTCATTCTTGTGAAAAATCCCGTTAGCCACGTAAATTTCAATACGTTTGGGCCATTTTTTAACATAGAATTTCATTGTCCGGGCCGAATTTGATGATTCTGGTGTTGAATTACAGAAAAATTCAAATTTATACATCAGAAATCCCTTTTTCATCTCCCATAGCCATTTACTCAGAATAGTAATGTGAAAAAAATGCATAATCACCATTTTTCAGCAAAGTTTTTATTTGGAGATGATGTACAAGAATTCATCATCATTTTATTTGCACATGAGCTGAATATGATCCTTAGGTTACCACTGTACATAGCATTTGTACTGCTTAGCATAAAATATACAAACTATAAAATGCAAAATGCAGTAACCTGAACACTTAAGAATCAATGTATATTTTTCACACTGATGACATGTGTAACCTGAATAACCTGAACATTCCAGGATCAATAGTTATGTTAGATTGAATGTACATGTATAATTAAATAACCTATGGTGTGGGTTGAAATGCAGTATAATTTTCACATCTGCAGCAAGACCAAAGCTGTAGCATCGGCACCTTCCAAGGGATTCAGATTTGCAGTCAGTCAGTTGTTGGCAACTCTCTGCAATAGGGGCGAGATCAGTCCACAAGATCTGCCATAGATCACCTTTCTTGTTCCATCCCCAGTTGGCAGGACTTTGTGCTTCTGGTTGACAAAGAATTGATTGACCCCATATGCATCCTTCTTGGTAGGCAGCACGCTTAACATGCTGGAGAAGAGCAGCTCGGGTAAGAGGGATGGCTTCGTATGGCCTCTGCTTTCGAGCAAACATGTCCAGCCTTGCATCATCAACACCATCAGCTGTACTGGACCTGTCGCACATCATGACCACAAAGTTTTCCAGAATCTTCATGTCGGCATCATCTATTGTTGGTAAATACTGACTGAGTTTGCTGAAAACATCAGAAGCCTCATCACAAACATCCCAGATTTGCCATGCAGTCTTCTTACCTTTACCACGGAAGGCTGACACAACATTGCAGCCAGTGAAGGCATGGAAGAAGAGAATTCCTTTGCTCTTCTGCAATCCAATAGAAAAAGAAGTTCATGGATGGGAATCTATCTCAGGTTCCGGCCTTGGCCAAAGGCAATCCATAGTTGCTGAAGACCAATCTCTTGAAGGGTTAGCAGAACACTGACCACTATGACCCAACATCAGTATCATTGGCTTTGATGAGGATGCTTTTGCAGCCCTCCTCTACTGTCTGCCTGCCATGCACATATATATGAGCGTCAGCTTCCTCATGTCTACAGGGAGCCATTTTAGCCAGGCTTATTGGGTGATTGCTGGCAGCAGCTTCTTTTTTGGTCACAATGATCATGTTTGAGGCAGGCAATCTTGTCAGCCAAGAAGTTTAAGATCTCAGTTTTGTTGTCACTGTCTCTTAGGAAGTTCCGCCAGCTTGAGGGTAATTAACCAGTACTTGTGACCCTGCATCTGACTCCACGTCTGCGTTTTGACCTTGTCTCACTGTTTAGACTTGATGGGTGGTATACATCAAACATGATGTCTGTCCGTTTGTACTTGGCGGAGTATGCCTGTATGGTGGGCAAAACATCCAATGCTGCATAGTCTTCAAATGTCTTTGAAGTTCGCGGTGGCAGACTGGTGACCAATGCCGAACCATCAATGATGGTGCCACCAGCCTCTGGTTCCATATCTGGGATCTTAACAAGGGTCTCAAGAATAGCAGCGAGCTGAGATTTCTGATTCTCTGTTCTGACATGAGATGAACAATTTAGAGAAGAGTTGGCAGTCTTTCTTCATGACCTTCTCCTTTGAAGAGTCAGCAGAGACTGGTTCCTGGCAGAAAAAATCAATTTGCTTTTTGATCGGTTCGTAGAAGATGGATACAATAGCTCCTTCCATTTTCTCTTGAACTCTGCCTTTCTCATAATGTGTGGCAATTTGTTTGGTATGGCATGAGCAATGTCTTTCGTGTCCAGTGACAACATGTCTCGACTGTCTTCCTGGAGGGGATTGCCAATATCTGTCATGACATGGGAGAGTTTTTTGACTCTCTCAAGGAACACTTTTTGAGCTTGCTGAGTCTGTTCATGGCAGCTGGCATGTTCACTTGTCTCTTTAGCTTCGGATGCTGCCTCATACTGTGCGACTAAGTGGCTGACTTCAGGGCCAGCTACCATCCATCTTCTCAGTGCTTATGGATCCTCAGTGATGCCAGTTGCTCCCTCGTCAGCCTTGATGACTGCATTGGCCTGCTCATGAGCCTGGTTGATGGACATTGCTGAGAACTCAAGACACGATTTATAAACAACAAATCCCACTATGGAACTCCTGGGCCACCTGAAGGCAGGAACACACTGGCCCAACTGTTGGATGTCTGAAGCGTTTGGGGAGACTCGGACGAGGTCGAGAAAAAAAATCTGTTCGGTGTGTTCAGCTGCATTGGAAGGATTCAGAGCCGCGCGGAAGTTGTTTGCTCCGATTCAACATGCGAAGTCTGAGGAGGTTGGCCGTTGGGTGCTAGCTATATGACCATTCTGATTGGCGATGTGCTAGCGAATCAGCGTGGTGTGTGAGAGGGGTGGAATACTGTGTGCACTTTGTTTTTCTATGCACTCCTTTCTGTCATTTCCTGTTTTTATGTAGCGCCACCCGCTTATTGCATCTCATGCAAGTGCGGAACGTACCCACTACTGTGGAGTAGACAGCACGTCAAAGCGGTGGTCGGATAAAGGCAGTTGGCTGTTGTGTCTGGGCGGTGTGTGGGGGCCTTGAGGATGTTTCTCTTCCAGGGTCAGCAAATCTCTCAGGTGGATTGGAAGCCATCGTGCATAGTTCACATTGTTGTTTGCAAAGAAGTATGGTATCAGCCCAGCCAATAAATGAAAGTACAGGAGGAAGTTGACTTCCCTGGAGGATCGGATCAGTAGCAGGATCGTTAGCTTCATTGACAATACCAGATGCCAGAATTGAAACTGGGGACTCTGCTGTTTGCAGATATCACACCAAGTTTCAATGAAACAGCTGGGAGCTTCCAGCTGTTTCCAGCTGTTTCATTACTGCAATCAGTGTAAGCTGTCTGTAGAAGCTTATATAGACTGCATGCTGTTATCTGATGTGCCTGACGTGTCCTGGTGATGCTTGAAGCCACTAGAAATGATTCTGCTGTCCCAGGAGATGCTATCCCTGCCTCCACAAGGGCCGGAGTCCAGCCACTGTCGTGGAGAAGACTGCCTATGGACTTAAGTGATAACAAACTTGTCTTCACCTTACTTTACAGTCCAATGCCAGTAAATCGGTTTGCTACTGCATAAATTGGCTGATCAGCAGCAATGATAGGTACCTGACCTGGATTCAGAGATTCAGGAAAGTCACCATATCCTTGATCTTGGCCATCACATGCCTAACTGTGACAACTGACTGAGCCTTATTATTATTGTTATTATTATTAATAATATATGTAATATAATGTAATTATTATCATGATCTTATTATTTGTAGTAGCCACGTAGAAACATTATATTATATATGAGACTTACATTCCAAGATGGCCGTGTGAGCGTGTTGGTGTTTTGATGCTCTTGAAACTTTTGAACAAACATTTACAAAACCCGTGATTTATCGGTCGGAACTGACCTTTATTAGGATTGTAAAGTTAACACCTTCGCATTGTGGTGTGAAGTGCCTCATTTTGGACAGAATTATGGGGGATCACGATAAACAAGGGCGAAGCTCCAGAAACAGCAACAAGAATGAGAGCGAGTGTTACAGCAGTGCTGCGGTAATGAAAGAACTGAAAGCGATTAACTCAAGACTGGACCGCATGCAGATTGACATGGAAAGGCAAGTCAATTCTAGAAATGATAGCATGGAAACGCAAGTAAATTCTAGAGTTGATAAACTACGTGGATCGATGGAGAAGATGATGGCCGAAAATCAGAACGCTGTTCTGAAAGAGATAGAGAAGGCTTCAAAAGACATGAAGACAAATCTGGACACTGAGGTGGGAATTTTGTGTGCACGAATGGAAAAGATGGAGCAGAAAATATCGGCGAAAGAGGCGAAGAAGAAGAGCTTTAATCCAGATGTCTCCCTGATCGTTGTAGGGCTCCGTCAGTCAGAAGGAGAGGATTTAATGGCTAAAGTGAACAACCTGTTGCATGTCGGCCTTGGATGTGACTCTGTGCTCTGTCCCGCTGCTGTGGAGCGGGTGCAGGCGCGCGGAGACCGACCCGGGCTTGTTAAAGTGGAGCTGAGCTCGGTTCAGGAGAAAGTGTCCGTGTTGCACAGAAAATCAAAGTTTAAAGATAACGATAGCTTCAATAAAGTGAATGTGTCATCAGCGAAATCACATGCCGCACGACTGATGGAACGGGAAGGACTTTTACTTGGCAGCTAACGGTCGCATGATGAAATGGAGAGAGGGA
>CAEMYA010000002.1:24190-35999 GCA_903131615.1 Diplodus sargus | reverse complement strand
ACAGGAGATATGGAGGAAGCCAAAACTTAGAAATTATGTTCAGTATAAGAATGACTATGTTACAGAACCTTATATTTTTTTGAATTTAAAGAGAAGGCAGAGGTCCCTTTGTGCTCAATTATGAACCAGTACCTTACCTCTGGCAGTAGAAGTGGGTCGATTTAAAGGTATACCCGAACATTTACGTTTGTGTGAATTTTGTGACCTCCAGGTTGTAGAAGACGAATTTCATTTTGTTTTTTATTGTTCTTTATATTGTGATTTAAGGAACTCTCTTTTTGAATCAATCCAGTTTAAAAATCCTGATATATTTTGGAAATACGAAGGGGAGATTCTGTGCTGGTTGTTTGAAAATGATGTTTTTGCTTTGGCAAAGTTTATAGAAAAGGCCTGGTATCTGCGGCAAAGTATTTTGTATCCTATATGACAATCCATTTGTATCTGTATCTATATTTTTAATGGTTTAGTTATGTTATAATGTGTTCTGTATTATGTCACGTGGCTATCGTGGATGTAATTGTGAAATTATTATTTTATGAATATGACTAGTGTCTAATGAGCCCATGAGGGCTGGGCACCAATTATGGTGTTTGACACTTAAATAAACTAATCAATCATATGTATTTATAATAATAATAATAATAAATGTATGGTTTGATAGCAAGATCGTTCATATTGGACAATTCAACAAAAAGTTGCCCCAAAAATAGTATTTATGGGCCGGAAATGGTGGCCATCTTGGAAAAGTGGCAGCCATCTTGATTTTTGGCTTGGCTAATGGGTTTTGTCAAAAGAATAATCCCCAAGGAATATTCATTATCCTCAAACCTTGGTAGACAAGACTGAGCTGAGAGTCCACAGTCACATTAGAGGCTCCATGAGTTATGTCTGTATTTTGCAATTTTGCAATTTTTTTCATTTGGCCACAAGAGAAGCAGCAGGCGGCAACTCAGAGAAAACGTGTAATGCCCAGTGCTCTGGGTGCTTCCAGTTGAAAATGTCTCAATTCAAGAATGCTGCTTTTTCTTTTTCCTGTCCTAGGTGTTAATATTCACAGTATTTTGTCTCCTATGGATCATATCACACACCCACATCCTCTGCTCTGATGTCCCGATGTCAATATTTGACTAAATACAGAGATAACTCATGGAGCCTCTAGTGTGACTGTGGACTCTCAGTCTTGTCTACCAAGGTTTGAGGATAATAAATATGATGCTATTATTACAATTTGTATGATTTCTGAACGTTTTCAAGAAGCACAGATAGTAATAAACTAAACTATAAAAGCAAGGAATCGCTCTGTGTGTGTGTGTGTGTGTGTGTATGTGTGTGTGTGTGTTCCTCAAATATCTCTGCCGATCAGGATCAGACTGACCTGAGAGTTTCAACATAGTTGCTGCTTGGTTCAAGGGTGTGCCATGCGGATTTGTTTGGACTACAATAATACCGTTAATGAATTAATTCATAAATGCTTTACACATTCAGCAAGCATTGTCCACCAGAGCTAATCACTGCAGAGCTCAAGCCCACGACATACCTTAAGAAACAAGCAGATTTATACCTGCAGTCGCGTGAGCTGGACCGGGATTTTGCCGGTGGTTCGGTCCATTCAGTTCTGTGCATGTAAACTGACTGTTGTGGATTAATGAGACTAAACGAGTCCGGACTGAGTCTGTTCCGGTCTGAGGAGATCCGGAGACGCGCCAACAACAAAGTGGAATCGGAATCTGTTGATGTTCGTGTGTAGCAATGTTAGCTGCTAACTCACCCAGACGGCCCATCTCCAGAGGCGATGGCGATGGTTTTTATTTGTGTTGTGAGTCAACTGCTGAATTGCAGAGCAGGCAGGAATGAGCTGAGGAGCCTGAGGCATTGCCTGCATTTTAATGTAATAACTTACGTATAACTTTGTAAATTTCAAAAACTTATGCACAAATTCAGCAAACAACAATTTGTATTTGCATTATAACTAATGCAATTGATTCATTAAACTGTTTGTGGTTTTCACAGTAAAAAATCACATTTTTTCCTACTCTGATTTTATGTTATTTTGTGATTTTAGGTCCATAGTGTTAATAAAATATGTCAAAATGAAAAAATAAATGTACAGTCACACATGTGAGGTTGTGCTGAAAATAATGGCAAACTGCAAAGGCTCAGTGACAATCATACAGTGGTAGTTGTTAAGATATTGCAATCACAGAGATAAGAAGCATATGCAGTGGGGTTTTTTTCTTAACACTCGTGAGCCAGTGCTTTTCTGCCAGAAAAACAAATCAGTTTTCTGATTCATTCACATTGGTTCTTTTATCATCAACTTGAAAAATGTAATCTGGTACAATTTTATTATTATTATTATTATTATTATTATTATTATTATTATTATTATTATTATAATAAATGTATAATATAATGTAATTATTATCATGATCTTATTATTTGTAGTAGCCAAGTAGAAACAGAAGTAACAGAAGTTAAATAATGACAGAAGTTTAATAATGACAGTAATAATAGCATTAAAATTTTAAGGCCTATGGGCCATTGATCAACAATCATAATCATTAATTGCAATGTCAACTTAAATTACGATATTCTATTACACAAAAAAGGTCACACACTCACCTGAATCACACCAGCCCCTCTGGATGAAGATGACCGGGGGGATCTCACCAAGCTCCGCTCTCCTGTTCTCGGCTTTCAGGCGGCAGATGCTGGGGTAAGTCCTGCCGTCGCTGCCACACACCGGGCCAGATGAGGTGCAGACGCAGGTGCTGTGGAGCCCACCGTGCTCTTCCCGTACAGAGTCGCACCGCAGCCCGCCACCACAGGGGATTGGGCCACAGGCCTCACCCTCCCCGGCCGCACACACTATGCAGCAGCCGCATCTGTCCTTCAGCTGCTCGTAGTAACAGGCCTGCGGGACGGGACACTGAGAGGCATCGCAGACCTGAGGGCAACTTTGTTTTTTGCGCAGCACACCTGCATGAACTGCGGAGGTCAGGAGAGTGAAGTAAACTACAAATTTCATTATGACATAAAATCGATTCATAGAAAATAGTCTTCCTCTTCTTGTCGACTCTGCAGGTGTAACTACAACGTCCCGATGCTTGTATCCATACTGGGGAAGTTCATTGTGGTACAAAACACCATAGATATTAGTGCTCTTTTATAGCCTGTGGGAATGGCTAAGTGCCAGTAGTTATCTTCTTGTAGCAGCATGCTGATCCTGGTTTTTGCTCCATGATGATGTGTGCTGTGTCATTATGAAACCTCTATGGAATGTAGCTGAAACAGGTTTTAGTGTAGGTATGTTTTAAGTGTAGACTCCAGGCAAAGGGTTTTAAACTGCCCTCTCCTGGACGAACTTACCACTGGGCAACTTCTGAGGTAACAACTCAACTGAGAACAATTTTACTTTATTTCTTTATTTTCTTCATATTTAACAAAAAAATGCAAACAGTAGTATACCCCTGTATGCACATCAGTGTTATAACAGTACGAATCTTTTGTCAGATTAAATAACTTATTGCACAGGGCATCCCGCAGTGGTTGGTGTTCCTGATAGTTGGACACTGATTACATGTCTTGCTTGCCCTCCCTCCTTATTGACTACCATTACAAACTTCCAGAAGCATCATCTCCATGCAGTGGTAATTTAGTATACTGAGTGTACTTTTTTGGAAGTATACTTTTAAAGAGTGTAATTACTTGTATGTCTTTTGTAGGACATTAGAGTATGTTTGAATGAAGTGTATTTTAATTCATTTTGTGTTAAGGTATCTTCCATGTTGTGGGGCCCATAGAGTGAACACAATAGAGACTTCCACTGACTAAGCTGGCTAACTTCCAGTTTAGCGTGCGGCTAACTCAAGTGGGCATAAAATGATGTTATTGTGACCGAAAGGCTCAAATAAAGAGTGAAAGGAGTCAGAAGCTTCTTTCACCATGTTAGCTTATAGAAAAAGTATTTTTGGTGCCCAGTGCATCACTTGACGATGTAATTACATGGTTTGGCCACTATGAATACTGGTTTCAAAGTTTGGCGCTCTTTCTTGGGGCTTGTGTCATCTGCCTAAATATCAATTTTATAATCAGGAAAAAGACCTTCTTTTTGATAAAAAAAAAATGTATGGTCACATTTAATGTAATTCTGGCTATGTTTTTATTTTTTGGTAAAGATATTTCTTTGAGAGGAACCTTCTATTCTGAGCCTTATAGTCAATTATTGCCTTCTTGTAAGACTACAAAATTGCACTATAATAATACACTTTGAGCATTTCAGTGTTGCTTTCCCCTGGACTCATTGTTAGTGGACTCTTCGCTACTTCCTCACTCTGCAAAGCAAAGCTGCACTGAACAGAAGAATTTGGATTGGAGTGCATGGTGAGTTAACCAAAATAATTCACATGAGCAGAGCAGAGTGAACTTTAACTGTTAACTGCTAACTACAAGCCTGCATTTCTGAAACCTATTTTCATTAGAATTTTATTACTAGTATTTCAGCATTTTTTAGCCCATTACATGCCTTTTGATAGGATAGTTTGAATTTTCTTTATTTTCTGATAAAGTGTTTGTCAATTCATACTACTTGGAACAGCCAAGCTCTCATTTCAGCATCAGATTGGATTTATGAGCACACCCTTTATGTCACACAAATACATAAAACCTGTATTAAAAAAGAATGTGGTTTAGCAACTGTCTGCGAATAAAATCTGGCTGTTCTTATATCGAATTCCGAATCCCAGCTGTGACAGCTGAGCTGCGGGGTTGAGTTGTCAGTCTATTAGGAACACCTGGCTAATGCAGTATGGAACAACAACCATGACAAAAATGGTCCCTTCACAACGTTATGATGTCCAGTGAAACTGTTCTTATGATGTTTCTGCTGATTCAACTGCATTTTGAACAATGTAGTTTGTGATGCTGTTGAACATTATACAGAGAGTTGTTCCTACTCTTTTGTCCACCACTTTTACATAAATGATAGGCTAAATAATGTGAACACCTCCTTTTTGAGTCAGCATCATCTAAGTCAGCATCATCAAATTATTTATTTCCTTCATCTAATTTCAACAAATCCAGTTTTGTCATGTTGCATAATGTGACCTAAATAAAGTGGTGTGTGTGTGTATATATATACACACACACACACACACACTCAGAAAAGGTGTCAGATACAGACAAAATGGCAAACATCACAGTAAATGGAATAACTATACAAAGCAATGTTGTGAAATTGCGCGAGAACAAAGATTGAAGTAGGCTATTTGAATGTGTGGGGAAAAAAAATCTTTCCTTTACAGGTCCATCATATCCAATAATTTCCCTACATGAGTTATTTATATAAAATGTGCTGAACGTATAAACGCAGCTATGTCCATTAACTAAATGTAAAAAATTCCAAAACATTTAGAAACTTTTCTTTTGTTGTTTTGTTTTTGTTTGGGACTGAATGACACATAGGACAAGACATGGGTTACAAACTCAGTCAGAGGAGTACGCATTTAATGTTTAAAATTTCCTCAGTAAAAGACTGAACCCCAGATTGTTCATTGTGGTGTATATGTCAGGAAAGAATGCAGGGGCCATTCGATAAAGCTTTTTGGAAGAAAAATTTAATGAATATCATTAGTAGGGTTGTCACGATTCTCCAAATCCTTGATTTGATTAAATTTTCTATTCCAAGTCACGGTTCGATTTGATTCGCGATTTTTTTTTTTTAAAGCACAGGTTGTCATTTTTAGACTAGACTTTTATGATATATAGTATCTGGTCCTTGTTTGCAATGTACCACACTAAATCATTTATTAGCAACATAATGTAATGATAACTTATATCTTCAGTCAATCGGGAATTTAAACAAAATAACCTGCCATCCAGTTTCTGCAGAGCTTGCAAACTGTGGCTAACCCTTGCCAACAATGCGAACATTGTCACTGGAAATCCAAAATACTTCCACACCGGTGACTTCAGTGAAAGAGGAGGGGGTTCAAGTTCTGTCGATGGGTCTCCTGCATCTGCAGTTGCCATTGTTGTAACCAGTCAGCCACCATTCCAATGCATCAGTATTTTAAAACCTTTAAACCTATTCTCTTAATCAACTTCCTGCTATCAGTGACATGAACACACTGACTTGTTTATTTCATATTTCTGTAAGATACAGTGCTGTAGGGGTAACATGTTTCTGTAGGATAACCCAGAAGTTAGCATCTCCCTGGTTCCCTCAGCAGAAAGCCTCTTGGATTTTGTAACACAAGTTTATGATACTTACAGGTTTTGTTCAGCAGTGTAATCTTTACAAATAAGCATCTCCTTTTGAAGCATAAATGAAATTGCCAAAAGTAAAAAAGCTAACATTAGGCTATAAATGAACTACACCACAGTTGGATGACTTCAACATCACCACCACTTAGCTTCCTACTACACTTTACTATGCACACTTCACACTTGATCCATCTACATGCTGTAAAATTAGAGTCAGAGTATGTACTAGTGTCCGATTGTAAAGACGGACTAGTGAGTAGGTGAAACTCTGTTTTCGGTGTGGGGATGCTTAATGTCTCCAGTTTCATTTTACCACTTGTTAGCAACCACCTATTTAAAGACACGTAAACACTGACCTATTTTATGTCAAGAACACAATGTGAAAATCTCTTCAGTATGTATTCATCAGATACTTTATTTCAGACATTTAACCAAAAACCATTTAAAACACTGGAAAAAGAAAAAGATGATGCCACATGCTTACATACCCTAATCCGGATTGAGCGACATGTGAATCAAAATCCAGAGATAGTTGCTGGGTTATTGGCCACTATCAATTTAGATCAGACATATATACCTAAAAGATGTTTTTCTTTATTATTGATATTCATTTTTAGAGGCCTTTAAAACTGATTACACAAATAACACATTTCTTTTCATCATATGTTGGATCAGTTTCAGTCATTTTTGTTATTTATATTTGTGCGTGTAAATGATCATACAGTTGGCTTGTAACTTTTCAGGGCTTTTCAACATTGGAAAATGTGCAAAGATCTTCATATGGTTAATTTTTTTGGAGTTTCATGTATTGATAAATCAGTCAGTTTAATATCATCGGTTCAAAGGAAAGAGATTTTCTGAATATACAAATTCTGTTAAATCAGCATCCTAATAATCCACCAAGCATTATTCTTAAACTAAGTGGCATTTGTTGAAATAGTCCAAAATCATTTTGTCACCAAGATGCAGATGTGGGAGACTTTACAATGCACAATTTCCCTTCTGAAAAAATAGTGTAATTCCCACTAGACAACAGCCTTTTAAGTCTACGTGGAAGTGGGCAGACCACATGCAGGGACACTTTACAGCAGCAGTGACAGCAGTCAGGTCAGTAATTTCACCCTGTTTGTGACTACATGATTTCAGCTTCATTCTTCTGGTTTGCCTTGGGTAGCATTAGAAAATCATGGGCACGATATTTCAATACACCACCACCCACAGAGGGAACAGATGAAGATATCATGGAAGAGGTGAAGTAGTCCTGATTGTGGACGCATGGATGGGCTCTGAAATCCACTCTAGACCGCACTGCTGGGACAAGCAACTGGGCTGACGCTGCAGAGAAGCTGTAGGGATAAAACAGAAAGCCTCCAAGGTGTGAAAGGCTCACCAGGTCCTGTTGGAGCGGGGCGGGGCGGGGCGGGGCGGGGTTGGGGTGGGGGTGAATACAAACAACAGATTATCAGTATTCTCTCATGGACAAATGTCAAAGCTCAGATCTGAAAAAGACAATGATACCAATACAATAATGTAATACATATTATTATAGAGATGTGGCTGCAAAACACTTGATACATGTATTGATACTGCCTATAATAAAGCCTCTTTAATAGTGATTTGAAACATTTATATGTAGCTTATACATTGTTATGCATTAGCAATGACAATCTTAACAATAAAGTGGTATTATGACTATTTGGCAAGTTCAAACTGTTTATGCTCAAGCAGCTCAATTGGTCGAAAGTAAAGCTGCAAACAGCAATGAGCAGGTTTCAGCGAAAATTTGTGAAATTCTGCCCACCAGGTTTGAGATACACATTTTTGCTGACCCCAGTGGTTGGGGCTCTGAGTTTATATGATAATTGGATTAAATGGTTATTGAGTTGTGGCCAATTCATTATAAAGCGAGATATTGGGATTGATAGCATGCACATTTTTCGTCCAGTTTTGTTCATTGGAAAAAGCCATGCTTCTGCTACTTCCACGAGGCTTTAAACCCAATTTGAATTAAACCAATTTGTAAAAGTAGATGTCATGCTAATTAGTTTGAAGAAATTTTCCTTCTCAGTTAGCGACCTTCTTCTATTCTGAGTTACACTAATTCTGTGCATAGGGCAGGAAAGCCTGTATAGTTAATTCTGTGTCTCTCAGCTCAGTGCAGCTGTCTTTGATAAGACTGAAGCAAACATGCCTCATTTCTGTGGAAACCATGGTTAGAGTAAGATAGAGAGCATACCATGACTGTGTTTAATGGGATCATAAAGAAACTGTAAAGCCAAACACATAACAAGAAAAAACAAAACCCACATCATGGTTGCAAAACATGTAGCAGTAAACACGATCAAGCACCCCAACCTCCACCTGCCCTTGAGGATCAGCAAACAGGTTATAATCACGCACTGGGAAGTCATGGAGAAAAATGACCAGAACAGCATCCCCTAGTTCAAGCGGCAACTATTTGAGTTTCTACTTGTCCCATAGAAGACCCAACTATGCCAATTGAAGTTAATGGTACTACTGTTATATTTTAGTTGATAGTGGAGCTACATTGTCAGCTGTTAAATCTACTGAGGAAGTATGTGCACTAACATCTCGAGTGGAATAATATAACCATAGTAAATAGTTATGGGTTGATAATAATTGTTGTGTTATTAAAAAGAAGAATCAAGTGTGAAGAAATTGTTGTTTGAAATATGTATTATTCTGCCCCAGCGGATTGAATGTGTACTCACTGGTTGAATGTCTGAATTGTAGAATCTACAAGTGAAAGAAAAGGATCATGTAATCAAATGCTGTATACAAAGCTTGTGTTACTTTTAAAGCAACTTCATTGTTTTAGGGGGAATGCAGTCAGTAGGACAGTGGAGTGTGTCAAAGGGGAGACAGAGAGATCAAGCAGCAGCACTCTGCCTGCCCCCTGCTCATGGCAGCGCTATATGAAAATACAGGGCTCCACTGACATCATGACAACAGTACATTTTTTTACACAAAGAAATCATTTCTTCATTTGCCAAATGAGCAAGTAGGCCAAATAGTTGAGAATGTTTTGTTGACAGCATTTTGCAATGTTTACACAGTTTCTCCAAATGCAACAAGTTTTGAGAGGCTTTTACAGCGATGGCGCAAAGAAAATGTCACTTTTTTACAAGTAAAGAAAGATCTTAATCTAACAAAGTTGCTTAAGTTTCTCCTTATGATGCGACAACTCTTAAAATCACTCGATTTGTAAGGGAGTCTTGGATACTGCTGTTTCTCGTGACACACACACACACACACCGCAGCAGCCCTGCAACAATTGTGTAAAGTAGATCACAGCAATAGGTATTTAATTCATCATCAATCATCATTGGTGACTGAAATGACGGTTGTTGGTAATGTATTGGGGAACCCCACACATCAGTGATTTTAATGGGAGCTCCCACACATCTCAAACCCTGCTTGTATGTATTTTAAAAGTGCTTCAATTCTTTTGTGGTAGTGTGTGTACTTGTACCAGTGGGTGCTGTTGAAGGCTGATGGGAAACCCTGGATTTCCTGAAGTTCTGACAGGTGCTGCCAGGCTCATTCCCCACTGCACTGCTCTGTCCATGGTGGCCCAGCTTTTCCAGGTGTTTACCTGGGTAGAGTGGAAAACACTGTCAGGGATTCCTGGATCCCGCAGATGTTTGCGTAATTCCAGTGGATGGACACAGCTGCGTGAAAAATCACTGTATGATTTGCACTGTTGTTCCTTCTCCATTCCATCATTTAATGTACTGGTGACATAGCTTTGTACGGACTCCATTTGTTTCTGTGTCACAACTGGAGTCTTTACTGTCCTCTCTGTTGTGGAAACCATCTCAGTCTCTGTTTGGGTGTCCTCAACACGGTCGTCTTTGTCACTGTCACTTTCATGAACATCTTGAAAAAAATAGAAAACTTAGATTTGCATTCATGCATGTCTTAAATAATGTTCAGTATTGACAAAATTAATACTACACGAGGGGAAGTAATGTCTGAAAATCTTGTTTTCTGTACCTGAATATTTTGAGTTGTATGAATGTCGTGCAGATGTCATCTTCATCTCTTTACACTTCTGTGATGAATGTTGAAGTTTCCTGATGTTATAAAAGAAAAAAAAATAACTGACTGATTGTTATTATTTATTGGATCAGTAACAGCTTCCACAAATTGGTTGCTAGTTCCCTGAGGAACTCAAACAACAATTTTAAAGGGCACAAGTTAAAATTGAGCAACTGATAATCATTTCTCAGAAGAAAAAAATGAAAAATGATACCTGACAATTCTGATAATTCAAATGAATCATTATAAAGATTCTACTGACAGTAACTATGGAAAATGCGTGATAATTCTGGAGACAGCAGCATCATGCAGACTTTTACAGACTTGGAAAATGTGATTTCCTCTAAGTACAGGTTAGGTGAATTTCTCGCTTAACCAATTTGAGAATTGTGCTCTGTCCTACCCTTTTTCTTTAGCTGCACCGCCAAGTTCATGGTTGAAACAGTTTGAATCTACACTGATTTGGCTGCACTCCATAGCTTAGGAGACAGCTTTATGTTCACAGGTTTACAGGGTAGAAATGGATAGATGTGATGCGTGTCAATTAAAGTAAATTAATTACAATTAAATTAAATTATTAAAATCATGGCTTCTGTCAATAATGTTCAAGGTGAAAATGAACTATTTGTTATGCTATTTTCTTTTGTTTTTTGTTTTTTCTTTTTCAAGATGCCAACAATTAAACTGTTGTGGGCATTTTTAACATTTGCTGGCAAGTGAGATAATTAAGCACTATATTAAAAAATAATAAGCAGATTAATTTATTACTAAAAATAAACTCATCATCATAAAAACTCATTTGTATCATTTGTAATTAACTTTACCTTTGGTTTCTGCTTTGGACTGACACAATTGTTCTCATGAAGTCTATGTGTACTAGTTATTACTAAGCAGGGCCAGGCGATGTTAAAATTAAAACAAAAATAACATTGCAATATTTTTTTTGGTCTGCTACATTTACCTGTCAATGAAAGTTGGCAGTTATTTTGCTGATAAAGATTTGACACACGATGTAAAATGTTATGTGAATGAATGTTTTGCTTTAGCCCAACAGTATTTAAGGTAGGTTCCCCATGAATAATCTGAACATTATTGTTGCTTTTAAATTAATGCATTAGTAAATAATTGGATAATATGACTATAACACACATACACAACAACAGTAACATTAGTATGTTTATACTAATTATTATTATTATTGCTATCATTATTAATAAATAATAATAATAATAACAATACGTTATTATCGTTATTGTACAATACTTAATATTGTTATTCTAATAATAAATTATTGCCATTATTATTGATGTTAATAATAATAATAATAATAATAATAATAATAATAATAATGATAATAATAATAATAATAATAATGACACATGTTATACAGACAGGGCGCATTTTGCATTATGCGTAGTATTACTTTACTGTCAGTACATTTTGCATTATTATAACTACTTTTGAATCATATTGGCACAGAGCA
>CAEMYA010000002.1:4907-23259 GCA_903131615.1 Diplodus sargus | reverse complement strand
GGTTTCACTTTTCTGTCACGTTGATATCTGCAGGATGAACGCATCTGCATGTTTTAAACTCACTAAAACGCAACACAGCCTTAACACTGCTTTGGATTAGTCCCTGTTTTGTCTATATAAAAAAAAACAGTGCCCACTGTCACTCTGATGCCTCCCAGCCTGGGTCCCAGCTGACGTTCTCCTGGACACGTTAGGAATCAGTATCACACCCAGCAGTGGGTGGAGTTTTACTGGTATTGCATGTGCAGAAAAAACGCTGCTTCAGGTGCCTCGACTGGTTGAGGAAGCTCTTTGTGACATCTACAATCCAGTTTCATTAATCATAGAATTACATTCCAACCATGAACAAAGTACAGCACTTTATTAGAGACAAAAATGAGCATCTATAACCTTCCCCCCCTACATTTGTGCGGAATTATATCAGCCCCCCCGAATGATGATGTCTGAGTGACAGTCCCAACATTCTAGAACAAACATGACTCCCTGTCTTCCCACAGCATTCCAGTGCCCTGTGGTGTGATTAGCTCCACTGTGGTCGTCTCTCCTCCCAGTGCAGCCTCTGCCAGCGACTGTCCCGGCTGGATTAAATTCTGGGTTTGATTACATAGATTTTTTTTTTTTTGCCCAGTGATCCATGACAGCGTAGGAACGTTTCAGGGAAAACTTTGTGTGAGTGAGAGCAGCAGGTTCAGGTCTGTGATGTGCTGCACAGCAGGGGCTCTTCAGCAAGTGAACATGAGAAGGTGGTGCTCAAGGTTACTGAAAATCATAAAGTATGAAGAAAGCAATAACTATTTGTTGCGATGAAACAACAAAACTGGCAATATTACTACAGCTTAAGTTCCTTAAGATAAATGTTTTGAAGTTTGGATCAGTTGATCAGTAGACATCCATTATTTTCATTCTGCATTTCAGACCAGTTTGCAGATAAAATAAAATAATTTAGAAGTGTCCTGCTTTGGTTCTGATTCAGCATGTAATCTGCAAAGCAGCTTGGTAACTAAAGCTATCAAGTGCAGTGGAGTAAAAAGTACAGTTGCAATAGTACAACAAAATGTAGTGGAGCGGAGGTATATATTGGCAGAAAATGGAAATACTCCAGTAAAGCACTGGAAGTACCTCAAATGTTTTTTAAGTACAATACTTTGGTAAAGATACTACTACTAGATATTTTCCATCACTGATGTTGTGCGTAATTTGTCAACCCAGGTGTCTGAACTCATTCACTTGCATAAACATACAGCTGACTGCTTTTTGTTCACTCATGATGTATGTTCACTAAATTGTGGTCATGTAAAAAAAAAAAAAAAAAAAAAAAAAAACCTTGATAAGTCTGTAATATATTGACATATTGGTAATTACTTTTAATGATAATAGTGACATTATTATAGTTGTAATAGTTAGTAGACGCTACAACAGTTGTTGCTTCTGTAGTGGAAGTTCAGTATCAGTGACATCCATTAATTTATAACTTGCTAAAACTTCTATGTTGTGGCCTTTGATGACACAATGGTCGCAGATAACAGCAGATTTTCTTAAAGCAGCAGACAGAGGCTTCTATTTCAGCAGGGACTTTGCAGTAAAATCAGGAAATAGCTCACACTGGGCCCTCTTGTTAGAGTTTCCGGACATTGCTCTGATCAGATGCCCAGGTAAGAAAGACCTTTCTTATTCAGCGGTCATTCAAGATTTGCAGTAGGTAGCAGAGAATTAATCTTTTTCTGTTAGAAGAGAAGGGGAAAACCCTGCATGTAGGTCAGTAATCCGAAAAGTCAGTAATCTGAAACATGCCAGAAAATGATGGCATACAAGATGCCTGTCTGTTATTTGTGAGTTTTGCCAACAAGCTGCATGGGAAACCTGTCACTGAGGATGAACCTGAAGATCTCCACAGGGTCGGTCCCTCCATTTTAGAATTGACCCTTTTGGATGTGGCAATATGGTCCATAGGGAGGGAGCAGCTTCTAGAGCTGGGAGAGGAACCTTTATCGAGTCAAGTCAAGTCGAACTTTATTGTTAATCATACAAACCTTTCTCCAGAATTGCACTCATTGTCAGACTCATAATGGACTGTTTTAAAAAATAATAAAAACTGATGCAGCAGAACCACAGAAGCCATTTTTTATTCAATTTTTCTCTTCATTGTAAAAACCTGTTGTCTACAACTCAATCGCTAACAGTTTGGTTGGAGACGTTCACCCGGTCCCTATTGGCTGTGAGCCAGGAAGCTCCGCCAGGATTACAATGACGTCACTCCCAGTTTAGAAGTCGTTGAGTCCCCAAAGCACGTCACATTTCCAGGTAGCTAAATTGTGGAGAAACTCAGGTTTCATATAGAGCTGCCCTAAGGGTGCAACTCTGATAAATGTATTTCATTTTGTTGAGCTAAAGTTTCAGTTCCCTTCTTGGTGGACAAGACAGAGACTATTTTGGCTTCACTTTTGTTTTTATTTGGACATTCAACATTATTGTTTTGGATCCATAGAGGAACACTGCCCGACCCAGCCGTTTCCTCACCGCCTGCAGAAGGAAGAGATTATCTTCAGAAGGAGACGAAACCCCCGAGGTCCGTCCCTTCCATCGTGTCGACATAACGCTGTGAACAGCCTGCTGTCAACTTTTAGGACGCTAAAGTTGGTGCCGCTCTCGCGCTCCCGAACGAGTTGGAGCTTCGAGTCCGACGGACATACATGCTAACTGCAACAAGCAGCATCAAGTAAGAGGCTACTGTTTGGGCAGAAACAGATAGTATATAGTGTGTTTTCTTTGTTGTGCTTATTTTGTTGTGAAAGGACCGCCGAGTCCGATTTATGGTTTACTGTACTTTGTGCTAACTGTGTTGCTACGCTCGCTAGGAGCTCATTCAGGCTAATCCAGCCTGTACAGTCTTGAAACTCGACTCGCTTGCCGGCCACTGTTTGAGGGAGAGACGACCGCTGTGCACCACATGGTTGTTGTGTTGTTTCGTTGTTGTCTGCTAAGCATTCGCTTAGCTTAGCTACTCCTCTTTTACTAACACACACACACACACACACACACCAAAATACACCAATCTCATGAGCAATCTGTTGTAAACTTATAGTTAATAACCCCGGTATAACATAAGACGTGTGTCCAGTATTTTCCCTTTATTGACTTCAAAGGCGGACTTCTCTCGGTAGCATGGCTACCTTTTGCAACTGTTGGTATCATCCCTCTAAATTTACCTCTCATGTGACCAAACTGCACACGAGTCCAAAGACGATGTAACGATGTTCAAACTCTGCGCGCACGTGTAGTGATCACCTTCGGTCGATACATTTACTCCTGCCATTTTTGAATTCCAGGTACATGATTTCAGTTGAATCTAATTCATCACCTCGGAATCCGCATTCTCATGTGACTTCACAAAGTCACATCCAGCGTTTCCTTCAGTATCTCCGACGAGACTTCCTAAGTCACGTCCACTAATTTGTAGTCAATTTGACAAATTTTTAAGCTTTGAGACTGAAGGTAAATCATTTGATTATTGATCCCTGATTTCAGGGTTGTGCCCTGTGTTCATTAATGACTCGTAGTTACCTAAGTTTCATTAATTAGCTATAATAATTGTATTAATTAATAATAATATTTTAATTAATAACCAATAATCAATATCGATTCCCAACACAGGTATTTCTCATAAACCAAAGTATTAGACCAATTCTCATTTTGACATTCATCCCAAGAAAAAAATGAATGTCTGAGCCAAGTTTATTAAAATCCATCCAATAGTTGTTGGGACATTTAAATCAGAAATAAATTTAAAGTATCATCAATGTTGGTAGGATTCATTCTCTGGGAACCATGAATGTCTATTCGAAATTCAGTAGATCGATGGATTATTTTATTAGATAGAAATATTTTTTAATTTTGGATATGATGACCTTGCAAGTCAGCTGGAATTGAAAAAATTGGAAATTGTGCGATCTTACAAATCCATCTTTTTGGGCTTCAAGCTATGCACTATTCCTCAGGAAGTACAGTCTCTGCTGGGCCCGTTTCGTGATCCCTGAGGTGTTCTTATTCCAGCTGAGGTCCTGTGAGTTCTGCACTCCGAGGAACTTGATGTTCTCCGCTTTCTCCACTGTGTGGCTACTGATGCTGAGAGGAGCGTGCTCGGGCTGTGACCTCCGGAAGTCGATAATCACTCCTTCATTTTGTTCACGTTAAGCACCAGATCATTTTCTTTGCACCAACCCTCTAGGTGTTCAACTTCTCTGTACAAAGATTCCTAATTTCTATTAATGAGTCCCACCACTGTGGTGTCATCTGCGAACTTCATGATCTAGTTCCCCTCATGTCTGGATGCATAATCATGTGTTAGCAGTGTAAACAACAATGGACTGAGTACACAGCCTCAGTTCAGTTCAGGTACATCAGCATGGCTACATTGATAATCTACAACTGCTACACCTACAAGCAGCACAAGCCATACAGATGGATGCCCCCTTAATGAAACTGACAAAGAACAGGTGAGGTTGAAAATAGGACAGATTCTATGCACTTGCCACATTCACCCATTCACACACACACATTCATACACTGATGGCAGAGGCTGCCATGCAAGGTGCCAACTGCACATCAGGAGCAATTGGGGTTCAGGATCTTGCTTAAGAACACTTCGACGTGCAGCGCAGCTCAGCCAGGGAGAGGTGGGATTTGAACCACCTTCCTACTTCTTGCTGCTGTCAGACTCTACTACCTCCCAGTAGACCTCATGTGTACTATTCCATAAAAACTCCACACATAACCCATTTCTCTCTGGACAATTAACAACAATACACCGCCACACTGTTTACAATTACACTGTTCATATTGTACAATATTATGTATATACAATGTGTATAAGTGTATTTCTATTTCTTTTAATTTTATTCTTTGTTTGTTTTTTTACTATTATTATTGTTTATTGTAATATCACTGTCCTTGCTGCTGTGACACAGAAATGTCCCTGTTTGCAGGACAAATAAAGGAATTCTGATTCTGACATTACCTTTCACCCCCTCTACAAAACTCTGGACAAGCTTAAGAGCAGCTTTAGCAACAGACTTTCACTGTCTGAAAACAAACGTACATGAGCTATGTTAGTGCAAGGTGTTCAACAACCAAAAATATTGAAACATTCAGCTTCAAGATCCAACATTTTTTCTTTTAAAAACACCTAAGTTATGGGCTCATCGTGTAATTGTTTGGAAAGAAAAAGTGACAATAAACAAATAAAACAAGGAGTTGCTTTTTAGTTCCTGTAAATATTTAGTAAGGATCCAGCTTATTTTTTCTTCAGAATTAGTTATTGCTTATGTACAACAAATACAAATCGGGCAGAAATAGTAACCGCACACTGGAATCAGAGCTCTCCTAACGTAACATTTCAACCCAAGCCAAGTCTTACTCAAGAAAACACTAGTGCTGTACCCAAATCGGAATTTCCAGAGTTGACTCAGCTGGCACTTCAGGCCAATGGCCTTGAACGCTGACCTTGTGAAACTTAAAACTTAAAATGTCCCATAACTACTACCTCCCTGCACCCACATGTGCCCCTTAAAATCAAGGGCAGAATCAATGCTGTTAGCAGGCACTCATGTGTCAGTGAGTGGGGGTAAGAAGGGCCTATAAAGCCTTCTAACAGTGGGTTTACACTAATGCTGACTTAACAAACTTCACTATCCCTAAACTTAACTTTCATCTGACAGTAAATTCTCTCACTTTTATATTTTTATATACAACTAATCAATGAAAAAACCTGTCCAAAAATGTCATCACAATTTAAAATATGCCAATTATTTTTTACAGATGTTATGCATTTGTAATGATGTGACACACTACATGACAACATCTTGACAAGCAAGGCATCTGTCAGCCTCTGTGGCAGGCAATGGCTGTCACCTGCTGCATCTCTCTTAAAAAGGAGTGCCTTCTGCAGTTGTGTGACTTTTGTGATACTTTGAAATGGGATGCTAAGGAAGAAATTGTTTGGGAAAGGTAAAATCCACTGCCCCTGCCCCCACCCAACCCTACTCGCCATACAGAAAGCTCAACTTTCCTCTTGTTTTTTAAATGGCATTCAGGCAAAGGAAAAATTTCGATAGATTAGCAAACCCGACATTTAGACATGAGTCTGGAAGGTAAAATATTGTCTTTAACTGAAGGAAACCCAACAAGGAGGACATCCAAGCTAATTAAATGGCTACAGAAAAAAAGGCTTTGAAAAACAAAAAGAAAAGATGCAGGTGATGTCAAAACAGGACGAAGCTGAAGAAGAAACACAACTCAACAGACGTCTATACATGGTATGCATCAGCCATACTAAATTCACTTCACTTTAAACAGAAAAAAAAAACAAAAACAATTATCTTCTCCTGTTTGTATGAGTTATTCTTTTCTTCCTGACTTTATATATCTCTTTTTTTATCACACCAATTCTGTGCCCCATCAATAAATTATTGATTTCATTGTTTGGCATGTTTTTTTAAAATGCATTTATAGTGATGTAATATTGTTGTATTAAAATGTTAGGGGTAGACTAAAGTTAATAGTTACATGGTTTTGCCACGCAACATTAATACAGTGGCACCCATGCATCCCCACACAAGTCCTGATTCAGGCCCATCTTACTATATATATATACTATAGATAAACTGAACTCATCTCTCTGGCACATTTTTAACATGCTAGTTAGTGGAGAAAAAGCAAAAAAGAAAAAAAAGAAAAAGAAAACTATAACACAATAAAGTATGCAAAATTTTGAATACTTAGGCTATTGGATAAACATTAAGATTCACTGTTTGTTTGTTTTTTTGTCTAGGGCATACTGACATAACAGCCACAGGGGAACAAAATAACCAAGACAGTCAGAACTGGATCTCTCTTTGAGAACTCAAGATGCAGTCTTCCTTAATAAACCCAGGATCAGCCAATTAAATATGCACTCAATCGAAACAAGCTGTCTCATCATCAAGCGCAATACCAAGGAAAGGCGGGAGGCTTGTAAGCTTGTCAAAAGAGCAGTAAAGCTAGCAAAAATCAAATATAGAAGTAGAGTGTGTTTACTAGACTAAAGGCTTTAAAGGTTTGCTTAAAAAAGAATAAGGTACATGATTGTGATGCAGAACAAGAACGCCCTCTAAGCCAGTAGGTTCCCCACCCTCTCACCCAGTTCATAGTATTTTTGTCTGCATCTAAAAACAATGCAAACTCTGCCCTTCCCTGTGACGAGGGACATGAAGGGGGAAAATTCAGGGGGAAAGCCAAACAACGCCACCTGAGGACTTTCAACCCCAAGAAATCTTTGAACCTCATAGATGGGTTAGGAAATAAGATATAGAAGATGGAGTTAAATGATTGATTCATTCCATATAATAAATGTACCTCCTAATTAATCTATTAATTAATCAATAGAGGTGGTGCTGTGTCTAAAGAGTGCTTAAAAATAGCAAAAAAACCTCTGCCATCACACAACTACAGTGGCTACAGAGATACCACATTTACCCTGGACCAAAAGATATCACTTTATTGTTGGAAGATGAGATCACATTGATGGTAGAGAAGATTGAAGCAAGGCAACATGTATTATTCAGTGAACTAAATACTGGGTTGACAGACAAAGTCAAACACGTAGCTTGGGAGTGTGTGATGCAAAGTTCACCACAGGCTTGGGCACATGTGTTTCTCAAACTGCATAAGCACTACATAACCAGCAGGAAGTCTGCTTATGTCAAACTTAAGATTGAAACTGATCATAACTGTTTAATACATTAGGCCCCTGGGATATAAATCCATGTTTGGGAATTTTGTTACATGTCAAATACATTTTAAACATTTAAAAAGTAATTGGAGTATTTGGTATGTATTAGTTAGCCATTCAGACTGATAAATGCTCTCAGCAGTCTGACATAAATTACGCTCTTCACACCTCTTAGTATGAATGAACTTGCAATGTAACATGTCAGTCATGTTTTTCAAATACTGGACATTTCATTATGCAGCTAAAGTGTCTTACAGTGGCCTTTAATTCACTCAACAAGTTTACTATTCTTTTTTTGTATCTGCCTCCTCATCTGTATTCTCATAGACATGGCTAATGTATTGATGGAGAGATGTTGGATGTAGGTCCTCACTGATCATCACATTCGCCAAGCTCATCAGTGGAGAAGCTGTTCTACAGTTACAGCTTTCTCCAACATCCAGCCTTCAATCCATCTCTCACCTCTCAATAAACTAATGGTTCTAATGTGTCGAAATTGATCTCTAGGAGACTCCGACCTCCTCTTTAATCCACTCTCTGTGCTCACCTTCCTATACAACAGATTTATGGCCTTGTTGGTGCTGGAAAACACACATTGATTTCTTTTTGTTTGTTGTAAAGTTCGCTGTCTGAGCAGAATAAACTAGAAAAAACAAATTCACTCAATCACATAAGCTAAAGTAGTTGATTACAATTTTTATCAAAGATGTTATTTTCCCCCAGTTTTTAACATCACAGCCTGGCACTTGTGTATCTATATATGCATAAACATCAGTCCCTGACAGTTATCTTTGGCACTGAACTGGGTTAAGCCTGACATCAGTCTTCTTATATTATGTTGTCTTGAACAGTTTAACAGTGAACTTGACAGAGAAAAATATGCTGAAACTGATTTTAGTCATTTGGATATGAGAGGAAACACACAAAAATGGAATTAACTGTGAATTGTACTACCCTTTGTTTTGCATGTCCTGCATGCTTATATTCGCTCTCATTGTTCTCATGGGCTCACTTTTATACAAAGAACAGTAAATACCGACCACCAGCAGCAGCAAACAGAGGCAGAAACTAGCTGGCAGAGACTAGCTGGCAGAGACTAGCTGGCAGACATAGCGGCATTTAGCAGCAAAAGAGATAGATTTGCCTTAGGAGCTGGCAGCGACAGAGCAAAGAGGACGAATATTGGACAATCCAATTTTGCTCTGCAACATGTTCACTATATAAACTGAACAGACAATGATATAGTATGTCATTGTTGTGTTCACAACTTGTATCTAATGCCCCTAAGTGGACAAAAAAAAGCTTTTGCAGGTTTTAAGTCCCAGTCACACAGACACACAGACACCACTTATGCGGCTTCATCAAAAACACCTTGGTATAGTTTTTTTGGGCACACCAGCAGGTTGCGTCTGTGGAGTTTACTTTTCTAATCAATGAAAAAAACTTGCCTCTGAAAAGTTGAAAATATTTCGACTTGAAAAATTACTATAAATGAGACACAGTGGAAGACAGAAGCACAACTAAACTTTTTCACTTGTTAAACTAATCAAAACTAAACTGAAATTAAAATCTAATTAAAAAAAAACTAAAAGAAAAAAAAACTAAATTAAAATAAAAACTGATGAAATTTAAAAACTGTTATATCCCTTACACACACTCACTCACTCACTCACTCCATTATTCATTGTCTTAGTTGCTCTGTGAATGGAAATAAATTTGGTTATCTTAAAAATATATATTTTTTGGCCTTTAATCAGCTTTATTGATAGAACAGCTGAAAATACTACAGGAAACAGGATGAGAGAAGGAGGGGGGGGAGTGACACGCGGCAAATCTAAACTAAACCAATTATTAGGGCCCAAGCACTGATCAGTGTGAGGACCTATTGAATCGCTAGGATTACTGTTTTTATTCTCAAGAGTAAGTGCAGTTTTGGAGGCCTGAGCATACTTCAAATTCAGAACACCACAGACTTCACATTCAGTCAGAATCATCCTCAGCATGAACATGAAAAGTTATCTAAAGCTTTCGCCTATGTTATACCTAGTGGGCGTGGTGGTGCACTCCATTTCGATGCTTCGCCATGAAGCAGGAAGTCCTTATAACTTCAACATACAATTTCCCATCTACATGAATTGCTCACACATGTATAAAGTGTCACCCTAAATATATGATGCATCAGTACTGCGTCATATCCATAGCGCCACCCACTGGACGTAGGAAGTCAGACAAACATCATCCCATTTGCATGACATTTGCTGGTTGTTCTCTCCACATCATACACTGAAACATTACATGCAAGTATCATGCTCACACTCTCTGGCAAAATGTGATAATTCAACATCATTGGGTGTGGCCAGGGGACATAAATTAAATTAAGGGGTACAGATGCAGATGATGTGAGGTATTTCCTGTGTTTGCCTTGTCAGGCCCACCTGCAGCAGGAAGTCAACAGAGTGGAGCGGGCAGTGAGAGGGACTGCAGATCAAATGCTGTCCAAAGCTGGCTGCATCTTTTGGGACACAGTTGAGCTGTTTCACTATCTCTCCCTGTGGTCTCTGCCATCAAACAGGCAGCTTGTTGATTCTCTCCACCTATTGTATGAGGGTATGACATGCTTTGGCCAATAATTCGATTTTCTCAGTGGCATGTATACTTGGACAATTGCAGTTGTCCGATTGAGTAGCATAGTGGAACTATGGCTGTAATCCGACTAAGCTGTGCATGTAAACATACTGATTTTTTAAAGAAAAAAAGGCAAATTTCTCAAACTCAAGCTTCTTAAATGAATCTTGTCTGTTTTCTCTCCTCCTCTATGGCAGTAAACTTAAAATCTTTAAGTTGTGGACAAAACAAGACATCATCTTGTGCTTTAGGAGACTGATCCACATTTTCAACCATTTTCTGACACACTATAGACCAAACCACTAATAAATTAATGGAAAACATAATCAACTGATTAATCAACAATGAAAATAATTGCTAGTTGCAGCCCCACTGTTAATAAAGTTTAAATTGAAGAATTGAATTTCTGGCTGTTTTATTTCTTTGTACTTTTACTTTTACTTTTGATACTTAACTACATTTTAATAGCTGACAAATACTTTTGATAATCAAGTACATTTGATCTAAGCTACTTTAAGACTTTTACTCAAGTAATTTTGTCATGGGTAACTTACTTTTACCAGAGTCATTTTCAAGTAAGGGATCTTTAATTTTACTCAAGTATAGCATGTCAGTACTTTACACACCACTGCTGCTTTCCTTCTCAAACACGCTGAAATTGCATCTTTAACAGCCCAATTAAAAAAAATTCCCGGGGGAGACCCCTGGACCCCTGTTAAAAACAGACTCTACCTGAGGGCAGTGATGCCAGTAACACGTTACTCTAATCTGACCACTTATTTCAGTAACAAGTAATCTAACGTGCTAATATTTCCAAACCAGTAATCGGATTAAAGTTGCTTATTCTGTGGGTTACCATCATTTTCGGCATTATCCTCAGGAAAAATATATATTTTTGCTTTCTTCTTGCGTCTCGGGGAGTGATGTCACGTCTGCAACAAGTCACGTTTTCAGCATGAGGACAGACAAGAATATTAAGGTTCGTTGTGCACTCTGTGCTGGCTGTACTTTTTAAAGGAGAAATTAGTAATCAGATTACTTTTTCAAGGTAACTGAGGCTAAAGCCCTGGATGTTTTGCACTCCAAGCGACGCCCCTGTGATGGAGCATTTTACCCACGTTTACATCATGTCATCAAGCACATAAAAGGTCTCCAGATGTCTTCAAAAACATGTTGCTTCCATCTGACAATGTATGTTATAGATTCCATTGACATGTTTGACGCCATTTCTTTCCGATGGTGTCTGACATTCTGATTCTTGGTCCATCAATATTTCTCTGGTTAAGAGAACTTATACATTTAGCTTTTAATATGCACATGTCTGTAACTCTAATCTCTTTGCAATGTAAGTGTGGTTTGGTTGGATATACACCCAGAATAAAAAGCTTCGGATCCAGCCGTTATTTCTTTGACACAATCTGTTCAGTCATATTGATAATGTCTTTTCAAAAGAATTTCACTTAAACACATTCCCACATACAGTGGTGCAGTGGTCCTCTTGTTTCATTACGCTTGTAAATATCAGGGATGTTATCATTAAACTTGTGCAATTTGACAAAGGTTTGTACGCATCAGCCATTTATAGTAAATGAGTTTCAAGTTACTGTTAACTGTTTGTGTCTGAGCCTTCTAGCACACCCCTCCAATCTTGTAAAGATAGTTCACCATCCATGTCTCAGTTTGGATTCAGAGGATTCATGAGACCTAGACGCAAACAAATCATACAGAGATGAAATTAAACCTTTATCATAACAATGTCCCACGATTGCGACCTCTAATGAGGAAATGCCAGGTATATTTAATGAGTGGGTTTGAGATACAGATATAAAACTTCTAATTTGGAGACATTAAAAAAAAAAAGGTTCTTTGGTAAGTCATATTTGGTTGATGTTTCTGAGAAGCACATTAATATTCATTGTCTCTTGACATATTGTGGTTTAAAATTGACATGACCCCAAATGGGGCTAAAATGTGACATGGAATGGCTGATATTCATATATTTACAAGTGTCAAACCAAAGATTTGTCATATTTGAGATAATAGGGTTGTCTGTATTTTTTGCTGAGGTGTTTACAATCTACTTATACAGATACAAGTGCAATGGTAAACTTGACATGACAGAACAGGATGCTTTTATATTTAATTAATCATGTTGTCTTTTTGTATTTTTACATTCTCTGTTCTGCCTTCTTGTTTTAACACACTTTACACTCATCTTCCTTGTGTTTGGCTTGACTGTTGAGCATTAATTCGGTAATATTGTGTCCATGAATTTCAAAGCACATTGAAAACTCTCTTTTTAAAGTTGCTATATAAATAAAGTTTATTATTATTATTATCATCATTATTACACCACTGAATGTGATAAACTTGCAAAATGTGTTCCCACCTCAAGAAAATGTCATACATTTTACAAACATTACTGTACAGCTACTACATACTACACAATTTGAACAAGAATCTTTTTTAATTCATTTTATGTTTTTATTCATATCCAAAGGTAAACAAATGTATGGAAATCTGTGGGAGAACTGGAGCCCTCAGAGGAAACCCACAGAGGCATAGGAAGGCCATGTTAACTCCACACAGACAGCACAAATCATATTCTCTCCCCCTCTTTTTCTTTATTAAATTCAAATCCAAATGTAAACAAATGTATTGAAAACCAATGTGTGGGAAAACCAGAGCACCCGGAGGAGACCCACAGAGGCATGGGAAGGACATATTAACTCCACACAGACAGCACACATACAGCTTCAGGTTAACTGACGGCGTTTTGGTTAACATCTCGTCACAATTAGCTCCCTGTACTACATCTGCGAGATGGGTCAATGGCAAATAAAGCTTCCAAAAACTTTTTTTTCTTTTTTTAAGTATTTTCAGTATAGATGTAATGCATATTTTTGAGTCCAGAACAATGTGTTTGAACAAGTCTCATTTATTTAATAACTTTTTAAGATTAATTCTTTGGCAACTATCCCTTAGGGTGTCTACACTAGGTAACACATTAATATTTTATCATTCTGGGTTTTTTTTAAACAATAATTTAAGGTCAGGCATTAAGTATTGTTAACATCCAAGTTTCATGTCATAGAGATGGGATTTATGGCTCTTTCAGGGGAGCCGGATCTTGGTGAGCCGTTCCTTTCAAAGAGCCGTTAAAAAAACTGGCTCATTTGACTGATTTTTATATTTATTAAGTTTTAAGAAGCCAGCCTGGTGGTAACTCATTTTATCTTGGAATTAATCACTGGGAGGTATGATGTGGTGAGATTTGGAACAAAATAATACAAAATTAAATATCCGACGGATATCTGACTTTGAATTATTCTGAAATATTGATTATAACCTCATTTGACATAAGTGGACTAGATTTTAAAGTCTGATCTGGATTCATTGTAAATATTCCACAAGGTTGCGCCATATCACTCTGCTTTGACAGTGACATCACTATTTTGGATTTACCCTTTGTACAAATTGTTTGTATGTGTGTAAAGCTACCATGACTTGTTATTCATGCAACACTGTGACGTTAACACTTAAAAATAAACATTAAAAAAATAAAGCAGGCTACAATGAATTTCCGTGCAAAACAGCTTTTAGTGCAGGGGGGCAGGGGCAGTCATGTGTTTCTGTTTTTTTTTTTTTTTTACGCAAAGGCAGCGTGCACAACTCAGGTGGTGTCATGCTACATTTACATATCTAATAAGCACCGTGCAGCTGGGCTGCACTCCTCCCCATGTAAGTTCTCTGTCCCACTCAGGGGAGAAGCAAAGGAGGAGCACACAATGGTATATATAAAAAAAAAGAAAAAAAAAAGAAAGAAGAAGAACAGTTCCCAGCTGCAACTCGGTTCCCATCGTTCATGTTAACGAGCCGTTCAATAGAATCGGTTTGTGAACGTCACAACACTACAGTGTCACCTGCCAGAAGCCTGAGAGGAAGGGAATGGTGCTGAGCAAAAAAAATAATATTTTTATTGCAGTATTGGGGGACTGGACCATCACTCAACACGTGTAGAATTGTAGGAGATGGATTGCAATTCTTCATCACATCCCTCAGCACTGGCTCCAAGTGGGCCCACACAGCTCTCTCATCATGCTGAAGGGATGCAGAAAAGGTTGCATAGGACTGTGAGCCTGCTGCTGTATAAGCCACACATGTGCTTCTGACTCCCTCCTAAATGAAAAGCCTGCACTTTACTATTAAGTTTGCAGGAGAAATTCTCTGAAAAGTCCACATGGAGGACAATTTCATCTTCTCTTAGGCTTTCTTTTAAAGCCCTGCACTTTTTGGCTTGGTGCAACCAGTTGTAGTGGTAGTGTAGTGGATTGAAGATGTTCAACAGTTCAGCACATGTTCCAGTTTGTGTTTCTTTTACAAAATTCATGTATGTTTTTGGCCTCTCTGACACAGATTTTCCGATCCACTGATGCCATGTCATGGTCTCTTCTGCCTGTGGCATTGGAATTTCAACCTCATTATAACAGCATTTGGGGCGGACTCGATACATGCATGTCTTGTTGTCTGGACTGCATACAATAGAAGACAACAGCTGAGACATGCTGGTAGTTTTCAGGAGACCTTTCTGGTGCAGTTTTTCGGTCAAGAGTTTGACATTCTCATGGTTTAAGCGTGCACATGTCCTCGGGTCTGATCATTTTGGCTGCGTTACAAAAAATGGACAATATCGAACAAACTGTAAGACAGCCTGTGAGACTTTTGTACTTCAGAATTATATTGTGCAACTTTGCTTTCTCTCTTTTCTCTTCTCGTTTTTTCTTTGTGGTGCTGAAGATTCCCATAGGTGTATCTACGATATCATCCTTGTTGGGAGGGTTAGGTTCAAGCTCTGCTGGGGATTCTATTGACTCTGGTGTGGAATTAAAGATTTCCTCCATGGTCCTTTTCCTGTCCCTGTACTTTCTCTGATCTTGCCTCCATTGTTGCCTCATTTTGTCCTTTTCTTGCTTAAACAGTTGGCTGATGTGGGGCGTCACAATTTTTCCCTCTCTCTTCCTCCTCTGATAACTATAAAACACAAGAACTAATAAACTGACAAATTCCAATTTAAGAATCTTAAAGTTCTAATATAATAATAATAACTTTAAAATGAACTGTTGTGCTGTGTCTAAATGTATTACCTCTCTTTTCTTTTTGCAAGATATGCTTCCCTTGCAGCTGGATCATTGTTAATGCACGTCCTGTGTCATGCTGATTTTTCTTTAGTTGATAGTGGTATCTAAAATGTACAAATTATCATGAAAAATGTGTGTGTAACATCTTTACATTTAAAACTAGTAAACATTTCAGAAATATCATGGATAATATTTTAGCTTTGAACAGCATTATATAGTAACATTCCTTGCAGCTGTGCCACCTGAAAAACTGGTTGCACCACCTGACTATTGCAACTAATCTCAAATTAAATACTCTTCTGTTTGGATGCTAGCATTAGCTTCTACCATTGTCATGAAGTTCAACAGACCTTTATTTTTTTTTTAAAAATAAAGAGTTTTATGATAAAATAAAAATGTTCTAGTTTTACATTGGTTGTACCACCTGACATGGAAAGCATACCAGCCTGTATGAGTTGAAAGTATTTATTTTATTAGGATTTGACAGAGATCATCTGCAAGCTGAACAGCATCTGGAAGTTGTTCGATACTGTGTCTGCGTGAGACCTTACTTCCCTCTCAAGCTCTTGCTGAAGAGTATCAGCCTGCTGTCTCACAGTGATGACTTCAGTTTCATTCCTTTGACCGATATCATGGTGTGAAACCCTGATCCTGTCCAGTCTTTCTTGGAGAAGGTTGATCTAGAGCTGCGCGATATATCGTTTGCGCATCGCCATCGCGCGATGTATGTGTGTGCAATAGTCACATCGCAGAGCCTGCGATGTAGGACGCAAATGAATTCATCTAATTTCTAAGGAACCTGATGCACACTGTGCATGCAGACTCTGCATGCACAGCGATCCACCAATCACATTAGTTCTTAATCAGTGTGCCGAAGCAGACCGGCCCCTGCACATGGAGTGAGTTGCTGGTAACAACATTGAAAAACGAGCAAGGAACAAGAGAACATCAGGAAACCAGGACTTGGTGCCAAAAAGAAAGGCAACGTCAGTTATCTGGAGTTATTTCGGCCACAAGAAGGATGATATTGACCAAACACATGTTCTGTGCCACAACGAGAGGTAACTAATTTGTATTTACGTCGGTACCACACAGCAGAGTCCTGCATGGGTCTTTGTAAACCCGTACCCGCCATACTTAAAACTGCATCCGACTCGTTTTCTGACAGTAGCAGTACAGTTGGTGAGGACAGTACATTCCTCACCAAGCCCACACGCTATAAATTGATACCGACGCCCGACAGGCACCTGAAGGACAGACGCAAGTTTTAAAAATGAAAGTAAGCTAGCGTGGTGAATGGGATTTCTGAGAGGGCGCAGGCAAGCATGAATGAGCTCATATGATTATCATTTTGATATGCAGGTATATTTTTGTAGATGTGTTGCTAATAATCTCCAGGCATCCGACCCTGTCGTCCAAAACAAAAAACAGATTTCAGTCGTTAAATAACCTGTTTATCACTCATTGTTAGATACTTAGTCTAATTATGAAGCTAGAATGTTCCATTTTAAGATGGAGAGCTCAAAAGGTTCAACGTTGTGTTTATTGTCATTCAATTCATGAATGATAGAACGAAACACGTACTCAGGTCCCAGCACAATAAAAGCAAACAATGAAAGATAACATGAATCTCTCTAAAACACAGACAGAAGCCATACTCATAACATTGACAATAAGAGGTGACATCAGAGCAGGTTAATTGTCCACAAGATGGCAGCAGTGCAGCATAACATAAAGTGCTATTCAGGTCATCTGATGAAAATTCCTGTATTTTTTCACATCGCAATATATATCGCAGGGTTAAAAAGAATCGCAATGTAAGTTTTTTCCAATATCGTGCAGCCCCAGGTTGATCTGCTTTGTCATCTGGAACACAGCAGTGAACTATGGACTCCTGCTCACACTGCTTCTTCTCAGGGAGTTGATTCACAAACATAATTTCAAACGGCTGTGCTGTAGCAACGGACTCCTGTTCACACTGCTTCTCCTCGGGGACTTCAGCTTTTTTCAAGCTTGATTTCCTCAATCCCAGAAAGTCACGGCTCTTTTCCAGGCAGATTCTTTTTAGATTCTGTCTGGGTGTTTCACCTCTGGGACTTGAGTCACGACCAGAAGTTCAGGGGTTGGTGCTATAGTGATGGACTCCCTGCTCACACTGCTTCTCCTTGAGTATATCAGCTTCTTTCAAGCTTGGGTACCTCAATCCCAGAAAGTGACGGCTCTTTTGCAGACAGATTTATTTCAGTCTGTTTGGGAGATTCTCCTTAGAGACTTGGGTTATGACCAGAAGTTCAGGGGCTGGTGCTGTAGTGGTGGACTCCTGCTCACGCTGCTTCTCCTCAGAGACTTGAGGCTCTTCAAGAAATTCAGGGGACGGTGCAGCTTCTTTTAAGGCCTTAAGCTCTGTGAAGAACACAGAGTAGAGAGAGTGCTGGAGAAATGTTGCCCAGTTAATATAGACCTGCTAAAATAAAATGGAGGTTCTGTTTTTCTTTGATTCAAAGACTCAAACAGTTTTTTGCTTTGATCTCAAGGACACTCACACACACACACACACACACACACACACACACACACACACACACACACACACACACACACACACACACACACACACACACACACACATATACTTTTTGAAAACAACAATATTTTTGGCAATGTGTTTACATTTAAATAGTTTTTGTTGAATGGCTACAATAACTAGAAAAAATTGTATTTCCTACGAAAATACAGTGTGAATGCTGAAGTCTGAAGCGAAATCTGCTGAATGTACTTCCAAAAAGCTGAAAAAGTCGAGAAGATGAAAAGTTGAAAAGGTCAA
>CAEMYA010000001.1:580124-610095 GCA_903131615.1 Diplodus sargus | reverse complement strand
TGCTAACCTTAACTGCTAGCATGAAATGTAAATACTGACCTACCGACCCACCGTTCATTACAGTGTGCTAGCAATAAATGCTACTTTTCAGGATTGAACGCTCAACCTGTTTGTGATGGCTCGACAGGCTTTCTCACAACATCTGTATTATGGATCCTTATCTCTGTTTAGATAAAGTTAGGATACTTTATACTGCATTCATGTCATATTTTATTGATAGTATCCTCGTTCTGACGAGAGAAGAGGTAATGTACAGAAGTACCAAGAAAGGTGAGGTTGTATTGTTGATAACACATTAAACTCTCATTTGATCAAGTGGTCTGATGGGATGTCCAAACGATGTAACGTCACGGCACTGTGCATAGAGTTCAGAAAGGATACTGGTGTCTTAAAACACCAGTTTTTGTGTGCATGAGACTTCCTCCGAAGTAAATGCAAGCGCTAGCCAGATCAAGAACTTTGAGACGTGATGTGTTGGAGGTCATGAGGAAGAGTCTTTGTTCTGGGAGCACTACCGCATTTGTCAACAAATAAAAGTTTCTTGTAGTTACTTTAAAATGTTTGTGTGTTTTGTGTAACTGCTGTTGCCAAACCTCAACAGTTTTCACCAGAAATGAGCGAGGAAAGGAAATGAATGAGCTTCTGCTTGTGCTGGATGTTTTCTTTAAACAGCAGTGACCTTGTTTTCTCTCTTTATCTGTGCTTTGTTGCTTTTGCCTCCTCTGTGTTTCTTACTAGTTAAAAGCAACAAGTGAAGGCGTGATTGTGTCCGACAGAAAGCACCTGAGGGGATAACTCCAGACAAGACCTTCCAGATGACGGAGTCGACCCATCCGTGAAGCTGAAGCCCAGTCCCACTCAATAACCCCTCCCTTTGTTTGTGGAGAGAGGAGCGGAGCGGGGAGCGGAGCGTGGAGCGAGCGGGGAACGAGCGGGGAGCGGAGCGTGCGAGATATAGTCGGAACGCAGAGCGGATTTTAATCCAAAGGCCAGAGCGATGGTTCCGTTTCGCTCCAGTTCCGTTCCGATACCGCTCTCCACGAGTCTAGGGCATGCACAAGTCCAGACTCACGTGTGCCTTCAAGGGTTAGCCTACATCAGAGGTCATTCGTTGAGAGATGGAGTTTGTAAAATATTTCGAAGCAAGCAGACAGGTCATATAGGTGCATCGTCAGGAATTGCTCCCTCTTTTTAATTTGAGCGAGCGTGGAGCAATTTCACCGGAGCTGAATGAAATCTTAGGTGAGCGGAGAGCGATCTTTGAGCAGAGCTGTCTGGTATAACTTTGAGCGATGGAGCGAACACCCACGTAAGCGGAAAAATTCTCACCGCTCAGCCGGGCTCACATGCTCTGGTCCTCTACTTAGAGTGTTGTCAGGGAGTAACACGGGATTGGTCTGCATGCTGCCTCCTTGTGGAGGACTCAACTGAATTCCAGCTTGGACTGGCGCCGATAAATTACACTCTTGCAGTTTGCCGCCGAGCTGCACACATTTTTTTGCCAACTCCCAACACACCAGCTTTACCTCACAGTTCACAACACTCATAGCTCCCTGAGTCACTTCTACATTGTCTCAACAGTCACAGTGGCCAAATAAGGGAAACGACAAAGGAAAAGCATGTTTTTTGAAAAAAACAGAAAAAACTTAAAATATGCTTCATAAAAAGGCAAAAAAAAACATCAGCATCAGTTGCTCTTTCCTCTTCTTAGTCAGGTGAATTTACAGACCTGTAGCTTCAACCAAAACACCAGATTGTGTTTATACATCAGTTATTTCTCATCCTCAAATCTTTGTCTTGTGTCAAATTGAAGCATTAGTAGCGTATAAAGAAAATCTGTTTTCATATTGGATTACAGTACAGAGTGAACAAAGCTACAGAAACACGCCAGCAATGCTGCTGCTTCAATTAAACGTGTTCTACATGGATCAGATTTCAGCCCTCCTTGTTTTTATCCCTTTCATAAACAAAAACTCAAGTGTGATATTTTGTTAGATATGTTGTTAGCAGATGGTTAAAGTTGTATCTCACTGGCACTGCCAGCAGTACAACAGCGTTTTCTCCAATATATCAATTATCGATGTTATAAATGTTCCTCTCTCACATGACTCCAGAGCTGATGGAAGATGCCTGAAGGTAAGAAAGAAAGAAACATACAACTCTGACAATCTCTGAAGGATGGAGATCCTCCTCCACCCGACAGTGTTGTAATCAATGGTTTATGTGTGTTTATGTCTAATGTAGGGTTTGTCAGACTCACACAGATTTTTTTTGAGAACTTTAATTGTGTTAAACACAGAAAAAACAATCATCCTATCACACACCCATCTTCTATGTTCATGATAGGTATGTGTCTCTGTTGTCCAAAGAGATGGCACAGCTTTTTGGCGCAGACGAAAGGCACTCTGTAGTCGCAAGGGTAATCATCAAATTTCTTCTCACCTTTAAATAGAAAGAGGGAGTTTTTTAGGGATAACTTGATGATAAAACAAAATGTATTTAATGAGGCCAAGTATATGTAAATGTAGCGATTCGTTACAGCTGGTCTTTGTTGTACAATAGACTGAAATGTATCAACACTCGTCCTGATTGATCCGATCACAAAAGGAACACTTCAATCTCTCAGATGACCTCTTGTGATCAGAGCTCACTTACACACTTGCTGTATATGCAAGTGTACCTTATATACATTCTGACACAACAAAATTAATATTTTATGACTGCTGAATTCAAAAAGAAGTGTTTCAAACTATGCATAAATTTACCTCCAAAGTTCATCAAGAGACAGTGTGCATCTGCAGCATTATCAGGTTGTTCTGGAGCCCAGTAGTTGTTGTCTGTATCATATTCTAAATCAGGATCTGCTCATCAAAGCTGTGCACTGATGCAAGGTTTCCACCCAGAGTCTGACAGGGTTTCTACATAAGGACAGAAAGAGGTGCCACACAAATCATTCATTACATATCAAGTCATACAAAGATACCAAACTGAAGAATATGCCAAAATCCAAATCATCCTGATTACCTCAGCATTAGCCCAGGTCATGGGAGATGGAACGTAGAGGAAACAGCGATCATTGTAACCAGTCCAACCACGAGGACAACATGACACCACCTCTGTCCTGCTGCTGGTGCCTGAAAACAAATTCAGAAAAGAGCTGAACATGGGAGGCATCAAATCAGGTTGTATTAAATGTAGGTGGTTCTCAGCTTCTGGACCCTCATACAGTAAAAATGTAAAGTACATATCCCATTATCCTGATAAATCCTGAGCTCCATCAGAACAGTCAGAACACATTTGTTTCAGAAGCTAGAAAGTTTATAGTTTATAGCTGTAGCTTTTAGATTTGCTGCTTCAAGTGTGCCACGATATTTGCTGCAGTGACATTACTGCACACATGGAAACGTTTAAAATGACTGAAAGCTATGTAGGAATATCTTAACATCAGAGTAAAGCGCCCTTTAAATAGCAGGAAATATACTGCACCAGGCTTTGGTTGGTCACTTTCTGCTGCTTCCTCTGCAGCCACTGTAGGCTTTGTTCTACTTGTTCTACATATTCATCAAGATGATAACACACTTTAATGTGTGAAATTGGTGGAATTACCTTTTAAACAGTTTAAAGAGCGTACCATGAAATTATTAAGTCGATTTACAGAAAGCATTTTTGTAAAAAATATTAACAAAAACCGACTCTTTTGTCTTTTGTTCCTGATTTTACATCAGGCTCTCCTGTTGGAACATCTGGAGGTTTGACACAAAACAAAGTGACTCATTTAATTTGCTGTTATCACTCTACGTACACAATAATAGCACACAAACTGTGGTCTCTCTCTTTTCAGTGTAGAAGTGAATGAGACGTATTTACCTCTAGTCATAAAATAATCCCACTATGCTCAATTCAAAGGGACTTGACTGATTTTTTAAGGAGTTATTGATTGTTAAAGGTACAGTTCACCCCCCATAATGTAGATGGAAGGTCTGGTGAAGTTTTGTTGTCCAAAAAACATTTCTGGAGCGTCACCGCAACTCTGGACAAGCTGTACGGAGCTATGTTTTATTTATTTAGTTATTCAGTTAAACAAGTGCCCATCTACTTCAGGAGAATGCTGCAACTGTGTTTTTCTGTGAAGCTCCTGAAATGTTATGAGGACTACGAAACTTCAATGTGACTTTCCATCAGCATTAGGGTGAGCAGATAATGACTAAAATTTCATTTTTGGTTAAACTTTTCCTTCAGAGACTTAGTGCAAAGACAGATAAATATTATCTGAGGTTGTTGTACTCCCCAGCAGCTCCGGTCAGAGCCATCATGGCACAGACAAGTAGAGACGCGGTCAGCATCTTCATGGTCGACGTGATACAGATGTTCAAAGTAGAAGAAAAGATGTAGCAGGTAAAGCAAACCTTGTGGATTATTGTCCTCTAGCCTTCCTCTGTGGAAATATGCCAGCTTTTTTATACAGTTGCTTATGTAATGTATCTATTTATTTAAGTAAAACCTTGATTCACCTCAGTTTATCAGTAAAGGCTTGTACACAGACACAAAAAGTCAGCAGGTTAAGTACACAAGACGCATGTTAGTTACGCAGACACGAAACAAGTCAGATATAATAAAATAAACTAAATAAATAAGAAAGTACAGGAACCACTCAAGTTCTGGGAACAGAGCGTGGGAGGAGTCCTGAGGTCCTGTGTGCTGTCCTCAGTGTTTGCTCCTCACACATGATGGAAAGTGCTCTGACCGGCAGTCTAATGGCTTGAGAGCAGACTTTGACTTTTGCAGACTTATAGAGTGGAACCAGCTGGTGATGGAGAAAGTGATGAGACTCTCTATGAAGGAGAAATAAAATGAGTTACTCACCCCAAAAAGTGTTGATCTCCTCAGCGTTGGAGGCAAATTTAAGCGCAATGTCAAAAATAGTGCTCAGACATTTGTATTCCTACACAAGCTCTACATTCCTCCCATGGATTATGTTGACGGCAGCAGCAGCCAGAATTTGAATTGTGCCATGAATCACACGTATGATGTTTGTCAGTTTAAAGATATTTTTTCAAGCCAATAAAGTCGCAGTTTGTTGTAATTAAAGTAAAATCTCATCTTGTTTTGTGATAAATCGCTCAGTGAAAGACATCGACTTGCTCAACACACATAGAAATATGAAAATCACAATAAATCTACTTATATTGACAAATGCAGTTATGTGAAAGGAGAGTTCTTCGTGCACGCTAAGATTGGGGAACAACTCTACAACGTGTTTTAACCGTTTAGCACAGGGGCGGGGTTAGGGGATGGCTACTTGGGCTCAAGCCCCGGATGTTTTTGCCAAAGCCCCGAATGTTTACAGTACGGGGAAAAAAGCTCAACGCGGTTTATGTCAGTCTCGCTCCCCTGACCGCACCAGAGTCTGAAGTGTAGCCTTCCTGCAGTACCGGAGTCCAACAGAGAGGCAGCAGCGGGAAAGTTACCTGCGTTCATAGCCTGCCCTGCCGAGAAGAAGTGTGTCCTCCTCTCTGATTCTGTTTCCTGTGTTGATTCCGCGAGTTCAAATCGAGAGCTGTCAGGACGTAGCTACACATCTCTCTATAAAAGCAAGGAATCTCTGTCTGTCTGTCTGTCTGTGTGTGTGTGTGTGTGTGTGCCTCAAATATCTCTGCGGATCAGGATCAGACTGACCTGAGAGTTTCAACATGGCTGCCGTTTGGTTCAGTGGTGTGCGACTTCGCATTTGTTTGGACTACAATGATACGTGAATAAATTATTTCATAAATGCTTTACAAATTCTGGGAGCATTGTCCACCGGAGCTACCACAGTCACTGCGCACCAGAGCCAATCACTGCAGAGCCAAAGCCTACGACATACGTTAAGAAACAAACAGATTTATACCTGCGGCGGTGCGAGCTGGACCGGGAGTTAGCCGGCGGTTCGGTCCCGTTCTGCTCTGTGCATCTAAACTGACTGATATTGAGAATTGAGAGATTTGTGACATTTAGCGTGTTTGGAGTGTATAGTTAGTGTGTTATGTAGTGTTCGGTTTAGTGTGTTTAGTGTGTAGTGGAGTCGTTTTTTGTTTAATGAGTCAAAACAATGAGAAGAAGCTGAATTTGAAGCAGGCAGTGCAGCTCTTCATTCAGCTGGAAGGAGCTCAGGCAGACCTGAGCATTGCCTGCATTTAAATGTAAATAGTTACACAGAACTTTGTACATTTTTAAAATGTATGCACATATTCAGCAAACAACATTTTGTATTTGCATTATAAGTAATAAAAATGGTTTGTTAAATATATTTGTGGTTTTCAAGTAAAAAAATCTAACTTTTTCTACTCGGATTTTATGTTTTATTTTGTGATTTTAGGTCCATTGTGTTAGTACAGTAGGTCAAAATGAAAAAATAACTGTATAGTCACACATGTGAGGTTGTGCTGAAAATAATGACACCAAGTAAATAGTTTTTAAGGTGAAATATAATGGCAAAATCAAAAATAGTCAAAAACGGCCAATTATAATCGGATTTCACAACAAACCTAAATATAATATCCCCCAATGAACAAGCTTTTTAACCTCCCACTTTTCTATAGGAAAACATATTTTCTTATGGGCACTGCACTAGTAGAAGATGATGGACATAAGATTTTTTTTCTCGGCTGCGGTGCAACGACCCACCAGCAACGCCAACGCCGGAACAGATATTTCAGGTCTGTGAATTTTTAGATTAACACTCGGTTGTGTGACAAGTTACTGACGTAAACATCACTCAGTAGGCCTAGTGAGGGAAAATTAGCTTTATTTGTAATTAAAATATGACGATGAGGACCCAACGATTGGCCTTCCTTTCCTTCTCAAACTATGTTGAAATTGCATCTTTAAACCGCCCAATTTTCTAAATTTTCTAAATTTCCTTGACCCCGTTAAAAAAAAGACTCATAGTGATCTGCGCAGTGATGCCGGTATATCTTCACAGTAAGGAGTAATCTAACACGTCAATAATTACAAACCAGTAATCAGATTAAGTTACTTATCATTAATTTTGTCATTTTCCCCAGTAAAATGTTATATTTCTGCTTTCTTCTTGTCTCAGAGAGTGATGTGACGTGTGCCACAAGTCACGTTTTCAGCACGAGTAAAGGAGTAATCAGTAATCAGATTACTTTTTCCAGGTAACTAAGGCAACACTGTGCGGGGCTAAAGCCCCGGATGTTTTGCACTCCTAGCTCCCTGGTTTAGCAGAACAACATCACTAACACAACTGTTGAATGTGTAGTCTTAATAATGATATTTCATACATTTCATGACAAACTTCTCGAGTTGGAATGTTTTAAATTGACAAACATCATTTGTGTCATTAAAAGAACCATTTTAATAAAATAAGCAAATTTAAAAATAGGTCCCATGATGGAAACCGGAAGGGGCGTGACTTCAGCTAGTCTTCGAGCGACCGTGCTTTTACTCTGAAGGGTGGACACAACAACCGGAAGTCGTTGCTATACGTGCATCCGGGATTTTCTTCCGGCCGACAGCCCGAAGATGACTTCGAGCACAACAAAGCTGCAAGATACACACAAATAACGGAAGGTAGGAAAAAGAAAACGAAGTCATAACAACACAGAGTTAACCTGAACCCTATTTAGTACGTGCTTGTGAATTCCGGACTTTCGTGAAGACGATCGTTAGCGGCTGCTAGCAAGAGCCAGAGAGGCTAGTTTAGCCATTAGCTCTGTTTGGCTTCCGAGCGGTTCATATCATAGGTTTTAAATTTAAGTACAGCCTTTTTACATCACTACTGTTTTGTGTTTGTATATCAGTGTGAAGCTCAGATCTATTGCCAACCTTATGACTAGTGACGGTTGGGCTCAGGCCTGTGAGTCGTGTTAAACATGCTAACCTTAACTGTTAGCATGAAATGTAAATACTGACCTACCGACCCACCGTTCATTACAGTGTGCTAGCAATAAATGGTACTTTTCAGGATTTAACGCTCAACCTGTTTGTGATGGCTCGACAGGCTTTCTCACAACATCTGTGTTGTGGATCCTTATCTCTGTTTACGTAAAGTCAGGATAATTATCCTGCCTTCATGTCATTTTTTATTGATAGTATCCTCGTTCTGACTTTACACGTACTACCCAGGTCTCAAAGTATATTCTGAGTTTTTGTTTTGTTTTTCAATCCCTCCAAGAGAACAACATTATCTGCATTCGATGAAGGAGTTGACAGTCTCCCTTTCCTTTCCTTTACCTTACCTTTCTGCTGTCGTGAAAAAAGTACATCCAGCAAAGTCTGTAACGCCAGAGAGAGTAGTTGTATGACACACATCCCTCCCCTTCTCTCCAAAAAGCCAGTAGTCTGCTTTGTCACAGCCGCACTTGGAATCATATCAGCTAATGGTGGTGTTTCGCTGACATAGTTGGACAATTGAGATTCACAACAGTTTCAACTGATTTAGTGCGGCTGCAGACAGATTTATCAGACTAATAGGCATTGGAGAACAGGTAATGCACGGGATTACCAAAAAATGATGTGACGTTACGGCACTGTGCATAGAGTTCAGAAAGGATACTGGTGTCTTGTAGGGATGTGAATCTTTGGGTGTCTCACGATTCGATTCCAATTCCTAGGGTCACGATTCGATTCAAAATCGATTCTCGATTCAGCGATTCTTGATTCAACTGATTCTCGATTCAAAAATGTATACAATGCATCGTGTGTTAAGGCAAATTATGGCATCAAAACAATACAGTTTGTGAGTAATGTGATTTTTAAATAAACTGACTTCAATGATGTAATCACACAAAAGCAAACTTAAGACAAACGGTAACATCTATCTATGGTCACATCATGCTATATAAGAAATGAGAAATTCTCTCATGAAATGCGCAACAGCACAACTTTAATAGCGCAATCTGCTGCAGAATGAAAAACAAGCCCTTAAAGAGTGTTTTGACTAGATGAATATTGGGTTTGAAAAAGTTGCTGTGTCTCTGCTTGGAAGGAAGGTGCTGGCTACATTGTGTGTGGATGTTATGACCTGCACCTTCTTTTTGTGCACTTCTGTTTGACATTGTGCCTGCAGTGCATGGCTGCCCTTGTCCGCATAGTTAACAGCCGCTTATATACTGGGCAGCAAGCCGCCAACTTGACCATCCTTTTTTGCGGCTCGGTCTGCAGATTTAAACAGAAGCCAGTTAATTGGGGGTCTGTCCTGGTCCGCCAATTTGCCACCTCGGAGGGTACACTTTTATCCAACTCCATTCCGATCTAAATCTGAGACGTCGTTATGCCGGAAATTGCATGATGTGGGCGGAGGTCTGGATGACCTGCACTGTTGTGCGCCCCACAGCTGAGGAGTTTTAAAACCAGGACAACAGCTGATCACAACAGTCAGTCCATCACTTCATCCGTGGACGTCAAGATAAGCAACTGGACAGCTGCTGAGATCCAGGAGATGCTAGCGTCTCCTCAGTCTCTGAAGTTGTCTTTGCGGTTAGCTTGTTGTTGTAGCGCAAGCTAGGAAAGTTTATAAAACGATTCAGAATTGTGGATGATTAGAATCACGATTCTTATGTGAATCGATTTTTTCCCCCACCCCTAGTGTCTTGAAACCATGCAGATGTGTAGTAGAAGTATTACCTGTTCGGGAAAAGGTGTTCCAAACCTTATTTGGGGGGTGTTTTGGGTTCAGTATCTCACCCAAGGACACTTCAATATGTAGGTGCAGGGCATCAAACCAGCAACCTTCTGATGAGTGGACGACTGATCTAATACCGGAGCCACAGCCATCCTGTGAGTGTGTGTCCCCATTTGTGTGCATGAGACTTCCTCCGAAGTAAATGCAAGTGCTAGCCAGATCAAGATCTTGATGTGTTGGTGGTCATGAGAAAGAGTCTTTGTTCTGGGAACACTACCACATTTGTCAACAAATAAAAGTTTCTTGTAGTTACTTTAAAAAATGTTTGTGTGTTTTGTGTAACTGCTGTTGCCAAACCTCAACAGTTTTCACCAGAAATGAGCGAGGAAAGGAAATGAATGAGCTTCTACTTGTGCTGGATGTTTTCTTTAAACAGCAGTGACCTTGTTTTCTCTCTTTATCTGTGCTTTGTTGCTTTTGCCTCCTCTGTGTTTCTTACTAGTTAAAAGCAACAAATGAAGGCGTGATTGTGTCCGACAGAAAGCACCTGAGGGGATAACTCCAGACAAGACCTTCCAGATGACAGAGTCGACCCATCCGTGAAGCTGAAGCCCTGTCCCACTCAATAACCCCTCCCTTTGTTTCTTAACTTTTCAGCTTTGCATTTGCGATCAACATATTGTGCCCCTTCTCCTGCTCCGGACCCCCCTCGGGACCCCCCTCTAAGTAGAGGAGTCCTCTACTTAGGGGGCTGTCAGGGAGCCACGCGGGATTGGTCTGCATGCTGCCCCCTTGTCGATGTCTCAACTGAAAGCCCAGCGAGGACTGACGCCGATAAATTACGCTTTTGCTGTTGGCCACTGAGTTGCAAACTTTACAGCCAACTCCCACGACACCGGCTTCCTACATACCTACAACACCCCCCTTCTCAACTGCTGAGACCATCAATCTCGCAAACACCATGTCCCATCACCTGTATGATCCCTTTGACTCTGAAACCCAAAGCTCTACCCAGGGGCAGTATGGACTCCACAGTCAACAGGCAGAGATTGATCCACGGAGAGGATCTTCTCGTCTTGGACCTGGGTCCAGCTTCAGTTCTTCTGGAACTTCCTCTGTGATTCCTAACAACTCTGGAGGAATGCTCCCATCTCTGATGTCTCAGTCAATGAGCTACAGGCCTGAACAGAGTAGGGCCATAATGGATGTGGACATAGAGAGGTCTATAGATATGCATATTAGTAGAGCCAGAGAGGAGTCAAGGGTTCCCGGTAATCCAGTGCAGCGGCCTCTAGACCAGGACATTCGCTTTACCAGCACACAAAGAGATGAGTTTCGCTCATCAAGTACTGGGATGACCTCCTACGCAATGCCCTCAGCCTCTGCCTCTCTAGGACATAGACACTCAGATGTTGAAAGCAGCAGAGGTTCCATGGACTGGTTGAATTACAAAAGGCCAACCGCGGATGACTCTACATTTTATTCGTCATCCACTTCTTCTAACTATGCAGGTGGTAGTGACGGTAGGTTTCATGCCCCAAGTGAAAGAGAACGTGAAATGCAGCCCATTCCAGGGTTAGGTGGTTATGACTACCCAGGTCCAGACAAACCTGCGGCCCCTACAGAGTCCAGTCGACCTAAGTACACCTCTCAATCAGCTGCTAACATCCTTATGCACTTTGGACTTGAAAAAGAGGACTTGGAACATCTCATCTCCTACCCCGAAGACCAGATCACCCCTGCCAACCTGCCATTCATCTTGCGCCAAATTCGTATCAAGAAGACCAAGAAGCCTACACCTGCAGCTCAGTCAAAACCTTACCCTGATCCCCAGCCCACCAGAAGTGTAGGTCCAATGGACAGTCACAGTTTGAGCACTTCTGGGGGGTCAGGGATACGCCAGGAAAAGATCTCTTCAGCTGTTCTTCAGCCAAGCAAAGTGATTGACTATGGACATATTGGTAAATATACAGGAGATGAGATTGGAAAAACTGGTGGCAGCAGGGCAAACAGTGTTGGGAGTGGAGGGATGTTGCTGATGGACAATTATGATACCGCCAGACACAGTCAAGAACCACTGCCAAAAATGACAACAGAGGTGAATAGCAGTTCCATGGGTTCTTCCCGTCAGCAGGCAGGTTCTGTCCCCAGTACCAACTTTTCATACACTTCAATACTGAAATCTGTGGCTCCCCCAAGCCAAGATCATACCACACGATTGCAGACACAACCAAACCAGACCTCCCAAACAATCCCCAGCTCTTTCTCTCTGCCAAATAAAGACACAGACATCAGAGTTCTCAAGACAGAAGCCTCCAAACCTGGTCCTTCGAAAGAACCTATGTCGGATCGCCAGTCAACATCAAAAACCCAGCCACCCGTCACTTTGCTCCGTGGTGTGCATCCCAGCCGAACTGGCCTAGTACTTTTTGACAGTAATAACAAGAGTGGCACTAAGGATCAGAGTAAAACTCGAAGTCAAGGGTCAACAGTTGCTGAGCAGATGAAAAAGCAGCAGTCGCAGAAGCAGCCAATTCAGCAGAAGCCACCAGTGGAGCAACAACCAAAGCATCAGATGCACCAGGCACAGAAACAGCCAGTGGGGCAAGTGATGTGGCCTCCAGTTTTTTCTGCAGCAAAATCAGTCCCTCCTGCTGCCGTTATCACCAACATCACTGATGCTCCACGTGCCATGCAGCATTCGATGTTTATCCCTGGAGCCCCTCGTCCCATCGTTATTCCTCCAGTTCTGCCTCAGCTGATCCCGCCCCTGATGACCTTCAATCCAATGGCGATGACAGCTTCTAACCAGAAGCCTTCAACCAAGGTGGCAGTATCCAAGGGTCGTCCAACACCAGCCATGATGCATGACTATGCAGCTGCCTCGCCGAAAATCTTTCCACATACCTGTGCTCTGTGTAACAAAGAATGTACTCATATGAAGGTGAGTGGAAGAATGCACAGTGTACTTTCTCCCATTAGGAAACTGTCCGTTGGTTATTTCATTATCTGAAACTTTTGTTTTTTTCTGTTCGTAAAATACCAATTTTAAATGGCTCTTTTTGTTTTCCACTCTGTTGTTTCACACGCACAGGCTTGAAAAACACTTGCACAAACGATACATACACATGAATTATAGTTTGTATGAACATAGCAGTAAGGGTTTCGATGCCTTGCACTGGCACCACTCCAGATACCAAACCACACTGTGTGCTGACTGGATTGTGCTGGACTTGAAATGGCCTTCCGCCAATTTTCAAGCCAAGAAACCACAAGGATTTACACAAGATATTTTTATTTATAAATTATCAGTTATTACTATGACATTCTAATAAGAACCCCCTCACAAAATAAAAACTGTGTGCTGTGTTTTTCGTAAACGAGCTTGAATGGCAAACTTTGTGAGAGTCTTGAAACATTTTGGTACAAACTAAATGTCATGTACCAAAATAGTTCCACAATGCCGGTCACACCTAATTGTTTATTGTTATCTGGTCCAAGGAGACCGTGTCTGACACATTTGACTTGACTGTCTTTAGACTTGCTTTGAAAATAATTGTCAAGTTTGAGCAGATGAAATCGTTGGTCCATTGCCAGATTGCCAGCTCCTAATGTCTGTTGCGGCGTTGACATTAACTGATGGGATGTGACCAACTCCTGAGACTGTTGTTGAAAAAGGAACCAGGGCTTTGAAGTCATTTTGAGGAACAATCTGCATATCTGAAGAGCTGGTGCATCAGCGGATGATGGAAGATGGCTGCTTTGTTTTTTTTAACCTTTGTCTCACATTTTATATTCAGTTGAATAATTTGAAAGAATTGTTCATGAATATATAGTTTTTCTTTTTTCACGCTATTAGAGCTGTCAAGGATGCATTTTGTTACTTCATTTGTGAGAGTTGGTGTCACCAGCAGGGATTTCTTCTTCTTTTTTTGGACAATCTGTTTTGGATTATTTTCCTCCTTTTGGAACAACAAATTCCTCCCCTCCCCAGTTTCTACAACTTCCTGCGTCTCCTCCAGGTGTCCCGACCTGTGTGTTCTTGTCCTGATCCATACCTGTGACCTGTGCTGAGATGACCTTCACCAAACCTCAGGAAACCAGGGAATAGGCTACCACATAAGACTGAAAAACAAAACATTGTACTTTCAAGAAAAGCTTTTTGTTTTGATTTTCTGCTACCACTGTTTCTGTTACATTCCACGATGAAAACTTGTTGCCCTTGAACTCAACTTGACTATGCAGTCACATGTAATTACAGAGGAGGATTTGTGTTGTCAGTGATAAATGATAGTTGAGATACTGGCGCTGATGTCAGTTTTAAGGATAATGAGGCCTATTCTAAATGCTGTGTCTGTTGTTCTGGCCACTAGGATTGGATCTCCCACCAGAACACCAGCCTTCACCTTGAGAACTGCACACTCCTGCGAACAAGGTAAATCCTTTTATAAGAAAATTATTTGCTTATCATTGCCCCTTTCTTCATCTTTTTCAAGGGAATCCATCCAGAATAATGTAGAGGAAACACAGAAAAAGAGAAGTTGTAATACCATAAACTCTTTCTCAGGATTATACTTGAACCATTGGTGTCACCTCTGCAGCACGGTGGCTGCATAATTAACTTTTAAGGGTAATAAATGGTGTTCCTTGAATGGTCTTTTTTGAACACCCATTATTGGGAGACTGGTGGAACTTGTGCCAGAGTTTAAGTTTTTTTTGAGAGTGCATTTGTCAAGATAAACTATAGTGAAAAAGTCTGAAATGACTCATCGGTGGTTGTTTTATAGCTATAGCCTGTACAATCCCTCGTTGTCCTTTGACTTTAGAAACATCACCAAAGTAAAACTGACCCCTTACTGCGGTGCAGACAGCTTCAGCCTTTGTTGGAAAAGTATTGCCCCTTTGCTATTTTAATAAGTGTGTTTGAATTGTCTTTTTCTACAGATACCCAGAGTGGGATGGTGAGATAACAACCGGGCCCAGGTAAATATTTTAAGCTGGGAAGTTCTGCCACTTTTGTCTTCAATGACAATTCAAATGTTCATAAAAGATGACTGTGTACTGTCAGTGTCAAGAGAGATACAACAGATTTGCACAAAGTAAATCTGTCTACGTCAAAAGTAAGAAGAATAAAGCCACACAATCTGGAACAATCTGAAGACCCCTGATCTAAACCTCTGGCAAACCAATTATTCAGTTGTCTGAGAGGCAGCTTGTTAATTGTTTAAGTGATCAGGTGCTGTGACCTTCCTCAAATTTCCTGTCATACAACAATTGGTCTGGCAGAAATGCAGCCTTGTTCTAAGATTGGTCCGGGTCACAGTCTCAAAGATAAAATCTGTCTGAATCTGTTCAGTGTCTACCCTGATTTAGTTCCAGACACATAGTGACCACACCCGTTTTCAGCAGGCGCCTGAATGATAATTTTTTTCTTTCCTGTTATCCAAATTTGTTTTTCTTGTCCATTGCCCTCCGTAGGCCTGCAGTTAAAGACACCAAGGCCTCAGCCTCAATCTCTGCGCTGACTTCCCAGCATCGTCACCAGAGGAGCAGGCATGACAGTAGTTCCAGCTCCCGCTCCCGTTCCCGTTCCTCCAGCCCCCGCCACAGACGTGGCTTGGAGCGTAGAAGGGAGAGACGCAGTAGCCGATCGCAATCGCCACGCACCTCCAGACACACTCGCAGGTCTGTCAAACATAAATTCTGTTCTTAGAAATAGCATTGATGAACAGAAGAGACGTTTGTCACTACCCGTTTGTGAAATTATCAAAAACAAATTCAGCAGAACATTGAAACATCTGTTTCAACATGAACATTTATTTAGTCTCTTGGGATTTGTCACTTGTTACCACTCTAAAAATCTAGACATGGGTGGAATTGTTTGAATCTTTTAATGAATTATTTACTTCAGGTCCAGGTCCCGTTCTCATGACCGCCCAACCGCCTCCCGCTATCGGTCACGTTCAAGGACCCCCGAGAGACGATCCTCGCCAAGAAGGAGAGATGAGAAATGGTCCCCACCAAGGAGAAATGATGAGAAACGATCATCTCCCAGGCGGAGCCATGAAAGACGATCATCACCAAGGAGGAGTGACGACAGACGATCGCCACCAAGGAGGCGTGACGACAGACGATCGCCACCAAGGAGGCGTGACGACAGACGATCGCCACCAAGGAAGAGCCGTGACAGCAGATCGCCAACAAGGAAAAGCCGTGACAGCAGATCGCCAACAAGGAAGAGCCGATTATCTACAGAGGGGTTATCTCCTCAACAAAGAAAGTCGAGCATTGCAGAACGATTGGCGAAGAATCTACTAGAAACATCAGGTTTGAAGATTACAAACATTTTAGGACCTGAGGAAAAACCTACTTTTGAACCTTACCTTGTTACCGAACTTATCGGCACCTGTGTATTATGGTTAAATAATGTATACAAATGCATGCCAAAAATACAAACTTTTTGTTGTGTAGTTTTATATTCGATATTTAAGGAATACTTCCAAAAACCAAATCGTGCAACACGTTCTATCTTCATCGCGCTAGGTGTCCAGTCTCTGTCAAAACGGTCTGACCTGGAGGCCATGGTTAAAACTCTGACTCCTGCCCTCCTGGCTGAGATTGCCAAGTTGGAGTCCTCCTCTTCCTCTACAGCCAAGAAGGAGTCGACTTCAAACTCATCTAAAGCAAAGCCCAGTCTGCAGAAGGGCAAGGCAAGTTCTACCACCAAAAAATAAGGGTGGTGTGTGTGTGTGTGTGTGTGTCAGGAAATGTAACACTTGGATTAAAGAATAACTGGGAATTAAACTTTAATTCTACGTAGTTGAAAGCATACATTATGAATTGTAAAAACATGCTTTTTTCTCTTTTGTCCATTTGTGATGACCAACACTATATTCAGTCTAAGTTTGTGTTATTCTCTCTTTCTTAATTCAGCCTGGTAAGCCTTCAGCTCCAACCATGGTGAGACTAGATGGGGTTGATAAATCTCTCTCACACAGTGACATGGCTGCCCGTATTGGGCAGTTTGGAAAAACCAAGTCGATTGTAATGCTTCGGGCCGTAAAGCAGGTATGTATTTCATTCAGTTTGATCAATTAATCTACGACTACTACTACTACTACTACTACAATTATTAAATTGTGTAAAATGTCAAAAATGGCTGTCACCACGGAATTTCTGATATTTTGTCAAGCATTTGAGAAGTTATAAAAGGATATACCGTAATTTTCCCAGGTCTACAGAAACAGGAACTGGAAAGATTACTAATAACTCATTCAGTCTGGTTTTTGCCTTACAATTATTTGAGTAATGCAAAGATATGAGTATTTCTATGTTCATGTGTGCACATGTAGGTAAACGTGTGTTTTGAAAAGGAGGAAGACGCTAAGAAATTAAAGAGCGCAAAGAGCTTCAAATTGAAGGGATTTGTAATTACTGTTGCCGGAGAAAAGGTATTACACATTCTATCTTTCTCTCTCTCTCTTTATGGTGAATATTAAAATTATGTCTGCCCTGGTGTTGTAATGCTGTCAAATTAAGTTTAGACAAAATAAAATGTACTTTGTTTGCAGGAGACTGTTACTAAGGAGCAAAAGAAGCCTCCTCAGAAGTAAGATGTGTTTTACGTTGATCTCTTTTCCTTGTTTTGTCAATGTATTACTTTAAATATTCAGATGCTGCCGAATAGGAAAATCATTGTTTTCAGATCAGCAACTTTGCAACATAGATATATATATTTAGAAGACAGCACTTTGTTATCGTGAAGAACATATACAAACCTGCATATAACTCCATTTTGTTCACAGAAAACCTGCAACGTCCACCACAACTACCAAAACAGGCAAAGTCACCAGTCAAAAGATCGCAGCTAAAGGCTCAGTTAAAGCCCTAACGACTGTCACAAAATCAAAAGCCTTGGTCTCCAAAGCCAAAACCATCTCAACCAAGCTCACTAATACGTTAAAAGCAGGAAAATTGCCGGTGAAGGGAGCTGTGAAAAAGGTCGTGGTGAAGCAAAAAACATCCTCCATATCAAAGTCCACGGGTCCTAAGAAGCCTGTTGCTGGTCACTCCAAACAAAAACCTGTACCTGAAAAGTCTGGGACCAGTGTTAAAGAATCTGTTGTGGTGCCGAAAGAGACAGCGGAGGGCGATAAGCCAGCAAATAAGACTGTTACTCAAAGTAAAGGCAAAGTCACCGAATCGAAGGTTGGGGCCTCCAAAGCAGAAAAGGCCTCAACTACCCAAAAACCCCAAACTACAGCAGACAAGTTGGCTGCAGCAGGAGGTGTGGTTAAGGAAAAGGTTAAAGAAACATCTACAAAGGCTGTGAGTGTTCCTTCAAAATCTACAACTCCAGAAAGTCATCCCGATTTGGAAAGTTCCAAACCTAAAGAATCTGAAACTGAGGTCAAAGAAGAAGTGGTGGTGCCAAAAGACACAGAAAACGTGACAGTTTTGGAACCTGAGCATCAAGCAAAACTTGACAAAGCCAAGGATGTGGAACCAATGCAGCCTGGGGAAACAGGAGTTGAAGCGGCAGAGCCCATGGAAGTTGAGAGTGCAGTCGAGACCCAGCCATCAGAACACTCTGTCAAAGAGTCTTCTGAACAAGGACTGGGGACCAAAACAGAAGCTTCACAAATGCAACAGCAGGTTGGAGGAAGCCCAGCTGTCGAGGCAAAGCTGCCAGGTGGAGGCGTGCAGACAAAAACAATGCATAAAGGTGTGTTGGAGACCGGATGGATGGGCAGCCAGTGTTTGCATGTTGCATGTTGCATGTTGCATGTAACACTTGTTGTTCCACAGAACATTACTTCCACAAAGTAATGTCTATCCTCAACCTTAATTACCTAAAGTAATCTTAATACAATCTGATCTTTTGAAGATCCTGTGACGGACGAAGCACCAACCAAGGATTCCTCTGCCCCAACTGCTCCAGTGGTCAGCGAGCAGCCATCGGCAACTGAAGTTACTGCTCCGACTATTGGGGAAATGGTAGAAAAACATCTGAATACACATAGAATAGGTAAGACATCCAAGACAGAGACCGCATGTATCAGTCACAAATGTCTGCATGTGATAATAAATGTAACGCCTTTTTGTAAAAACATTTTCTTGGTCTCTCTTTCAGTGTGCCTCAAGTCACAAACCCTCTTCTCACCAAGAGTAGGTTTCCTCTTAAATCATTTGTATGAAGTAGTACCGTATTCACACATGTAGACTGTTGTAAATGTTGTATGTTATATATGTTATGAATTAAACTCTGAGGTAGGAGGTTGTCCTCAGCTTTTGCCATCAGATGATTAACAAATAATGATAAGAAAATACTGAATTGTCCGGATAAATGGTTATGTGAGATTAATACAAGAATTGTTCCTGTTCTTTTATTTTCAATGTCAGACTAACCTTGAACTTTATTGTCCTTACCTCTTTCTTTGCTTAATTTTTCCAGTTTTTCCAACTCCATAAGAAGCACGTGCTCATAACCAAACTGCCGAAGTATGAGGATGGTCTCTACACAGAGGAGGACGTTGCCAAACTGCTCGTTCCATATGGGTTTGAATATACTGACGAAAACATCAATATTGTTCCTCAAACACAAATGGTAGGCACCGGGTTATAAAACTGCCTTTGGGCATTTGCAACCCTACATTGCTTTCACACCCAACCTCATTCGATCGTTTATCACAAGGTTTTTGCATTAAACTGTGTAAAATGCTTTTGAAGAAGCAGTTAAAAGGAGGAAATAAATGTTCTAATACATTCCAATCTGGTTTCAGGCCTTCATCCGGATGCCATCAATGGAGACTGTGCGCGACTTAATGACCAAAGTCAAAGAACAGAAAGGCGTTGTGTTCAGAGGGTCGACAACCCGCTTCAGTGTACTAGGAAGTGACATTGCGATGGCCCCGGTAACTCCATTTTTTTTTAAATCACTGAAAAACATGTATATTTGTTAAAAAGGAACAGGTTCTTACATTTCCCCCAGAAAGCAAAACTTGAAGGACAGGGGTCGCAGGTTGGAAACTAACAAAACTATGTACAAAATACGAAAAGGTTCAAAGCATATTGGCCCCTTGGTGATGGTAAAAAAAAACGATAAAAGGATTGGACCCAAAACCAAAGGTGACGTGAAAGTCACTGAAAAGGTGGGAAACATAAAACAAACAGAAAACAAAGAAAACCAACTGATGATGTTGGCTGAGCAGGAGAACTGCAACCCCCTGATATAGCCTCCTAACTGACTGCAGTCAACTGATCTTTATGGTTTGACGCAGTTAATGTCCTCTGGGGATCCTTAAAAAAACACAAGGACAAGATGGAGAAAACTGATGTGAAATTCTAAGTGTTTATAATCAGAGTTTCATAAGAGTTTGATATTTAAAACACATCTTAAAATCCAAAAGCACACACAAGCTCCATTTATATTCATACTATATGTAAACAAAGACACATTCTTTGATGTGTTTCTATTGTTGAAAAGTATATTTGTCGTTTAACGCTGCCTCCTCTCACATTTCTGTTTTAGCTTGGGTTTTACAAATTACTGATGAAGCTGATGAATTCCGTAAGTAACGCACACACACACACACACACCTAAATCCTCATCGTTAGTTAACTGCTTTAAATCTTGTGTCAGAAAAACGCCCCCTACTGTCAGATCTGATTTCCTGCGATTGTCTCACCAATATACTGTATATATTCAGTGTAAATAAAAGCCTGTTCAAAATGTATTTATTCTAATTAAAGTACTTCCTGTTTTTGACACAGCCTGTCCATAATGACGGAACAAAAATAATCTTCATCAGTAACATTTCACCGAGCGAGTCCGGGGAGCTCAGAGAGACTCTGAAAAAAATGGGTTCTGTCAAAAACTTCCTGCCTCTCCTCAACAAGGTATGAACAAACACTTTGAAAATACAGGTACTTTAAAAAAAGAAAAGACTTTCTGTCAATCTTACCAGTTGTGTGTTCCAGGTATTTATAGAATTCGACGGTGATCGCGATGCTGATCGGCTCGGAGTTTGGTACAGTCTCCTGAAACAATCCCCTGGACACAAAGTCCTCAGGCTGAAACCACCAAACGGCACGTCTACATCACTGCGTGAGTCGGCTTTGTAACATATGAACAATGTACACATACGATATGAAAGAAAACAACAGCAAATGTACTTTTCAAATATATTGAAATGGCTCTTTATTTATTTGTTGTTTGTGCAGCGCCAAGCCTTCCTGAGAACGCTGTGCCGGATAGCAAGGATGCAGTCGACGGAGCAACAATCCCACCGACCAAATTCGGAGTTCCGGAGGGCAGCGTTTCACCGTTTTGGATCACGATGAAAGCGAATCCCTTCCTGTTCCCTACCGTGTCTCCTTGGTTCATCATCCCAGGTAAGAGAGACAGTTACAGGCTGCCAAATTTGCCATATTGACTCATTCAATGAGGTAACTGTGCCTATGTTCATTTTTCTCTCAAGAATACCTGACAGTCAGAGGAGAGAAGGATGTCGAGGTAAGCCCCTTTTCTCTTGATTTACTTGCTTTGATTGTTGTTGTCCCGCTCAGTTTAGAAGAAGTAGTTAGCAGCCAGAGCCGACAGTCGCTTTCACTGGTTAAAATGACCAACGCTACCGAAAGCATCACATTTGTGTTTGGAAAGTAGAAGTTCCAAACAATTTTTGATATCCACTGAGTGTGTACAGCTGTTACGTCTGCACCAGGTTGGCTGCTGTGGAGTCAAAAACTGAGATTCACTTTAAACTTTGGGCATTAAATGTTGTGTTTTCAAGGAGGCCAGTCGTGGTTCCATGTTCCCCACAATCATGCTGACCGGTTTACCGGAGGGAAACTACAAGCATGAGGACGTCGCCAGGCTGATCTGGCAGTATTTGCCAAAACACAGCCTCCACTCCCTGTACTACAACGTGACGGTGTTAACGCTGCAGAGGAGGGTGAGGAAAAGAAGCTGATGACCGTCACAGGCGCAGATATTTTAATTACACTGTTCTCAATCAAATAAAGTTGATGTTGTTTCTCCATTTCTATTTTTAAACTCCAGGCCTTTGTGTTTTTCCCTGATTGGACCGCCTGCTGCAATTTCGCCCGAGATCACATCAAAAATCCTGTTTCCGTCCAAGGCTGCACACTCAGCGTCCACTTCGTCTTGCAACATGTGGATCTTGAATCCAGTGAGGTGTGAACACAGAGAGTCCTCTGAGTTTTAACACTGCTAGGAAAAAAAAAATCACCTTTCAGAACAGAATTCAAGGAAAAATCAAGAAGAATTATTCTTTATTTTGTCATGAAATATGTTAAAAAGGCAAATATAACAAAATGTATTTTTACAGCATCACTGGCAATTCATGACCTATAATCTCTTTGCAGGAGACGATGTACAAAACTCTGATGGAGCTGAGCAACGCTGTAAGTCATTAATCATTTATCTAAATCTTTTGTCAAGAGAAAGCAGCCGTCTTTACATATTCAGGCCTTAACACCAATGATTTCTTGTTCCCCAGGGAGTTCCCAACCAAAACTCTCTGGAGGAGCGGCTGTTGTGTGTGGAGACCTCTGAGACGTCTGTCGAAATCATCAGGATGGTCGTAGAAGTGGTGGCATCCATTGCGAGCTTTGTCAACTTCCTGCCGCTCGCTAACAGGGTACAAGAACACAAACACCTGCAAGTTTCATCCATCCTGCAGATTTAGTTGAGAACTTAGAACTGTGTTTGGATTTTCTTTCATTTAAAGCAAATTAGTTGCACCAATTTTGCACACAACCGTTTCACTTTCTTCATCTCTTCCTCTTCTCTGTCTTTTTACTCTCTTTGTCCACAACTGTCGCTCTGCCGCAGATATGCATTGAGATGGCGGACTCCAGTGGAGTAACACAAGTGGTGGAGAAACACAACTCTTCCTCACCTGACTCTCTAGTTTGGTATGCGTGTGTGCTCACACCTCATGTATTGATCTTTTTTATCCAATTCGATCTTCACAACTCAACTGACTGATCCTTTTTTTTTCTTGTCTCTGTCCAGGAGTAAAGTTCTGCGTTTTGAGACGTGAGTATATCACTCTGCAAGACAAAACAAGTTCATGACAGTGATTATTATGATGGGTCCAATGTTATATGATGGACAGGATACGCTTGAGGCCCCTTGTCACCTTTCATTGGACAGATTTATGTTCAAGAGGTTAAGAGCTGCAACAGTTAATCACTTGATTAGTTAATTTACTTGAAAATAAATGGACAACAATGTTTTGAATCTTAGTCGTGTAGGCAAAAATGTTCTCTGGTTGATGCCTGTTCAATGCAAAGGTTTGGTGGGTATATCTGTTTTTAAATCATCATAAACTGAACTACTTTGTTTTTGAACTGTTAATGGACAAACAAACATGGATAGCTGATCATAGTAACAGTGACTTTGAGGAACTGTGATGGACATCTTTCACTGTTTTTAAGACCAAATGATTCATCGATTTATTGAGAAAATGATCTGCAGGTGATTCGCTATTAAGAGTAACTGCTAGTTATTACAGGCAGAGAAAAGAGGGATTTTCATTTTGAAAAAATAACTCATTGGCATGTATTTGTTATAAACAAAAGGCAACTCGGTGACACTAAATGAGAACATCCCTCTATTTAATTTGCAATTAACAGTTCTTTTCTGTTTTTTTAACATTTTTGTTTTAGTTTGAAGAGCCTAAAAGAGCGTCTACAAGATGCTACTGAGCTCAACATTGAACCAGAACCCATCAGTGTCAGTGAAGCCAAGCCCTCAGATGTGGAACATCAAACCCAGCTGCCTTCTGCTCTGGAAACCAGTGGTCCTGTTGAGGAGCCCGTCTCAACAGAACCAAGTGCAGCTGCCTCCATCGATGTTGCAATGGAGGGGGATGTTGAGAAACCAGGAACTGAGATCACTGCAGACTCCGCTGTTGTTCCCGAGGCAAGTGAAGAGGTAGAGAAGCTAAAGGGCGAAGAGGAGACACTAACAACAGGTGATGTGAACTCTGCGGTCAGCAGTGGAAACACAGTCCCTGCTGATTCCAGCCCAGCGCACAAGCCTGAAGAAAACTTTGCCGAGTTTTCTCAGATGAACGAGGACATTTTCGCCGCCCTGACGGCGGCAGTTCGCCAGCACAGACTCATCCGAGAGAGCAAGACGCAGAGCGAGGAGGAGGTGAGATTGAGTTTATACCCGACCCATACAGTCACAGACGTTTACTACAACGTTTTGAAAACCGGGTGATTATAATTGTGAATGTTCATTTATTTCATGTGTCACTAATCCAGGAAAACTGATTTATTTTTATGTTTAGGGCACCAGCGAAAACAACACAAGCTCCAAAGCTGAAGAGACGCCTCAGAGAACGGTAAATTGCTGTGATTTATATTCCAATAAACTTTGTCGTCCCTTTTATTGACTTGATTTTCTCTGAAAATGTTCTCTAGTCCTTTTCATTAGTACTTGATTAACACTATCTTGCAATAAACTGATAGACAGTTTATCAAACTACTTTTAAATAAGCTAAATGACTTTGTTCTCTATCCAGGGTCAGGATGGTTTTACAGACGATGCTTCTTCAGACGCCTTCCTTCTTGACGAGCAAAACTTTGACCTGGACGATTTTGTCACTGTTGATGAAGTCGTTGATGAGGGGGAGGTTAAAAGCTCCAAGCCTCATAGCTCCCCCTCCTCATCCCCCTCTGCAGCAAGAAGAGAGAGGCAAAGCTCAGGCGTGTCTTCTAGTGGCAAAAGGACTTCAGCAAGGTCTTCGAAAGATCCCAAGAACTCAGCCTCTTCCTCATCCTCCTCATCAAAGTCAACTAAAGGCACAAGCTCCTCTGACTCCAGCACTGGGTCACCAAAGAAGTCCAGAGGCTCATCTGAGCCCAATAAATCCCCCACAAAAACCTCTGCCAGTGTCAGTAAGCCCTCGTCATCATCCTCCTCTTCTCGACGATCCACTGACATCCCGTGCTCACCTGGTCAGAAAATACAGAGCAAGACTAAATCTCCAGCGAAATCATCAAGTACTGCATCTTCCAGTCGCAGCACCCGCTCATCTTCTGCTGCGCATGAAAGGGAAAAGATAACATCGGCCACAACTGTCGAGGCATCAATAGAGACTCATCCAGAGCAGCTTAGAGAGGCAAAAGACTCAGAGGGTGCACTAGCAAAGTCTGACCACACAGTGTCAGCAGAGGGCAGTGCTGCAAAAACTGTTGAGTCACAGTCAAAAATAGAAACATCAGAGATGCATCCACCTTCACAAGGACATGGGAAAGAGTCGAGCCAAGCCCAGAGTCTGGAGATTGATGTTAATACCAGTACACGGAAGAAAGGAAAACAGGAAGGGAATGAAGATCATGTTGACAAACACACCAAGGAGGAGGACGACTGTGAAAACTACCAAATCCTTGATTCAGTTGATCAAACAGATAAACAGACGGATGATGGGGACCGAGACGGCAGCTCTGAAACCAATCTAGCTGAACCTGAGGAAGGCCAGACTTTGTGTGAGGAAAGTTGTCAGGTGTTGGACAGCGTCGGTGATAAAGGCAAAACTCGGCCAGAGGACGACAGTGAAATGGAAGTGGATGGTTCTTTCCAAGTGCAAGACAGTGTTACTGAAGACCAAGCAGCAACAGGTCAAGAGGACAGCCATCCAGTCAAAGATGATGGTTCAACAGTACAGCAACCGTCTGAGGAAAATACAGTTCCAGTAGTCAACAAATCTCTTGAGAATTCTGCAGTTAAAGACGCAGTTGGAAAAGAACAGCAGACGAATAACGAAGATAATACCCAGCCATTAGACACAGGTTGCAAACAAGCCCAAAGGGGTGAGGGAGATGGGAAGAACAGAATTGAAGAAGGAGATTCCAAAGATTTGGAAAATCCTGCTGTAGATGAGCCTTTTCAAAGCAGTGACAACAAAGGTCAATTCAAAGACCCCGACAATGAAGATGCTGAGCAAGAAACGTTTGAGATATTGGATTCAATTGATGATCAGACTGCAACAGAAGATGACAACCAAAAACTTGAAACTGGCATTGACAAGATATCTAAAGAAGACATAGGACCCATAGAACAAGAGGAGGACACATTCCAGGTAATTGATTCTTTGGAGGATCAGCAAACCACTACAGAGAATCAGCCAGAGACTGACAACAAGGAAAAAAGGACCCGGAAAGTGGAGGCAACTATTAGAAAAGATGGACCTACAAGACGGAGTGGCCGCACAGCCACGGCATCTAAAACTGAAGAAAAGGAGAAATCTCCAAAGAAACAAGACAAGACGGTTAAAAAATATGAGACACGGACAAAGATGGACACCACTGCAGGAGTCTCTGAAAAAGACAACGAGGTCAAAGAGGCCACTGAGGAGATGATGTATGAGATAGTAGATTCTGTTGAAGATGATCCGGTTCAAGATGTCGCCACCCCAGAAAGGTCTAGTCGAAGAAGGAGTGCAAGAGGGAAGACAGCGGATAAAATGTCATCAAAACCTACAGAAGTGTCTGAAAGACCTGTCAGGGACGAAGAGGCTACATACGAGATTTTAGACTCTGTAGAGGAAGAGACTGCTGAGGAGGAACCAGCCGTCACGACAAGAACTACGAGAGGAAGAAGGGAAAGAACAAGTAAGAAAGATGCTTCCAACGAGAAAACAAACAAAGAGGACACCCCAACGAGAAGGAGGCTCAGTCCTGCTGGTCAGTCACAGGAACGAAGAGAAGAAACCCCAAAGAAAGAGGAGAAAGCCTCTCCATCAAAGAAGAGTGGCATAAAAAACACAAGAGAGGACGATGGTAACTATGAAATATTGGACTCTGTGGAGGACGAGGTTGTGAAGGATGATCGGCCCGCTAGAGGAAGAAAAGGAAGAAGGGGAAGACCAAAGAAAGAAGTTAAAACAACCGTAAAAGACAACGTCACAATAAAGAAAGGTGACAGAGATGCACCTGAAAAAGTGGTGGAGGAAGAAGAGGCAACATATCAGATTCTTGATTCTGTGGAGGAGGACACCACCGACGATCAGCCTCCATCAGGACACTCTGAGAGTTCCTGTAAAAAAGATCTTTCTGAAAATGATAACAAGCAAAATAAGAGCATTGCATCATTCCCAGGATCAACCAATAATGAGGAGGAGGAAGAGCCCATGTATCAGATTGTAGATTCTCTGGAAGAAGATGAAGAAGAGCCGACTGCCACAGAGGTGCCCGATATGGGGGAGGAGAAGAAAAGCGATGAAGAGCCATCAACTGAAAAAGGAGACACCCCAACACACGGTGCAAAAGCTTCGTTAGCATCTGGAAAGTTGACGGTCAAGGAGGACTGTCTACACGAGGAAGCTGTTAAAGAGGATCCACCTGCTGCAGAAGAGGAGAGCACATCCAAAACAGAAAGTAAGAAAGAGGACAAATCACCTCAAAAGTCCCAAAGTGATATTGAACTACCGGAGGTGGAAAACGAACAAAAACCAGGTGAGAAAAACGACACAACGAGCTCTCTGGTGAGCCTAGACGCAGTGAGCGAGGATGAGGAGGATTACCCTGACGACACAGCAGAGGAGGAGGAGCTGAGGAAGAGGCAGGACGCCACGAGAGAGAAGCAGATCACCAAGGAGAGGGAAACGAGGAGGACCAGGGAGAGGGAGGAGAGGGAGCGAAGGAGCAGCAGTAGTAGCAGCAAAGGAGGAGGAAGCAGCTGTGGACGAACAAGGAGGTCCAAGGAGAGGGGGAGGGAAAATGAGGAGAAGGTGGAGGTTGACTCCAAGGACCTGGTGACTCTGGATGAGGTGGGGTCAGATGAGGCCGGCGAGGAAAGACCTCCAGAGAGCCGAGAGAGGGAAGAGGAGATCACGGAGGGAGAGCTGCAGACACTCGTCACTCTGGATGAGTTCGTCGAAGAAGAGGAGGATGCTAAAGTGGAGCAAACTACGCCGGACACCCGCCCACTCCTCCAGGAGGACGAATCAGTGGACTCCTTCAACCCAGAGGTAAAGATTCAGATCTGAACACTTCAACATTTTATTTTATGCCGTGGGGACACTGTCTGAGAAGTACTGTAAAACCCAAACAGACAGAAATACTGATGATTAAGATCTCTTGTGTCTGTCTTTAGACTTTGGTGACTTTAGATGAAGCAGGCGGTGATGAAGAAGAGAAGCCCGACGAAGAGCAAGCGGAGAAAACCTCAAGATCTGCAAAACGCAAACAGGATGACGACACAGGTGTGTGTTATTCTGTCTACACAAAATACAATATACTTCCAGCGTAATGTAATGTTGAACCATTGAACTCTTTACCCGGCAGATATGTTGTCTTGTGAAAGCAGGAAAAGCGAAAGTGTTACTAATAATATTGATTGATTCCACTAAGTGCTCCAGGATGTCTTGTCAGTGAGTCCGGGGTTTACATTAGCGGGCATATTTGGGCTTTTTGCCAGAATCACGTGTAGTCCACCAAGAAATATGCCAAATAGATTCATTAATCCTTTATTGAATATCCTATTGTTTGACACATACTATATTTTGCTACAACAACTCAAAGATGAACTTGGAGAACGTAAAAGATTTCTTCCAGGTAAAACAAAAAAATACATACATGAGATTCAACATCCTGTTGGTGCGTTCCTTGGCGAGGGTTTTGAATCTAATGCCACGTATGAAAATGCACCCGTTCACACTGCTAAAGCTTCGGAGGAGAGTAACATGAGCTTAAGACGTCAACCTGGACTCGTAGGACCCCAAGTCCAATCCTCTGATTTGGTTCTAACCCATCAAGGCATGGACACACGATCTCTGGGGTGTCTGGCAATTGGCGTGACTCCTTGTGATTCCTGTGGGTTGTGATGTGGGGCCCTTAGATGAATTGAGATCTTGAGAATTTTGCAGGACAAGTCCACACCTTGAGCTCCTTCACGATCCTTGCGCCGTTTCTGAGCAGCTTAAGTGGTGTCATCAGTCGTGGCAACGCCCACAGGTTTCCCAGCAGAACATTTGCCTTTTTTCGACAGGATATTGTTTGTCTGAAAATGTCCTTTATTTTTCCTTTTTCAGAGGAAAGTATGAACTTTGTGACGGTAGATGAGGTGGGAGAGGAGGAGGAGGAAACGGTTACAACCAGGACAAGAGGTCGACCCAGGAAGAGAGCCAGACCGACTCCTGGTAACATAAACATATATTAATCAAACAATCACGTCACTACCCAAAATTCTTCTGATTTGTTCACACAACCAATTTATTGTCTTTTACCACAGTGAGAAAATCTACCAGAGGCAAAAAAGTGAGCGCTAAAGACAGCATAGAAGAAGATCAGCAGGCGCTTGATGCCTCCTCGTCATCGGACAAAGATCCATCTACATTGTCAAGTGATGTCCCGCCAGAGGTCCAGAAGAAAGAGGAGGAGGAGGAGGAGGTGGGAGCAGCGAGACAAGCCGACATCGGTGCCTCCTCTGCTGGGCAGGAGACGCAGCCAGCGCTCCCTGAAGTCCAAACTCCTGAGGAATGTGTGGAGGAAGGAGAGGAAGAGAAGGAAGGATGGAGCAGGGCGGACATTAAAGGTACGGAGCGACTGAGGTCATTTCAATCCAAACTTACCGTGTGGTCGTCAGGGCATTAATAATTTATGGATTATTGTCTCTGTCTCTTCTTCAGCTGTGAGTAAAGGCAGGAGGGATCTCGTTGGACCTGAAGCTAAGAGAGCTCGTTCTCAGTCTCCTTGTGTCTCTGCTGACTTCAAACTGCCACCGTTCAAACCCAACAATCCTCTCGGTGAGACACACACTTTAACAAACTCCCATTTATTTGAAAAAAAAAAGACACAGGATGGAAATGTGTTTTTCTCTTGTTTGACTCTCACTGTCTCCCTCTTCAGGTCAGGAGTTTGTGGTCCCTAAATCAGGTTATTTCTGTAACCTCTGCTCTGTCTTCTACCTGAACGAGAGCACCGCCAAGGATGCACACTGCAGCAGCCAGAGACACTACAACAACCTGGAGGTACGCACAAACACCTGCACAACATTTAAACACACAAGAACACACAGTTGGCCTCACGTTGTTTGTGTTCTCCCTTTTCAGAAACACTATAAAAAGCTGGAACAGGAACCATCACAACGTTCTCAAGGCTCCGTTTCGGATTGATCCTGACTTTCATCTACTGGTTTTTGTGAACTGTACAAAGCTAAAAAAAAATAATTGAATTGCTTTCTGTAAATTATCAATTGCAAAGCTATCTGATACCTGATCAATATTTTATCAAGAGTTGTCACAGTGGGATTCACTGCACAGTTACAAGTGTGGAAGACGGCAGGCGACATCGCTGAAGAAATGAAAA
>CAEMYA010000001.1:536472-575296 GCA_903131615.1 Diplodus sargus | reverse complement strand
CGGTTGTTTTAACCTCTTTCTTTGGTCTTCCCCTTCTTCCTTTTCTTCCTCTAGCGGGCCGATCATCCTTCACAACCTCGTCCTCCACAGAGTCCAATATTTCATAATTACCATCGTCCTCACTTGCCTCTCTGATGCCACTCTTCTTTGATGGAGAGGCTTTCTCCTCTTTCTTTGGGGTTTCTTCCCTTCGTTCCTGTGACTGACCAGCAGGACTGAGCCTCCTTCTCGTTGGGGTGTCCTCTTTGTTTGTTTTCTCGTTGGAAGCATCTTTCTTACTTGTTCTTTCCCTTCTTCCTCTCGTAGTTCTTGTCGTGACGGCTGGTTCCTCCTCAGCAGTCTCTTCTTCTACAGAGTCTAAAATCTCGTATGTAGCCTCTTCGTCCCTGACAGGTCTTTCAGACACTTCTGTAGGTTTTGATGACATTTTATCCGCTGTCTTCCCTCTTGCACTCCTTCTTCGAGTAGACCTTTCTGGGGTGGCGACATCTTGAACCGGATCATCTTCAACAGAATCTACTATCTCATACCTCATCTCCTCTTTGACCTCGTTGTCTTTTTCAGCGACTCCTGTGTCCATCTTTGTCCGTGTCTCATATTTTCTAACCGTCCTGTCTTGTTTCTTTGGAGATTTCTCCTTTTCTTCAGTTTTAGATGCTGTGGCTGTGCGGCCACTCCTCCTCAAAGGTCTATCTTTTCCAGCCATCTCCCTTTTCCTGGTCCTTTTTTCCTTGTTGTCAGTCTCTGGCTGATTCTCTGTAGTCGCTGGCTGATCCTCCACAGAATCAATTACCTGAAATGTGTCCTCTTGTTCTATGGGACAAATAACTTCTTTGGATTTCTGTTCAAAGGGAGCTTCAGGCTGTTGGTGATCATTGTCTGTTGCAGTCTGATCATCAATTGAATCCAATATCTCAAAGGTTTCTTGGTTGATATCAATGTCCGCATATTCAAAATTTTCTTTACTGTCATGGTCTTCATTTGGGAGTCGACCATGAGAATTTTCCACATCTTCAGGGACTTCTCTTCGGTTTCTATTCTTTCCATGTTCTTTCTCCTTTTGAGCTTGCTTGCTATCTGTGTCCAATACTTGGAAATTATCTTTGTCATTTGTCTCCTCATCTTTACTTACTGCATCTTTAACTGTAGATTTGTCGACTACAGGACCAGCAGCTTCCTCAGACAGTCCCTTTACTGTGGAACCATCATCTTGGAACGAATGAATGTCCTCTTGACCTGTTGCTGCTTGGTCTTCGGTAAAACTGTCCAGCACTTGGAAAGAACCATCAATTTCCATTTCACTGTCGTCTTCTGGGCAGTCTCTGCCGTCATCGTTGACACTGTCCAAGTCCTGATAGCTTTGCTCAGGCAATGTCTGGTCTTCCTCAGGTACAGCTGGAGGGGTTTCAGAGCTGCAGCCTCTGTCCCCATCATCCACCTGTTCATCTGTCTGATCATCAAGTGAATCAAGGATTAGATAGTTTTCAAAATCGTCCTCCTCCTCCTCCTCCTCCTCTGTGTGTTTGTCAACATCTTCTTCATTTACTTCCTCGTTGCTTTTCCTCTGATCTTTGGGTGTATTGACTTCAACATCAACATTAACCTCCAGACTCTGGGCCTCTTCCCTGTGTCCCTGTGACGATGGATGCATCTCTGCTGATGTTTCTACTTTTGTCTCTGACTCAACAGTTTTTGCAGCACTACCCTCTGCTGACACTTTGTGGTCAGACTTTGCCACTGCGCCCTCTGTGGCTTTTGCGTCTTCTCCAAGTGGCTCCAGATGAGTCTCTATGGATGCCTCAACGGTTGGTGCTGTTGTTAACTTTTCCTTTTCACGTTCAGTGGAAGATAAGTGAGTGAAACAACCAGCAGATGTGGTATTTGATGCTCTGGTTGGAGACTTTGTCTCGCTCTGTTGTGTTTTCTGACCAGGGAAGGAAGATGTTTCAGTAGATGGTGGAGAAGACGAGGAGGAGGGCCCACAGACACTAGTGGAGATCTGTTCACCAGCAGGTGGCCTCTCTATTCTTGCTCTTGAGGATGAGGAGGAGCTACGAGGCTCAGCGCTCAAGACTCTCATGTCACCATCAAATTCATAAGTGACAGAGTCTTTCATGAAGGATTTTTTCTCATCAAAACGGCGGGTATCAGGAAGACCATCACCTGTAAAGTCTACTTGACCCTGAATGGAGAACAAAGAATGAATCAATGACTAAAACAACATCCAACTGCTTTATTGCATTCAAGTGTGAGGAGTCTGCTTTTCTACCATCTTCCCAATGATCAGAGGTGTAACTGCTGCATCTGTTGACTCGACTGTGACGGATGAATCCTTGGCTTGTATAAAAAAAAAAAAAATAGAGGATGTTTTACAACTGTTATACAAGGTCAAGGATTTTCAATTCGTCTGACAGCTACAGGGATTTTATGTAAAAATAATTTCAAATTGAATAACAACACCTTATACATTACAGTATACGGAACATTCTTGTGTGTTTCCTAAAACAAAGACTTACGTGGTGGTGCGGTATTCTGACTGTTTGGTATTTTCAACCTGACGACTTTGTGTCTAGAGGGTTGTTTGAGGAGACTGTACCACACACCAAACCGATCAGCGTCATGAATGGACTCAAACTCTATAAACACCTGGAACACACAAGAAAACACATATGTGACAGGTGAGACTAACAAGAAGTATTTTTAAAAGCAACTTAAACATGTGTACTCGTGGTTGTTTATACCTTGTTGAGGAGAGGCAGGTAGTTCCTGACGGAGCCAAAGTTTTTCAGGGCTTTCCTGATGTTCTCGGCCTCTCTCTTTAAAATGTTGTTGATGACGACTACTTTCTCTCCATCATCAACCACAGGCTGCATCCAGAACAGGAAGTAAACATCCAAACCAACAAATCAACAAGAGGACAGACTCTCAATGTCATGGCAATTTGTTTTATTTTTTTGAGGAGTAATCAAGTGTGTGTGAGCATTACTTACAGACTTCATCAGCTCCATCAGAGATTTATAAAACCCAAGCTAAAACAGAAACATAGGAGTAGGCAGTGTTAGAACACCAAGACACAATACTTTTACACAAAACGACACAAAGTCTAATTTTATCAAACTAAAAACTACAATCTGATCAAAAATCTGATTATAGCATTGAAGTTCACATTACAAAAACAAACACTGTAATTCAGCTGTTAATTATTACTTTCTTCGTTACAAATTTGTATATGATCTTAGTGCCATCATCAATACAGGACCTTGATTATTGAGTCTTCTTGCAGCAGACAACAATTTTGGGGGGACTTGGGTGAAAATCAGGTTTCTTTTAATGAATAACCATGTTATTCTAGAAAGTTTTAGCTGTTTTCCATCAATATAAACAGTGTCGTGTGCATCCTTACTGGTGTTTCTGCACTGAAGCTGGATACAACACGGAAATGGATTTTAGACCCTTTGAAAAACATGCCATTTTTCCCCTTGACTTCCATTATTTGGTGCACAGTCTCCGCTGTTGGCATCTGGACGAAGGCCTGAGATTAAACAAAGGATTAATGCAGCTTTGTATGTACTTGTTTTATCATTTCACATCTTTCGATGTGATTAAAATAAGTCTGGTGAGCGTCATATACACACAAAATCTATATAAAACAAAAATCTCAAAATAAATGATTCAAAGGATGTTACATGATTTTTAAAAACGTCCTTTAAAAACAAGTTCAAATGTCACATAGCTCGTCTTTACAATAGTGTATTTATAACCTGGTGCTTACCACGCACGCCTGAGGAACAACATAGATGTTATCAGTTTTACGTTGAAACCCCAACGGAACGAGCAGCTTGGTGATGTTATCCTCTGTGTAGTAGCCGTCCTGGTACTTCGGCAGTCCAGTTATGAGCAACAGCTTCTTGTCATTCATAAAAGTCTGGTTGAAAACAAAGACAGAGAGGGAGAAGAATAACAGTGTTAGCTGCAGTCTGACAATACTGAGCAAAACTGCCTCCTGCAGAACAATCTTTGGTCGGTACCATCACGATTTTAGTGTGTTAAATCTGTCTATGGCAGGCAAGAAAAAATATTTGAGACGTAACCAATTATTAATGGTTTTTCAATGCTTATGCATCATTGGAGGAAACAAATGATAGTAGGTCTTGTTCTCATTTATAAAAACAAACTCTGAGTTCAATTCATATCTTTACAGAAGCTACATGTGTAAATACTCTAGCAGTTCATATTGGTGATCTGAGGAAACCTACTTTTTGGTCGTGGTAGTTTTTCCAGTCGAGGCACTCTGTGAAAGAGAGACAAAGAAAATGTAAAAAGAAAAGAAAGATACAGATCAAAGTATAACCACAGTCACTTTGTTGGATTTCTTACCTATTCTGTTTGGATCCAGGTGTTTTTCTACCATCTCCCCAATAGTCAGGGGCGTAACTGCAGTCGCTGCTGGTTGCTTTTCAATCACTGCTGCAGCTTTTGGCTCAGTTGTGGTAGATTCCTCCTTTGCTGATGCTGCATCTGTTTGACTCTTTGTTGTAGTCTCAGGATCTACAAAAGATCAAATTTGATTAAGAATCATAACAGTATTTTATTTTATCAGTCTTCGCTCTCCCAACACTTACTTATGATTGTACAGCTGCTGTCCGGTGTTTTCAGCCTATGGACCTCATGTCCAAACTCTTGTTGGACGGGACTGTACCAAACTTGAAACCGATCAGCATCTTCAACAGACTCAAATTCTATAAACACCTGAAACACACAAGCACACACATACATGACAAGTAAGAGGAAGAGGAAGTCTGTTTTAACGCCACTTAAATTTGGGTGTTTTTTACTACCTTGTTGAGGAGAGGCAGGTAGTTCCTGACGGAGCCAGCGTCTTTCAGGGTTTTCCTGACGTGCTTGGCCTCTTTATCTAAAATGTTGTTGATTACGACTACTTTCTCTCCATCATCAACCACAGGCTGCATCCAGAACAGGAAGTGAACATCCAAACCAACAAATGAACAAGAGGACAGACTCTCAATGTCATGGCTTATTTTAAAATCAAAGTAGGAAAAGTGGAAAATGGAGATGTACCAAAATTTAAAGCATTTTTTCATTTTCCAATGAGGAGGAATCACGTGTGTGTGAGCATTACTTACAGACTTCATCAGCTCCATCAGGGATTTATAAAACCCAAGCTAAAACAAAAAACATACGAGTAGGCAGTGTTAAAACACCAAGACAGCATATTTTTCCAGACTCAGTGTGTCAAATGTGTGTCTCTTATTAGTGTTAAGAAACTACAATCTGTTTTCCATCCATACAAACAGTGTCGTGTGCATCCTTACTGGCGTCTCTGCACTGAAGCTGGATACAACACGGAAATGGATTTTAGACCCTTTGAAAAACATGCCATTTTTCCCCTTGACTTCCATTATTTTGTGCACAGCCTCCGCTGTTGGCATCTGGACGAAGGCCTGAGAATAAAACAAAGGATTAATGCAGCTTTGTATGTACTTGTTTTATCATTTCACATCTTTCGATGTCATTAATATAAGTCTGGTGAGCGTCATACACACAAAATCTATATAAAACAAAAATCTCAAAATAAATGATTCAAGGCATGTTTAGTGATTTTTAAAAATGACCTTTGAAAACAAGTTTAAATGTCACATAGCTTGTCTTTACAATAGTGTATTTATAACCTGGTGCTTACCACGCACGACTGGGGAACAACATAGATGTTATCAGTTTTACGTTGAAACCCCAACGGAACGAGCAGCTTGGTGATGTTATCCTCTGTGTAGTAGCCGTCCTGGTACTTCGGCAGTCCAGTTATGAGCAACAACTTCTTGTCATTCATAAAAGTCTGGTTGAAAACAAAGACAGAGAGGGAGAAGAATAACAGTGTTAGCTGCAGGTCTGACAATACTGAGCAAAACTGCCTGCTGCAGAACAATCTGTGGTCGGTACCATCACAATATAAAAACAAACTCTGAGTTCAATTCATGTCTTTGCAAAAGCTACATGTGTAAATACTCTAGCAGTTCATAAAGGTGATTTGAGGAAACCTACTTTTCGGTTGTGGCAGTTTTTCCAGTCGAGGCACTCTGTGACAGAGAGACATAAAGAAACAAAAGACAAATGAGAAAAAGATACAGATCAAAGTATAACCACAGTCTCTTTCTTGGATTTCTTACCTATTCTGTTGGGATCCAGGTGTTTTTCTACCATCTCCCCAATAGTCAGGGGCGTAACTGCAGTCGCTGCCGGTTGCTTTTCGCTCACTGCTGCAGCTTTTGGCTCAGTTGTGGTTGATTCCTCCTTTGCTGATGCTGCATCTGTTTGACTCTTTGTTGTAGTCTCAGTCTTGGGATCTACAAAAGATCAAATTTGATTAAGAATCACAACAGTATTCTATTCTATTTGTCTTCCGTCTCCCAACACTTACTTATTATTGTAGAGCTGCTGTCTGGTGTTTTCAGCCTATGGACTTCATGTCCAAACTCTTGTTGGACTGGACTGTACCAAACTTGAAACCGATCAGCATCTTCAACAGACTCAAATTCTATAAACACCTGAAACACACAAGCACGCACATACATGACAAGTAAGAGGAAGAGGAAGTCTGTTTTAACGCCACTTAAACACATGTGTTTTTTACTACCTTGTTGAGGAGAGGCAGGTAGTTCCTCAAAGAATACATGTCTTTCAAAGCTTCTCTGAGGTTCTGGATGTCACCTGGTGAAATGTTGTTGATGAAGATTGTTCTTGGACCATCATCAACCAAAGGCTGCATCAAGGACAGGGAGTGAAACACCAAAACCAAAGAGTTAACAAGATGACACAGACACAAACAACTGCACTGCTTATGCTATGTATGTATGTACACATGTAGGTATGTATGGATGGATCTCAATCTGTATATCTAGATTCAACACTGGCTTTTGTCCTCGCCCGTTATGTGCAGAGATTTCCACAGATTTTTTGATGCTTTTAATTCTTTAGGAAACTTAATATCTATTGACAAAATGGCTTAATTCGAAGCAATACGCAACAGGAAACTGAGAAAAAGAAAGAGGGATTGACATGCAGGGAGTCGAGGACACAGCCTCTGCACATGGGACGCATGTTCCATCAACCGGACCACCAGGGCGCCCCATCAAACATTGTTCTGTGAACTGTTCTTAAACACCAGTATGCATGCAGAACCAACAGATCCACGGAGGATGTCATGTCTGCTCCCTTCCACTCAGTATGTACACACTTTGAGAATAAGGACCGTATTTAAAAAGCATTCAAATTACTTTCATATAACAACCCTTGGTTATGGCTAGGGTTGTTAAATGAAAAATAAATTAACAATTAACCATTATATTGGAAAATGGAGATCTATTACTTTGTATTAAGCATGTGTGTGTTGGTGTGTGTGTGTACTACTTACAGACTTCATCAGCTTCATCAGCGATTTGTAAAAACCAAGCTAAAACAGAAACAGAGTAGGTATTGTCAAAATGTAAAGATACTAGTGAGGGGAGATATAGTACAGGTCAAAATCAGCTTTACACAATCTGCTCCTTTTAATAAACATGCACGTTTTTAACTCGAAATGTTAAGCTCTGCGTATGTTGGCTCTTCAACGTAACAGACATCAGTTAAAACAGTGCCATGTACATACTCACCGGTTTCATTTCAAAGCCTTGGCTTAGAACACGGAAACTGAGTTGAAACCCTTTGAAAAAAAGGTATTTCTTATTGGCATCCCGTACGTCATGTTCTACCATTTCTGTCGACATCTTGACGAAGGCCTGAGAGGAAAACCAGAAACAAATATGGGTTACTTTTATTTAATCTTTAAAAATCCCTTTTAACCACATCCTTAAACACAGTCTCATAAAACTAATGCAGATTTATAAATGGGTGTGTACCATTCTTTTCTGAGGAATGACGTAGATTTTGTCATATTCATATTTAAATCCCAGTGGGATGAGCAGTTTGGCAAGGTCATGCTCCGTGTAGTAGCCATCATTATACACTGGCAGTTTACTTATGAGAAACTCTTGATCTCGAAGACGATAAAACTGCGAAAAATTAAGAAAAAAAAGGAGAGAGATGGGTAACATTAATGAGGACTAATGATGGTTTCAGTTAGTTTGTCATTCAAGATTAGGCACGAATCAACAGCATTTACACACCTATTAAACTTGATTTCTATTTTTATCAACACAGTTGTTAAAAAATGTTAAAACTTACAATTATTACAACAAAAAACCTGTCAAAACAGTTTGAGAACTTTTTTACAGAATTATCTCCAACATTAATTTATATCTTTCCGAAAACTTATATAAATACTGTCGAACTTCGTACAAGTGATTTGACTTACATTTGGTGGGAAGGAGAGGTTGAAGGACGCTGTAGAAGAGAGAAACGGAATGTGTAAAGAGAAAAAAAGAAATAAGGATCAAATGCAAACATTTGTGACAGTTTCTTTATTGGATCTCTTACGTATCATTTGTAGTAACAGGTGTTTTTCTAGCATCTCCCCAATGGTCAGGCTCGCTGGTGCTACATCCATTTGGGTCTTCACTGCAGTCACAGGATCTTTAAAGAAGATGAACAGAAGTACTTCTTAATTTGGAATAATGTTCTGTGTAACTGAACTTGTTGTTTGTTATGACAGACTTGCAGGTTAGATGGAGGAGCTATAAATCATCCTATGGAAACAATTTTTTATACACGTTTAGTGCTTTTCAATTGAAATAGAAATTAAACAGTCCTGATTCCAAAACAATTGGGACATACTGATTAAGATGTTTAACATGTTTTACAATCCTCACATTCCAAATTTAAACTCACTTTGCCATCCACCCAGTTCCCAACATACCATTTTGCTTCATTTTTGTTTCTGTTGATAGGGTATCACTGGTTGTCGGTCGAGTCCCACAAGGTTTGTCTTCTGAATTTTCTGGTACAGCACCTGTAGTTGATGGTTTTTCTAGCATCTCCCCAATGGTCAGGCTTGCTGGTGCTGCATCCATTTCTGTCTTCACTGCAGTCACAGGATCTTTAAAGAAGATGAACAGAAGTACTTCTTAATTGAGAATAATGTTCTTTGTAACTGAACGTGTTGTTTGTAATGACAAGCTTGCAGGTAAGATGGAGGAGCTGTAAATAATCCTATGTAAACAATTCTTTATACATGTTTAGTGCTTTTCAATTGAAATAGAAATTAAACAGTCCTAATTCCAAAACAATTGGGACATTCTAAATAAGATGTTAAACATGTTTTACAATCCTCACATGCCACATTTAAACTGACTTTGCCATCCATCCAGTTTCCAACATACCATTTTGCTTCATTTTTGTTTCTGTTGACAGGTTCTCAAAGGTTGTTGGTTGAGTCCCACAAGGTTTGTCTACTGAATTTTCTGGTACGGCGCCTGTAGTCGATGGTTTTTCTAGCATTTCCCCAATGGTCAGGCTCGCTGGTTCTGCATCCATTTCTGTCTTCACTGCAGTCACAGGATCTTTAAAGAAGATGAACAGAAGTACTTCTTAATTGAGAATAATGTTCTGTGTAACTGAACGTGTTGTTTGTAATGACAAGCTTGCAGGTAAGATGGAGGAGCTGTAAATAATCCTATGTAAACATTTTTTTATACATGTTTAGTGCTTTTCAATTGAAATAGAAATTAAACAATCCTAATTCAAAAACAATTGGGACATTCTGAATAAGATGTTAAACATGTTTTACAATCCTCACATGCCACATTTAAACTGACTTTGCCATCCATCCAGTTCCCAACATACCATTTTGCTTCGTTTTTGTTTCTGTTGACAGGTTCTCACTGGTTGTCGGTTGAGTCCCACAAGGTTTGTCTACTGAATTTTCTGGTACGGCGCCTGTAGTTGATGGCTTTTCTAGCATCTCCCCAATGATCAGGCTCGCTGGTTCTGCATCCATTTCGGTCTTCACTGCAGTCACAGGATCTTTAAAGAAGATGAACAGAAGTACTTCTTAATTTTGAATAATGTTCTGTGTAACTGACCGTGTTGTTTGTAATGACAAGCTTGCAGGTTAGATGGAGGAGCTGTAAATAATCCTTTGCAAACACAATTCTTTTTACAAGTTCAGTGAAGAAATTAATCAACCCTGATTCCAAAAAATTTGGGACATTCTGAATAAGATGTTAAATATTTTTTACAATCCTCTCATGCCACATTTAAACTAACTCATCTAGTTTCCAACATACCATTTAGTGTCATTTTTGTTTCTGTCAACAGGGTCTCACTGGTTGTCGGCTGAATCTCACAAGGTTTGTCTACTGAATTTTCTGGAACAGAACCTGTAGTTGATGGTTTTTCTAGCATCTCTCCAATGGTCAGGCTCGCTGGTGCTGCACCCATTTCTGTCTTCACTGCAGTCACAGGATCTTTAAAGAAGATGAACAGAAGTACTTCTTAATTTGGAATAATGTTCTGTGTAACTGAACGTGTTGTTTGTAATGACAAGCTTGCAGGTTAGATGGAGGAGCTGTAAATAATCCTATTTAAAAATAATTTTTTCACAAGTTAGAAATAGAAATTAAACAACCCTGATTCCAAAGAAATTGGGACATTCTGAATAAGACGTTAAATATTTTTTACAATCCTCTCATGCCACATTTAAACTGACTTTGTCATTCATCCGGTTTCCAACATACCATTTTGCGTCATTTTTGTTTCTGTCAAAAGGGTCTCACTGGTTGTCGGTTGAATCTCACAAGGTTTGCCTTCTGAATGCTCTGGTACAGCACCTGTAGTTGATGGTTTTTCCCCTTTGTCATGAGTGCCACTTCCAACTTCCATGGGCTCTGCTGCCGTTTCCCCAAGCTGCACAGGTTCTGTGTCTTCAGCATCATTGAATTTGTCATGTTTTGCTAGATGATTAGGTTCAAAAACTGTTACCAAATTTTGGAACTGTCTTGCTTTCACCGTATGAGATATCCGTTTTGTTAAGATCTTTTTCGCTTTGAGGCCCAAGACTTGTGAGTTCATGACAGCCGTTCGTGCTTTAACTGAGCCTACAGTTGGAATCTTCTGAGCGGTAGGATTCCATGTTGTAGCTGTTTGGGCTCCATAGGGTGGAGGTCCGGGTGAACCGTGAAGCGGATGCACATTAGGTGTAGGGAGAAGAACCTTTCTGGAGGGAAAGGCGGATGTGACAGCTCCGACACATTTTCTGTAAACATAATAGAGTGATATTGGTCACGACCAATGTAAAAGATCAAGGTTGATGAAAAAATTGAAAAGTCCAGGCCCCAGTTTGAATGTCTCTATAAATTCTTGCCTATATGATCAAACCCTCCTTGGACAATTTTTCTTCAATGCGTTTTCCTCTATAGGGAATGGACAGAATATTTTGTACAATTATATATATATATATATATATATATATATATATATATATATATAGTGTAAAAAAGGTAGTGATAAAATCTCTCTTTGTGTATTTTTGGACAATACATGAAATTACAGAGGTGTTTTTAATATTGTGTCGATCCCCTGTCAGCAATTATAGCCATTTCTGAATAAATGAAATGTAATTCTTCTTCTTCTTACTGAACCTGCAAATTCAGAAAGCAATTGAATATTTATACTGATACATCGACAAAACAAGATACAGTACAATGAACCAATCGCTGTTAAAAAGAGGTCTGTGTGAAACATAATCTTACTTTTTAAGAGGCCTCTTCATAGAAACAGTCGACTGTAAACAAACGAATTGAGATATGTTGTGTTAGATTAATCTGATAATTGACAGCTTTACCACACTACAACACACAATTAGACAATCTGAACAAAAATATAGAGAAAAACACAAACTTAGACCAAATAAAACTACTGTAACGGGTTGTGTTCTAAAGTTGTGAGAAAGAAAAATATGTACTGTTTAAAATGTCCTTACAATTAAATATAATTTAATGTTTAGGCTTTGATCAAAGCTTGATGTGGATACATTTATGACATCAATACACAAACAAGGAAAGGAGAAAGACAGTTTACAAGATGATAAAACGGTTGCCAACTTTCCCTGGCATACAGGTACACTAACACCAACCTTAGTTTTTGTGGCAGAACTTGCCTCACTCTTCTTCTTCAGGCCAGGCTTTCCTTTTAAGGGCTTTGCAGTAGACTTTTTCTTTGCTTTAGAGGAGGATGAGGAAGAGGAAGACTTCATCTTGGCTAGCTCCTTAAGTAAAGCAGGGGCCAGAGTTTTGACCATGGTCTCCAGGTCAGACTGTGTTGACAGAGAACGGACAGCTAGGGAGACCGAGAAGGAAAAGGTGTCAGAAAAATTGCATTTTGGTGGTTTCATACCAAGTCTCTATAATAGGAGGAACAAAAGACTAAGACCAAGGAGAAGAATCTTTGTATGTCACATACAATCATACAACGTAGTCAAACTGGTTCTCTCATTCTCATCATTGGGCAGTCAGCGTACCGTACGCAGAGGATAACAATGCCAGCATGGGGAGAAGTCGTAAACTCCATATAAAAAGGCCTTGCCCAAGCCAGGATGTGAACCACCAGGACCATCTTGCTGTTAGGCAACAGTGCAAACCAATGCGCCACCGAATATTGCGGAATATTCAACTGTTAAACTCTTTCATGTTGGCAATCTTTTTAGGCAAATGTCAGCCATGGTAGTGCCCCCCCAAGCAGGACAATGTGCCTTGCCACATGATAAAAACTGCTCAGGAGAAGCCCAAGGAACATTACCAAGCTCACAGTGTGGACCTGGCCTGCAAATGCCCCAGATCCCAATAGGATCAAGCACCCAGAACAAGTTCAATCCATGGAGGCCCTGCCATGCAACCCACAGGACTTCAAGGATCTGCCACCAACACCCTGGTGCCACACACCTCAGGACACACCAGGAGTCTTGTGTTAATGCCTCAGAGCCAAGTACGATCTACAGTGGGTCCTCCAAGGATTGGACATCCAGCGAAAGACAAAATGCTTGACCAGACTGGGATCTGGGAAATCTGAAGTCCACGTTGATGCCTTGAGCTATTTGTCAAATCCAGTTCCATGTACTTTGGTGTCACAGTGTTTGGGTTGGTGGTGCCTGTCAAGTGGCAACCACATAAATGCCAGGAACCAAGGTTTCCCAGCAGAACATTGCATTGTCTGAAAGTTATCAATAATATTCCCTTCAACTCTCGTGTTGTGTTGTGGCTGATCATTATATAACAGGTGCAGGTTTGATTAGAATGATAAAAAGGAAGATTAAAAGCGTGAAGGTCTTAAAATGGTTGCAATTTCTCAAACCTGATTTTTTCAGTAGTTTCTTAGCCAGTATTTTTGCACTGTTTGACTTCTTTTGTTGAGGGGTAGATCCTTCTCTGGATGACTGGCTCTCATGGCTCCCCCTTGGTGGTGAATTTCCCTCTTCACTCCTCCTTGGTGGAAATCGTCTCTGGGTAACCCTCCTTGGTGGCAATCGTCTCTCGTCGACTGTCCTTGGTGGCGTTCGTCTCTCATCACCCCTCCTCGGTGGCAATCGTCTCTCGTCAACCCTCCTTGGTGGCGATCGTCTCTCATCTCCCCTCCTTGGTGGCGATCGTCTCTCGTCAACCCTCCTTGGTGGCAATCGTCTCTTCTCATATCTCTTTGGGGATGATCGCCTCTCATCTTTCCTCTTCGGCAAGGATCGTCTTTCAGAGCTCCTTGAACGTGACTGATAGTGGAAGGAGGTCAGGTCATCATACCAAGGGGAGTGAGAACGAGACCGAGACCTGGTGAAAGTATGGTTACAAGCATTTTATAAATCATTTAATTGAAACATACTTGTTACCGATAATTTCAAAACCTGGTGGTTAGAGGTATCTGTTCTATTCACCTATGTTATTCCTCATAACAGAATTTATGTGTGACAGACCTGCGCTTGTATCTGGAACTTTGTGGAGATCGTGATGGGCTACTTTGTCTCTCCCTTCTACCCTCCAAGGCATGGTGGTGAGGGGGGCTGGACGAGCGGGAGTGAGAATCAGAATGGGAGCGAGAGTGACTCCCATGCCTGGTTCTCGGCCGACGATGCTGGGCAGTCGATGCAGAGGTCGAGGTTGAGAGCTTGGCATCTTTACCTGCAGCCCTAAAGAGAGCAATGCACAAAAAAAGCAAGGTGAATAACGGGAAATGAAAAATGTGTATGATCTTCTAACCACTGTGATATAACTGAAGTTTGCCTTAAATCAGACAGACAATACTTTCTTTGAACCGTCACTAGGCATAACTTATATTGTGGTCCATCAACTGATCTCTATTATGTATGAGTATGAAAGTGGCCAGTTCTGGTCATGCTTAAAAGGCAGACTAAAATGTGTAGTCTGATTTTACACAACATGCAAAATCAATATAAACAGTGTCTCCTAACGACATTTACCTGGGCACAACTGCTATATCCCCATTCCAGTCAGGGTATCTGTGGAAAAAAGAACAATGCAAACACAACTTATAAAATAGCAAAGAAGCCGCATTCTATTGTGAAAGTCAAAAGCAGTAGTATTTAGATGAAGCTTCTAAAAGCCAGTTGACATAAGAGAAATTGGACCATTATGCAGAACTCAAAAAACAAAAACAGGAGATTTCTTGAAGAACACACTCAAACATTTTATGAAGTCTGTTGCAAGTTCCACTAGCCTTCCAACAATAGAGGTTGGTAGGCAATGAGCCATGGCATCACTTTTTCTGTCCGGTGTTTCCACAACAATATTTTGGCACATCCATGGTGGGCAATTTCCCAACAGTATTATACTGAATATAAAAAAGTAATTCTGATAAACAGGATCTTTAAAAGGGAAAGTTAAAAACAAAAAGACTGACTGTTTTCGAAGACGGGTGCAGCTCTCAAGGTGAAGGTTGGTGTTTTGGTGGGAGATCCAATCCTAATCAGAATCACAGACAAAGCATTTAGATAGGCCTCATTGTCATCAAAACCGCCACCAGCTTCAGTATCTCAACTACGGTTTGTGATTGACAACACAGACATTACATTTTACATTACAGAGGCATTAAGAAGTTCCTTTAATCTCGGAAGTTTACATTAACAAAAGCTCGACACATTTCTTTAAATCTTCAGCCAACAGCATTCATCCAAAAAACAAACAACTTTGCCTTAAGTAAGGAGCACACATGGGAAAAAAGTTCAAGCTTATATCATGGCTTCGTTTTTGTAAAAACACATAACGTAGACAAAATCACACAGCTGACACAGTACATCGTCAACCCCTTCCTCAGTGATCACAGCTGACTTTACATTCAACTTGAGTTTGAGGGTAACAAGTCCTTATCATGAAATATAAGCAATACAGGAGTGGTAGTAACAGACATCTGTTTCTTCAGTCTATTGAGGCATTGTGATGCTTCCTGAGATCAGGTGAAATTCCTTAAATTCCGCAGAGGTGAAAGGTATGGATAAGGACAAAAAGCTGAGACATGGAGCATATTCAGGAAGATAAAGAAACTAGGGACTGGAGGAAAAAAAAAATGTGTGTTTGTTTTTTTATCCACAAATATGTTAAAGTCATTGTTCTAAAAGGGGGAAAATAATCAACAGGTTAAAAGAATACAAAATCTCTGCTGAATCTAGAGTATTTTCTGTAGTGAATTGTTCCTTGTTGGGACACGAAAGCACATTACACAAAATAAATTTGTAATAATATTACAAAAAAATTCTAGCTACTGTTAAACATTACATTAATTAAAGTAACAAAATGCACCGTGACAGCTCTGACGGAGGACAAAATATACAAAATTATACATTCACTAACAACTAAAAAAAAACTGAATGTGCAATGTGGGACAAACTTTCCTCCCCCCATATAAAAAACTGGGTCCAAAGAGAAGTGGCCATCTTCTGTCAGTCTCTGCTGCTCAAATTCTTCAGATTTGCTGATTCTTCTTGTCACGTCGTCAAAGCGTTTGGGTCAGTTCTCAGTAACATTCCCAGAAATGAACAGTATTTCATAATTTTATATTGCAACAGTCATTAAGCATCGTAAATCTGGCATTGACCATTACACATCAATTATTTCTTCAGGTGAACTAGACAATGGTTTTCTCGACAGGTGTAATTCAAATGTAAATCAGTCACCGTAATCCTGAATTACAAACTGAATATCTCTGAATATCTGGTTTGTAACAAAATGTTTACAATCTCTGACAAAGTTTACCATCGAAGCTTGTTTTGACTTAACTAAAATTAAGTGACAGACTCCTTACAAGAATTTCACAACTAATCACTGATCCAAGAGAAAACAGAGAATTTTACACAAATCTTTTCAAATAGGTTATTAAACAACTTTTGGAAAGCAGCAGTTCAGTCTATGGGGACTTGGCATGGCAACTAGCTGTTGGCCTGCTGAAGTCGAGCACAAAACAGTCAGTATGGAGTCTGGACTTGTGGCTAGAGAACCCCTTACTGCTCAGAAATGATGTAAAAGTTCCTGTTTGTCCATGTTCAATTGAAAAAAATGTAATATCCAAAGAGGGGTTGACAAAAGCAAGCCTTTTTGTTGGAATTTTAAAGAACATTAAACATTACAATTCATTACATCCCCACAAAATAAAAAATGAAACACTTAAAATTGACACTTTACAATCAAAAAGAACAACAATTTAGATACTGAAAGAAACAGAAAAAGCTAAACAGAACAGAGTGCATTCTTCCACTCACCTTCATTTGAGTACAATCTTTGAAACACAGAGAACAGGTATGTGGAAAGATTCTTGGTGAGGCAGCAGCATAGTCCTGCATCATGGCCAGTGTTGGCAGACCCTTGAAGACTGCTACGTTTGCTGGAGGCTGCCAGTGAGAAGTCGGCAGTGTAGAGTGATTGAAGCTCATCTGGGCTGAGATTGGCTGAGGCAGAACTGGTGGAATAACAATGTGAGGAGGACCACCAGGGGTAAACACCGGATGTTGCATGGCCCGTGTGGCATTGGTGATGCCAGGTAAGCCAGCAACAGGGGGAACTGATTTTGCCGCAGAAAAAACTGGAGGCCACGTCACTTGTCCTGCCTGCAAAACCAGCTGCTTCAGCGCCTGCTGCTTCTGTTGCTTCAACTGTTCATCCACTGGTTGCTTCTGCATCTGCTGCTGACTCTGCTGCTTTTTCATCTGCTCCTGACTCTGCTGCTTTTTCATCTGCACGGCGAATGTTGAAACAGGACTTCGGGTTTTACTCTGATCTTTACTGCCACTGTTGTCATTACTGCCAGTGAGCACAAGGCCAGATCGGCCGGGATCCACACCATGGAGTAGATTGGTGGGTGGTTGGGTTTTCGACACCGACTGGTGATTGGATGTTGATTCTTTCGAAGTAACAGGTTTGGAAGCTTCAGACCTGACAACTCTGAGGTCCGTGTCTTTCTTTGGCACAGAGAATAGCTTGAGGAGTGTTTGGAGGGGCTGGCTTGGTTGGGTCTGCAATCGTTTGGTCTGATCATGGCTTGGGGTAGCACCAAATCTCAGTGCTGAACTGTCTGAAGAGCTGAGACTGGCAACAGTACTTGCCTGATGATGGGAAGAACCCAAGGCACTGCTTTTCACTTCGGTTGTATGTTTTTGCAGGGGTGCTCGACTGTTTTTGCTAGTATCACACGTGTCCATCAGCAACATATTTCCACCCCCACTACTGTTTGTTGAACTGCCACTGGTCCGTACAATCTCATTTCCAGCCCCTTCTGTATATCTGCCAGTATGTCCATAGTCAATCACTTTAGTTGGCTGGAGAACAGCCGACTTGATTTCTTCAGGGCGCATCGCTGACCCCCACGAAGTGCTCAAACTGTGACTGTCCATTCCACACACGCGTCTGGTGGACTGGGGATCAGGGTAAGGTTTTGACTTCCCTGCAGTTGTAGCCCTCTTGGCCTTCTGGATACGGATTTGGCGCAAAATGAATGGCATGTTCTCTCGAGTCATCTGGTCATCAGGGTAGGAGATGAGATGTTCCAAGTCCTCTTTTTCAAGTCCGAAGTTTTGAATGATGTTAACAGCGGATTCAGATGTATACTTGGGTTTACTGGACTCTGTAGGGGCCGCAAGTTTGTTTGGCACTCGAAAGTCTTCATCGCCTAATCCCGGAATGGACTGTAAATCATGCTTGGATGATGAATACAATTTAGAGTCATCAGCAATGGGCTTTTTGTAGTTCAACAACCAGTCCTGGGAACTTCTGCCACTTTCAACATCAGAAGGTCTATGTCCTAGAGAGGAAGAGGCTGAGGACATTGGATGGGAGGCCATCCTTGTTCTTGAGGAGCAAAACTCATTCCTTTGAAGGCCGGTACAACCAGTGCCCTCATCTATGGACTGATGCATGGGTTTGCCAACAGGCTTCACCTCCTCTCTGGTTCTACTCATGTGCATCTCAATAGTTCTTCCTCTATTCTCATCCATTATGGCCCTTCTCTGGTCAGGCCCATGGTTCATCAACTGAGACATTGGCGATGAGAAAATTCCTCTGTTGTTGTCAGGAATAGCAGAAGGTGGTCCGGAAGAACTGAAATTAGACTCAGGTCCGAGATGAGGGGATGGCCTCCAAGGGTTCAATTCTTCCTGCGGACCGTGGAGTTCATACTGCCCCTCAGTAGAACTTTGGTTCTCCGCCTCAAAGGGGTCATACAGTTGATGGGACATTGTGTTTGCTGTCTGCAGAATGTTAAGGAGATTGATGGCTGAGGAGCTGGGGGGTCGGAGGTGTTGGAGGTTTTTTAGGGAGCAGGTGTGTTGTATTTGGCTTCAAAGGTTGCTGCCAACAGCGGGAGCTGCCAACAGCGAGAGCGTTTTTGATCAGCGTCAGTGCTAACTGGGCTTTCAGTTGAGCCAGCCACAAGGAGACAGCCTGTTGACCAATCAGGAGCAAACTCCCGAGGAGCCCTCCGAGTAGACGGCTTGTTAGTCGCCCTAGAACAGGAGAAGTGGCACAACGCTCCGATAGCAAAGAAAAACTGAAAAGTCAAAAAACAAAGGAAGGGGTTATTAGATCTCAGCTTCTCCGATGGGTAAAATCCACTGTGTGGAAGGCTGTGTCTTGCGATTCCTCTCTGCTGCCTCCTGTGGATACACATTCACATTCTTTTATTGCACATCCTGGTCTTCACTAGCAAGAGAGAAAAACAGAGGAGGCAAAAACAACAAAGTACAGAAACAGGCACTGTGGATCAGCCGCTTACACTGTCTCCGTATACTTTTGTTATTAACCTAAACCCAAACCTGCAAAAAGCCAAGGGCATAAAGCCAAGCTTTTGTTGTAAATTACCTCTATCTTTTTAAAGTAGTCTAATAGAGCTGACAAATTACTTTTTAACTTTAGGGATTCAAAAGTGTATTTATGTTCACTCCTGTTTATCGAGCTGACTGCAGCAGCAACCAACTGAAATGAGTGTGTTTTGTAATGTTGACAGCTGACTGGAGCAGGAAGGAAAAAGTGCTTTACCTCGTTAAAGTAATATTAAAGGGAGGGAAAGAAGAGTCTCTGCTGACTGCTGACTTCAGTCACAGTCTGACCCGAATTCAAACGCTCAGATATTGTGTGAGCATTACACAGCATTACAGCATTAAAAATTCGAGCAAGTAAGACACCAAAATTCCCTTCGCTGGTTGTGAACACACCATTTAATAAACCGCCATCGCAGATGGAAATCTATTTGATGTGACTCAGGCACAGATGCTCGAGAACACGTAATGTTTTAAAGTTTAATTTATTTTACATTCAGTCTCGTTTGCAGACCTCTTCTTTATTTGACTCTCCCCGAAGAAGTTGTAGCGAAAGATGACCGAGTGAAATGCGCTGGTTACCTTGAACATTGGTTGTAATGAAAGTACACAACTCAACAAAACATTGCTCTACACACACACACACACACACACACACACACACACACACACACACAAAGAAAAACTGCAGTCGTCAGTTGTTGGATATTTTAATTTTAAAAAATCGTATTTTTATATCTAAAAGGTGTAATATGTAAGAAATGGCCACATGTTAAATAGATACACAAAACAATCAAAGGATTTTCTACCACTTACTACTTCTAACTATAGTTGCCATTAGCTAGTTAGCTCAGTTAACCGTGCAGATAGCTGCCCAGACTGCAGGTTCAGTTCGCTAGCACAGAAGCTTTTAACTAGGACATGGTGGTTAGCATGTTCACTTCAGTAGATATCTCTGTGACATAGTACATAGACATCCTGATAACATCATAACCGTTATTTGCATTCTGTTGATAATTTTAAGTAACTTTGGGATGTTTTTAACTAAAATTCTTACATATTGCACCTTTCAAAATGCCTATCATCAAGTCAGAAACAGGAAATCATGACATAAAATACAACATGAGTGTGGAATAAGCTATTGTTATTGAACACTTCAAAAATGTACCACCCAACAATGCTTAACACGTCTTGACTTAAAAGGAGACCTATAAGACTTTTTCATTTTCTTCCCGTTTTCTTCAATGTTTAAAAGGTCAACGTCTGCACACAGAAAACACTGCTCCTGAGAAGCCTCGACAGTAGCACCACCTTTAACTCTGTGACCTTGTGACACAAAGATATCTCTGCCCTAAGCGCTACATAGTTGCTGCTGATGTTCGACAGTCTGGAACTAACAGATATAAAATGTCACAATAAGCATGTTCGCAGGATTTTTCAAAGAAATACAATAACTGTTCCGAGAGGACAGTTTTTCTGGATACTGGAGAAGGGCTTGGTTTTAACTTATAGATAGTATTTCAAACAAGGCTAAGAAAGTACATTTCAAAATGTTACATAAGATACAACCTGGAAATTGTCTTGTTGATAAGTTTACAGATATTGATATGACTTGTACCTTTTGTCAAAGAAGTATAGAAACAATCTCCTAACTTTTTTTTGACTGTGAAATAACCGAAATCTTCTGGAGAGACATGGATCTCATATTTTTGAGCCTACTAACATTGTGCACTCTCTTAACCTTAAAGATATTGTTGGTCACTATTGTAATTCAGATGATAGCAATCTTGAGTATGTGATCAACTTCATCAACATTTTCATTCAAAACAAAGATTCCCCATATTTCATCCCACTTATAGTACTAAATCAAAAACCTGTCTAATTATATCTTTAATGATCTATATTTGTTTTAAATTATATTTTGAACATTTTTGCATTCTCCTTAATTGATGTTGTTAATGTTGCAGTATTTTTGCTTTTTGTGCTGCTGTTTGTGTTTCCTGAATTCTTTGTAAGTTGTTCTTTTTTCAATAAAAAGTAAAAAAAATAAAATAAAAAAAAAAAAAAGGATTTGTGACAGAAAATGCAGCTGGGGCTAAAAGGGTGTCCCAGACAGAGGGAGAATAAAGGGTAATATCAGAAAACGGATGTGTTTTTAGGGCTGTCAAAGTTAACGCTCTGCAGTTTGCGAAATCAGGAAACGATTGAGCAATAACATTGAGGATAACAGAAAAAAAACAAACCTCCTAGAGTAGAAATTGATCAAGAAAAGGGTCTTTTTAATGGCAAGTTCAGCTTTAAAGACCTGCCAGATGGTTCTCTCAACAAGACCAGTTATTTGCATTTACTATCGATAAGAAATGAGTCACCACCGGAGTATGTTGAGTCTCAAATACCACTTGTTGACAGACCACACTGCATAGTTTGCAATGGAGACGCCTGGACAACTGCACTTGAGACAAACTTGCCATGTTCTGCTTTTATTTTTTGAGCATGCAGTAGCTTTGAGGTTATTTGGGAGAATATTCTGGACAGGATTTGTCATTATTTTGCATACAATAATAAACATACATTCCCATAAAGTAAATTGTCCACTCCCATGTTGATACGAGTGTTAAAAACCAACAATATCCCTTTAAAACGATACATTTAGAGCAGGTATTTAACAAAAATCTGTTAAATTTGTCTCCTGTGACCAAAGATGAGTGTAAGGAGTCTTGTTTTCACAGCTGACACACCTTCTTTCTATAACAATGCAGATTACAACATGCTGTGTTCATCAATGTGGTACCAAAATCAGGTAAATCAGTAACAGATTTACCTGATTACCAGATTTGCAGCTTGAAACATGGTGTAGCTGTTTAAGGCCTGAGACCACATCACACTTTAACACAGTGTCACAATAACACACAAGTACAAAATCCTCAAAACGTTGTGAGAAGTGTGTTTGAGCTGCTCGCTGGTCAAACACTGGCTAAACTAACTTCATGTGCTAACTCCTAGCCAGCTGCTAACGAAGTCTTCAGAAAATGCACGGTTAAAACCAACATTCAGAGCAGATATCAACGTAATAAGTGCGTCACATTCCGCTCCGTGTTTTATGACAACATAATTGTTACATACCTTCCGTTATTCGTGTGTTATCTTGCAGCTCTGAGGAGCTGGAAGTCATCTCCGTGCTGCAGTCAGGAGGCCATCTTCTCACATCAACAGAGCAGCGAAGACTTCCGGTGTACGGGTCGGGCCTTCAGAGTAAAAGCACGATTCCTTGATTCAGTGTCACACTGAATCCAGTCTTGTGCTCAAATATTCTGGTTGGATGCTATTTTGTTTACATCAAGCCACATTTTTTAATTAATAGATATCACCTGCACTCATTTCTGAAATGTTATGTTTAAATATGCATTTATTGTCTATCAAAAATGCAAATATAAGTTTGTTTGGTTTGTTGAAAGCTCTTTTTTTTCACTCAATGAATCAGAAAATATTGTCCACAGAAATGTAAAAAACTACACTTTTGCACCTCTTAACGTTGTTAGACATTATCCTTACTGCTGTCTGAGACCCACTCTCAAATTTGCTAAAACTTTTATTGTATCATTGTAGTACAACCATAGTAGGTAGTTAGTGGTTAATGATAACTGGTTATAATTGCCGTGATGTTAAAGGCAATAATCAAGTGTGAAGAAATCCAAATGGATGATTGAAATATGTGTTACTCTGCACCATTTGACTGAATCACTGTAACCACAGATTGAAGAATGAAATCATGAAACCAAATACAAAACACTTCTATTATTTAAAAAAAAAAAAATGCAGTGCAAAGATTAATCGAATACAATGGGATATACTGAGAGGGAAACTTGTTTTTTCAAAGACGAAGACCAGAGTTACTTAAAGCAAACTGTGTATTCTCAGGAAAGCACCTGTTTTTTTTTAATTACCAAGGACACAGAGGAGCAGTGCAGCTGTTGTTTGGAGGAAGAAGAAGAGGGGGAGTTCCAGGGAAAAACGCCTGTATCAGCAGAGGTGAGGAAGAGTAAGGATTGGATGAGACTATAAAACAATGATAGGAGGAGGTATTTCCACTCCCAGTTTTTGGGCTTAGAAAGAAGATCAGAGAGGGGAAGAACAGCTACAGGAGGAAGATGGAGAACCAGCAGCAGCAGAGAAACATCAGTGGAGTCTGGAAAAGCCTTGAAACAATTTCAGGGCAGAGGACTCCAGACTCACAGGCTGCGGGGGACCAGACATGGGTGAACGACATTAACCCACAGACACCCACTCCTCCCCTTACCCAGCCGTCTCTGCTGCCCCCCACCACCTCTTCCATCCCCCTTTTACTGCCCCATTCTCACCTCTACCTCCCTTTCCACAGCTTTATGTCGCAGACTCCCCCCACTGCCCCTCTTAGGATTTACACATTTACATTATGCCCCTGACATTCTCCCTCCCCCCACATCCAACACTCAGCCCCCCTGCTCCACTTGGTCCTTCTCGTCTCTCCAGTTATGTTATCATCTTAAAATACTGTTTCTTGGACCCCAGCATGGACAAACTGCTCTTCATGTTACAAGAGGTATTAAAATTAGCCAGATCAATTTTAGTGTGTACTAGACAAAATGGTGTGCAGTGATACCTTGGTTAATTCACAGACATGATTGTTTATGTTGTTTTTATTTGGTATTTACAAGTATTGTTTTGGATTTTTTTTATCCTTCACACTCAAAACAATTTATTTATTATGTGCCACAACAACCAGCGAAGGTATCCCGGATTAGATGTCAGTGCTGACATTTAACTGTCAAGAAGTCTTCCCAGTCATCCAGAGTTGCTGAACGCTCTGCTTTTGCTTTACTTTTTCTTACGACAGCCAGTTTTTGCACCATGCAAATCTCCATTTTGTTTACGTCTGCTTCCCCATGAAATCTAGTGATGGGAACGGCAGTTCTTTTTACTGTACTGAATCTCTACAATCCGTTCATTAAAATGATTCGTTCAAAAGATTTGTTCACCGAATCGTTCAGTGCTCTCCAACTCCCTGAACTAATAAACAGCCAAACGATCCATCATTCAGTTCATGATTCAGCCCTGAGGTTCACGTTCACAGACTACACAATCACTCGTCTGAATGGGTGATCAAGCGAATGATGGCATATTTCAACTTAGAAACTCCGGAATACATATATTTACAGATTTATATTTCATACAGACTTTAGACATGACATGTATTTACAGATTTATTATTTCAAGCAATCAACTCAGAAACTCCAAAAAACATATTTAGATTTATATATCATACAGACTGTAGACATGACATTTGCACACAAGACTTAGACTTAAAATTTCATTTGCAGTGTTAATTATAGTGCTGTAAAAGTAGTGGAATGTCTAAGTAGGGGAATGTGTCTTCATCTCGCAGACACATTCCCCTGAACAAAAGGATGCATTAATCTCCGGTACTCACTGCTCTTTACCACTGTGCTGCATCTTGTTAAACTGGCGACGATTCACTAAGAGCAAAAAAGGTAAGAGTGATGTTAATGTGCTAATAATAAATAATTGAAGCTGCAAGCAGCGATGAATGGGCCCTCGCAGGCCTCGCGGCGGCGCCGTCGGATTGGACACTCACCTGTTACTTGCATGTCATGATGGGGAGAAAACAACGAGTAAACGTCATGTCACTGGGATGTTGTTTGTCTGAATTCCTGTGTCCAGTGGGTGGAGCCATGTATATGACACAGATTTGATGCACAGATATATTTAGGGCAACTCCCTCTACATTCCTGAGATATTTGGCGCAGATAGGACATTGTACGGTGAAGTTACGAGGACTTGATGCTTCATGGCGAAGGATTTAAATGGCCAGCGCCACCACAGCGTGTGCTTCTGCTCATGATGAATCTGCGTAAGGAATGTCGTTCGTCGATGCGCATGTGCAAGGCAGGGAAGAATAGGGGGCGCTACAGAGCCTGCAGGTCACGACCACGCCCAAAGTCAATGGTGGATCCCAATTTTCGACAGACGTGACGTGTATTCGGAATTTGGTGAGTTTTTGGGTATGTTCAGGCTTCCAAAACTGCAGAGAAGAAAAATTCCTTCCTTTCAATTACTCACAGGTCCGCGACTTGCTCGGGCCCTAATTACCTTAGATTGTGTGGTCGATATCTTCCACCGCGCGTTGAGTCAAACAAATGTCAAACACCAAGCCAGCGTCACCAGCGCACGTCACTGTCGTCACTGGTCAATCAGTCAACGTCGTCAAGCAACGTCATCACTGGCCAATCACGTAGCGCCTTCAGATGACGGATGATGCATTTTGTGCATTTACATGTTTATGGTAACGATATAATTGATTAGTTAATTGTCTCGCCACAACTTTACTCAGAAGTTAGTTAGAAGCCTTTAATAATCACTAAGTTTAAATGTTAACATTTCACGGATTTAGCTTCAATATCAACGTTATGAATATGTGAATGTGAAATGTGAATATTTTGTTTGTGTGGTGGTGATAGGGGGCACACACAAAAACAGGACTGAAGAATAACTAAGATTAAATAAACTGAACACTCAAATTAAAAAGAATTGATAAAACGGTCACAACAAATGTCATACTATCAAATTAGTACATGGTAAATGTTAATTTATGTTACCGTTTCAATGATTTACAATTAATATTGATCGTAAATATCAATATTATGGTTATTAAACATAAAAATACAATGTTTGTGTGTGAGTATATATGTGTATATGAAGGGCTGCTCACACGATAGAACTGAAAAATAAGGCCAACACTGTAAATCATTGGTGGTGATACAGTGCTCGGACTGTACTGCCCAGATATTACACAGAATCTTGTTTGCAGGAAGCCGGCATGCTCTCTCCGTCTTTCCTGTATATGGCCGAGCCTGCTCACCAGAGGATGCTTTCATTAAGCACAGGACAGACTACCCACACATTGTTTGCTCAAAAGCATATTACAGGAACTAAGCTAAAAGACATCAGTCCCGCTCGTCGTTTCCTCACCCACCAGGGATCTTCAGGGATGAGGAGGGCATCATTAGCAACACAGTGGCCACAGACAAGTGTGATGCAACAGAACGGGGAGTTCCTGGATCTGGAGATGTGTTCCTTTTCATGTGTAACTATTAAATTACAGTGTTGGCCTTATTTTTCAGTTCTAGTGTTAATGATGTGTGAGCAGCCCCCCACATACAAATATATACACACACTGTATTTGTGTTTAATAACTGTAATATTAATATTTAGAATCAATATTAATTGTAAATCAATGAAACAGTAACATACATTAACATTTACCATGTACTAATTTGATATTAAGTATGACATTTGTTGTGACCGTTTTATCAATTCTTTAATTTGAGAATTCAGTTAATTCAATCTTAGTTATTCTTCAGTCCTATTGTTTGTTTGTGTGTGTGTGTGTCCCCTGCCACCACCACACAAACATAATATTCATTTCTATGCATAACATTGACATTTGAGCTAAATCCATGAAATGTTAACATTATAACTTAGTGATTATGATATGCTTCTAACTAACTTCTGAGTAAAGTTGTGGCGAGACAATTAATTACACCGTTACCATAAACATGTAAATGCACAAAATGCATAGAATTATGTTATGTGTAAACCATACATTCTATGGTGCAAATGTACATGTTTGTTAAGCTTTTATTTTGGTAATTAACTTCCGCTTGAGACGTCCGGTATGGATTGGATAAATGGTGGCGCCATTGTCGGCCATCTTGACTGCAGTTGGGTACTCTTGGGTAAAAGTTCGCTAAGACTGTCTTGATATTAGGTGGAGGTAAGACCTGACAGTGTGTTCACTACTCAGTTAAAATAGTTTATAGTGCTCATATGCATGCTTTTATAAACCTGTGCTCATCTGATAAACATTAGTATTTTCAGAAGCCATACTTTACTACCTCTGATTGGGTGAAAAGAAACAGAAAACTAATAGCTTTGGATGTGCAGTGCAGGGGAGGGATCCACCAAAATAAACAAACAAACTTAAGTCACCGGGCACACGTGGCAGACACTCAGTTAAGAAAAACCCACTCCCAGGGACACAGCAAGACAAGACGGGAGGATGCCACCACCAGGTCACCAGGTCACCAGCACCGCCACCACCAGCCGACAGCAACTGAAAAGGGAGGAAATAACAAATTAGTGGGGTTGCACACACACAAAGAGAAAACCTAACAAAACCATAAGTAATGGACAGATCACAGGCTTAAACTATGTATCAAATAACTGCCCAATGTAACCAAAGAAAGAAATAAAGAAAACAAAACTCAATTACCTAATTTAGAAAATAACTCAATTAACGAGATGCACGAAATAGAATGACATAAATATCCAGAATGAACTCAAACACACACCAGAAATAATGGAACAGGATCCACACATTCAATTGTTCAACATAAGGGGCACCAGTCCCCGGTAAAAAGATAATCGTGCCCGGCCTGCGGCCGACCAATGGTCCTGTACAAGCCGACGTGGCGGCGACACCTCAGATGGCCACAGGACAACGCCCTAACGGCATGCAGCAGCAGCAAATATGAATGATATGCACGTAATCAACACAACGCACAAAGCAGCAGCGGCCCACGGAGGTGGCGACAGTGACACCTAATTGAGGAAACCCATCATCAGCATTGGTTAAGTATTTTAAAATGATGAGGTTACACGTTAACATATAGGCTACATACCTTTTTAGGAGCACAGACACTCACGAGAGGAGGGGGGAGAAAGGACTCCAGGCAGCCGCCAGCATTTACCTGTGACCACACTAGCATTTGCCACCGAGTAGCATCAACCACAATAGAGAGAGATGACACTGACCACCGCCAAACAATCACAGCGGCGCACACAGGGACAGGGAGCACAGAGCAGCACAGAATCGCCCGACAAACACAACACAAATGCCTTTGATCATAATGATCGAAATAAAAAACGAACAATGAGGTGAAGCAGCGTGCGGCCATACCTGTCGGCCACACAAAAAGCACTAAAAAAATCAGTTTTTGATTACTTCTGCTTTATTTGTGCTGTTGGATGTCAAAGTAAACCCCACATCAAATTTGGATTTAAGGCAGGTCAATGATTTTACTCGTCAAGTAGACAAAGAAATTCTGCTTTGTGTGCTGTGAGGTTTTTTTTAGTGTGTGTGAATGATTAAATACTGCTGACTGACTTCTCAATAAAAAGCCCTCTACGATTAAGAATAGCAAACTTTTCTCACATTAAAAAATTCAACCAGGGTGTCAAAGAGCATTGCACAGACTCGTGACCTCTAACAGCAGCAGTATGCACCATGACTCAGGTGGTGGAGGATCAGACACTAGCCACAAGAAACAGCCACGGCCACAAAGATAATGCTTTACCTGGGTGTGAACGTGCTGAGGTTTCGACCAGGGCCGAGGGGAAACCTCGGTCCAACATGAAAATAAGACTCCCCTGTTCCTGTCCTCCAAGCACCACCAGCAGCGAAGCATTTTTAAATGGTTTTATTCAAAACATACTTATTGTACACAATCAACCATGCTGGCAGTCTGGGACAACAGAGGAGAGCCCCCAGAAACTGGGAGGAGCTGGCCCTTAAAGTGATAGTTCCGGTTTGTTGAAGTGTGGTCATGTAAAGTACATATCTATAGTCGATCTGTTTCCTACCGTAATCACTGATCAGCGCAGCCTCAGTTTGGAGGAGTAGAGAGCCGCTCCAGCCAGACGCTCAGCTTTGTACTGCAGTGAACGGGGTCCAGAGAAAAAGCAAAATAAACCACCTAAAACAAAGCTCACCTAAAAAAATCTATAACAGTTCAAGTGCACGTTGTCTAGGTAAAATTCACACCGCTTCACATTGCTGTCTGACCGCGCTTTCTTTTGGCACTACATTTTCTCAACCGCAGAACCCCCGTATCCCTACGCATGAGCCTAACTTGGCAACAGCTGATCTGTGAGCAGCGGAATACAGCGCGAGGCTCAGCTGCTGGACGAGAGGTTTACTTTCGATAAAAACGAAACTTAACGCTCTGTATCCCTCCACAGTAGCGCTCATGCGTAGGTGCTTTTAGGTGGTTTATTCAGCTTTTTCTCTGGACATCGTTCACTGCAGTACAAAGCTGAGCGTCTGGCTGGAGCGGCTCTCTGCTCCTCCAAACTAAGGCTGCGCTGATCTGTGATTACGGTAGGCAACAGATCGACTACAGATATGTATTTTATATGACCCCACTTCAAAAACCCAAACTATCCCTTTAAACTCCTGGCTTCAAAGCAGCAACCAGTCAGCTCTCTGAACAACCTGCAGTCACAAACACAGGTGTGTTTGGTGCAACCAATCACACACTGTCAGGTAAAACAGGATTCTTCAAGGAGAGACACGTGCGCATACAGAAATTTTTAAACGACCTCAGGGGTCGTAACACTACATCACAGATGGACAGAAACCAAAGCAGTCTATGTTGTTGAGGATGTTCAGAACACTCACCGCCTGAGGACAGAAGTCAGCCGTTACTTCTGGTTCTTTTAGTCTTTTCAGTATTCTTTGAGCTCTAAGCAGACACCTCACCACTCCTCTGTCACTGATGCTCTGTGGATGGATGGATCACCCGCTGCAGAGCCTTCCTGTCCTGGGCCGAGCACCAACCAGACAACATGTCAGTCCACAAAACTTGATGACAAGAAATCAGGATTCAGTTCAGGAAACCATCATCCAACTCGTCCTCAGCAGCCGGTTCCTCTGCCCACACTTTCAGCTCCTGGCTGCTCTCGTTCTGGAAAAACGAACCGTGATCAACAGAAACAAACATTTACCATGTACTAATTTGATAGTATAACATTTGTTATGACAGTTTTATTAATTCTCTATTTAATTTGAGTATTCAGGTTATTTAATCTTAGTTATTCTTCAGTCCTGTTGTTTGTTTGTGTGTGTGCGCCCCCTACCACCACCACACACATTTTTAATCATAACGTTGATACTGAAGCTAAATCTATGAAATGTTAACATTAAAACTTAGTGATTATTTATGGCTTCTAATTAACTTCTGAGTAAAGTTGTGGCGAGACAATTACTTAATTATACCGTTACCATAAACATGTAAATGCACAAAATGCATAGAATTATGTTATGTGTAAACCATACAGTCTAAGGTGTAAACGTACGCGTTTTTAAAGCTTTTATTTTGGTGATTAACTAACTTCCGCGTAAGACTTCCGGTATGGATTGATAACTGGCAGCTTTTACTTTGGTGATTCAATACTTCCGGTTGTGGATTGATAAATGGCGGCGCCCTTGTTGGACATTGACTGCAGATGGGTGCCTCTCGTTAATAAAAGCAGCTGAGCCGCTGCTAACATGTTTCCCAAACCGTGCAGTGCATCTCCAGCAAGTCAGCTAGCTAAGCTAACATAACATAACCAATCACTTAAACGCTAGCTAACCAGCTTTCATTGCGTTCTAAATACATACATTTCAAAAAAGTTCCATGCCGAATTCACCGAAACTACCAACATATTTGAGAAAATGGCCTACATTTAATTAACTGTGCATAATTCATGTTATAAACGCGGCAAAGAAAAAACGGCCAAAATCACAATGGAGTTTGGTGCACCGAGCAAAACATAACGTCCATCTTGGATTTAATTGGATGTTAAGGGATTATGTTCCAGCCGAATTTACCGCATTACTTAACAGTTACATGAGACGTCTGCAGTTTCGTGTTCAGAGTTATTTCAGAAACATGAGGCACAAACAAATCTCACTGACATGAGTGAGGCTGGCTCACTTTTAACCCGCAAATACGTCTAACAATACTTGAACATAGTATGTGGAGCTCGCTGATATTTGATTACCTGGGCTTATTATCTGAGATCCTTACATAATCACTGATCTGTACACGGCCCACATAGACATGAACACACCTGTACTGAGCAGGGAACTGGACACATAAGTCAGATAAGTACGGAACAGTTTACTCACCGTGTTCGTGTCCTCAGAGAAGAGCCGCAAAGACCAGAGTGACGCTCAGTAACAGATTTTTATAGGCATCTAATTTTTTGGAGGGAAATGCATTAACTTCGGGCGGGAAACGATAAAGACCGCCCCTTTTGGCGAGCACTACCAAGATTCGTCATAAAATCTGTGGGCGGGACTTATTTTGCATGGTTTACACTTCAGTTACCAGAGAGACAAGTACCTATATGACAGCGTTTAGCTCAATTGGGAGAGCAGGCAATAGAGTATTTATCAATAGAGGGCAAAATAAAAATAAAACAAATATTAATAGGACCAATACAGATAAACAATTGTTAATAGGATTAAGAAAGGTCTTTTATAATTGATATTTCATTTCTCTGGTCTTTATTTGTTATTATTCCAATATTAATGGAACGTAATCAAGCTACATTTCTTTGATATTGTAATCAGGTGAATTAAGATAATCTGGACACCTCAGCTCAGGTGTTACTAATTTCTGTTCTGTACTTTTACCATAAAATGAATGAAAGGGCCTATATGAATCTATTTCTTACTTTTTTATTATATTTGTTTGGGGTTTTTTTTACTCTTATTGATCTTAATTGTTAAATTGAAATGCCCTTAGTCTGCTGTGACACACAGATATCACTGTTTGCAGGACCAACAAACAAATTCTGATTCTGATTCTGAGTTAATCATGATCTCCTGGGAATTGCATGAGGAGGTCAGTGGTGGAATATTCTGATCAGTTATAAATAAGAATATGTTTCTAATATGTTTATCACATTATGTTTGTGTTGGGTGTCCAGCAGGTAGCGCCTGCTTGACACAGTCCCCACAGGTTTGACAGCTCCCATTTCCCATTGTCTGAGGGCGCACCTGAATGCATCGTCAGTTCCGCAATGACCGGATGAACTGACAAAATAAGAGCATCCGCGCCTGCCCATTACTATGGTTACAACCTCGGTTCTGATACAAATAATCTGATCTTTTACTTAACAAAAAGGGGAGCAATACCACAGCCTAATAATACTCTGTTACAAGTACATCTCTAATCAAATTTAGGTGAAAAGACTTTGTTCTCTGTTCAGGATTTTGACACAGGATTACTCGAAAAGTACAAAATTAATGTATTTCATACTAGTTATACAAGTAGTCTCGGAAGTACTTAGTTCAGCAATATATGAATCTTGGACTACTTGTGGACGCGTCAGCCGCGTTACTAGCTTTGTTTGGCGGGTTTTATTTTGGTTTTATTTTGGTGACCAACCAACTTCCGGTTGGGACTTCCGGTATGGACTGAGTATATGGCGGCGCCCTTGTCGGCCTTCTTGACTGCAGATGGGTGCCTCTCCATTTCTGAGGTTGTCAAAACTATGTGTGGCAAAGCAGCGGAGGGTTGTTTGAAGTTGATCAAGTTAACTTAAAAGTAATTTAAGTCCGACAACGCCACCTAGGGGAATTTCACCCCCAGGAAATAGTTTAGGTGGGTACAATAACGATATAATGATATAACACAGACAGAAAAAGGCCACAGGTTCAAAATCACTTGGCAGAGACGTGCTTCCAAAAATAGACATATTTATTTAATATTTCTCTTTTTAATGAACACAATTCTTTTAAAACGTTATATATGGTCTGGTGGAAGTTATTTTATAAATTTTATTGCACAGTCACCCTTTTGGCCCGATATTGCACAGTTATTATTTTGGCCCCATAACCTTCACTCAAAAGTATACTCCAAATGAAAAGTAATACACAGGGGGCCTGTGTGGGCCTCCCAGCGAAAGTGACGAGCTGAAAGAGGGGAAGGGGTCCAATGAAACACACCAAACATGAAAACCCACACCATCGGATCACACCACGCTGCACGCCACCGAATAAAGGAAGTGAAGGGGACCGCCACCAAAGGGGTCAGTGCCACCTGTCAGGCCCAACAGCTCCTGTTTGATGAAAGAAAGACAACAAACGTTCATAAAATCAAGTCATGGAAGGGGGGGGGGACAGCGCAAACCAACAAACTGGCTTCAAAGAGCACCAACACACTAAACAGGGCCAAGATGTCAGAACTGGGTTAACTGGCGTGTCACACAGACACCTCGACTGATAGGCTAAATGAATAGTAAAATAAGGAAAATAAACAAATTAAACACTGGGGGTTACAACCAAAAGAATGGAAAATAAATGAAATGATACTGTACAAACAACCCAATGGTCATGTCCTATGTAATAAAAAAAAAAACACTAAATGCTATTAATTATGCTCAGAGTAGAGCGAGCGGACAGAGCACAGCAGAGCAGCGTGGACAGGCAATGCAGGTAAAACAGCGCAGACAGAACAGCGGAGATTCCCAGCGAGCAGACGGCTTAGGGTTGGAGATAAACCACTGGGTCTGCCATGGTGTACAGCTTGGCCTACAAGTGCACAAACACAACTGAATCATAAAAGAAATTGCACTTGAAGTCCTGGGAGGAGGGTAAATTCCAATACATACCGGAAGGCTTCTCATGGAGCGGCCCCGGCACGGGAGTGAGAAACACAGGGGATGAAGCGCAGCAGCTGTCCCCGCAATCAGAGCCACTAAGTGGTTTTATTTGCCGACAGACAGCATAAATATGGCAGACTGACAATGAGCAGGCCCACCTCAGCAAAGCAACGGCGAGCACACATGGGCCGCTACGCCCAGGTCGTTCGTTACGCGCAGGCCATTCCTGCTACATGCAGATGTAGCAGGAATATCCCTTTAAATCTGAAATCTGATATCTATGTTCCAAATCTTCGTCTCATTTGTTGACATACAGTCAAAGGCTTTTGTGCAGAGAGGTTTCTTTTCACCTCTCAAATATAGAAGATACTAAAGATGTCATCTGAGGTTGATTTTGTGCCTTTATATGTAATAGATCAGTTTCAGGGATGACAGGAAACAGTATGAGAGAGTGAAGAAGTGGCATGCAGGTGGGGAATTCAACCTGGGGCGAGTACACAGAGCATCTGTAGACAGAATGTACACTCTACCAATTGAGCCAATCAGCGACAAACCTAAGGCCCGCCCACAGATTTTCTGACGAATGCAGGTGGTGCGTGCCAAAAGGGGCGGTCTCGCTCGGTTCCCGCGTGAAGTTTGCGCATTTCCCTCCAAAACTGTGCCTGCCTATTTAAACAGCTCATTCTAGTCGGCGCAGCTCTTTTACCAGGATGCCAACACGGTGAGTAAACTGTTCTGTACGAATCTGCGTTATGTGTCCAGTTACCTTGTTAGCTCCGGTGTATTCATGTCTGTGTGGGAGGTGTACAGATCAGTTATTACCTACAGATCTCAGGTAATCAGCCCAGGGGATTCCTTAATATATCAGCCAGCTCCATGGCATAGTAACTTCCCTCATGCTTGTCTAAGCCCATTGGGTTCTGTGCGGGTGAATAGGGAGCCAGCCTCTCTGTCATATCTGCCAGGTGTGTTTTTGACTCAAATGTTTCTGAAATAACTCTGAACACTAAGCTGAGGTCGGATGTTGGATTAGGATGTTTAACTGTTGAGTGTTGAGGTAAATTCGGCTCGAACATAATCCTCTTATTACATCCAATTCAATCTGTGATGGACGACTTGTTTTGTTTGGTGCACCAAACCTCTATTTTGATTTTGGCCGTTTTTTCTCTGCCGTGTTAATTACATGAATAATGCACAGTCAATTACATTTAGGTCGCTTTCTCAAAACATGTCGGTAGTTTCGGTAAAATCGGCATGAAATCTGGTTAGCTAACGTTTGTTGTTCAGTGTAAGTGAGTGGTTATGTTATGTTAGCTAGCTGGCTGACTTTAAAGTTGTTGGAGATGCACTGCAGGGATCAGGAAACACGTTATCAGCGGCTCAGCTGCCTTTATTAACGGGTAAGGTCGCGTGAACCAGGTTAATGACACTATAACGAGCTTCTAAAAACACGAGTCATTTCATCGTCGTATTTTTACAGACAGGTTTGCATGTTAGCTAACGTGTGTGTCTGTTGGAGAGCGTTAGCATGACGCCACGTTGGTAGTAATATTAGCTTGTTAATACCAGCATAGTTACAGCCGAATATCAGAGTACAGCACAGTTCGCTAACAGGCTCCATGTTGTGTGTAATATTGTCTCAGTATGTTAGTATGTCAACATCTTGATGGTCATTTTGAACTAAACTAAACTTAGTTTATACACACAATATGCAGACTCATTGCAGCTTGCACCGAATGCATGCAGTGTGTCTGTCTCAGTTCTGGTTGAATGTGTTATTTAGATCACTGCACTGACTCCCTGTGTTTCAAAAGACAGACTTTAAAATGATATTGCTGTGGTATATGTGTATATATGTGTGTATGTGTATATGTATGGGTATATATATGTATGTGTATATGTATGTGTGTGTATATATATGTGTGTGTGTGTGTATACATGTGTGTATACATATATATGTATATGTGTGTGTGTATACATATATATGTATGTGTGTATACATATATATGTATATATGTATATGTGTATACATATATATGTATATCGATGTGTGTATACATATATACACATATATATACATATCAGTGCAGTAAATCACTGCAGTGCAGAGTCAGTGCAGTGATTTATATATACACACACACACACACACACACACACACACACACACATATGCATGTAGTCATTATTTTATACTTAAGTGCTTCCTCCTCTCTCCAGGTGAACAGTGGGACCTTTCTTCAGCTTCAGGTGGAACAGCTCTGACCTGTGTGGTGATCAGACCCGGAGAGGAGAGACACCTGGTCCAATAAGGTCAGTGCAATAGAGGTGCAAACATTAAAGGCAGAAAGTGTGGTTTGCAGGTTGTTGAACACCGACAGTTTGGGTTGGCAGAAGCCACTGCATTGTCACTGTTGGGACACGAGTCTCTCTCCCTCTTTTTCTGTTTGACTTAAAAAAAATGATTAAAATGCAAACAAGTGATATACAATTAAATGAATTACAATTAAACCCAAAAGGAAAGTGTACAACAGTGCAAGAAATCCACAATGAAAGTGTAAAACAGTACAGCAAACCCAGAAGGTAAACTGTACAACACTGCAGCAAACTCAGAAAGAAAGTGTAACAGTGCAAGAAATCCAAAAGGAAAGTTTAAAACAGTACAGCAAACCCAAAAGGAAAGTGTAAAACAGTGCAGCAAACCCAAAAGGAAAGTGTAAAACAGTACAGCAAACCCAAAAGGAAAGTGTAAAACAGTGCAGCAAACCCAAAATGAAAGTGTACAACAGTACAAAGGTACAACAAACCCAAAAGGAAAGTGTACTTCAAATTAAAAAGGGATTTACGGTGTAAAATATTGTTGTTTTTTTTTAAGTTGCAGAAGACAAATAATAAGCTGGATTCGCAAACTGAATTAAGAATACAGATGTTATTATTTGTGATGCATATTTATGTAAAGCATGGCCTTGTGACTGTACATCAGTAAACTTGCCTCAGGTGAGGTTTTATTTGTTTAAAGATATTTAAATGTTAAAGAAATCTTGTTTTAAAAACTAATCACTTACGAATAAAATAAAGCAAACTGGACCTGGAATAAATCCAGAAAGCTTTTTAGTCCAGAGAGTATACAGGTTCTGCCTCAGCTCGTACCACCAACTGTCAGAACATGCCTCAGTATGTTAGTATGTCAGCATCGAGAAGGTCTTTTTGAGCAGCTAAAGTAGTTTATACACACAATATGCAGACTCATTGCAGCTTGCACCGAATGCATGCAGTGTGTCTGTCTCAGTTCTGGTTGAATTTGTTATTTAGATCACTGCACTGACTCCCTGTGTTTCAAAAGACAGACTTTAAAATGATATTGCTCTGGTATATGTGTATATATGTGTGTATGTGTATATGTATGGGTATATATATGTATGTGTATATGTATGTGTGTGTATATATGTGTGTGTGTGTGTATACATGTGTGTATACATATATATGTATATATGTATGTGTGTATACATATATATGTATATGTATGTGTGTATACATATATACACATATATATACATATCAGTGCAGTAAATCACTGCAGTGCAGAGTCAGTGCAGTGATTTATATACACACACACACACACACACACACATATGCATGTAGTCATTATTTTATACTAAAGTACTTCCTCCTCTCTCCAGGTGAACAGTGGGACCTTTCTTCAGCTTCAGGTGGAACAGCTCTGACCTGTGTGGTGATCAGACCCGGAGAGGAGAGACACCTGGTCCAATAAGGTCAGTGCAATAGAGGTGCAAACATTAAAGGCAGAAAGTGTGGTTTGCAGGTTGTTGAACACCGACAGTTTGGGTTGGCAGAAGCCACTGCAGTGTCACTGTTGGGACACGAGTCTCTCTCCCTCTTTTTCTGTTTGACTTAAAAAAAATGATTAAAATGCAAACAAGTGATATACAATTTAATGAATTACAATTAAACCCAAAAGGAAAGTGTACAACAGTGCAAGAAATCCACAATGAAAGTGTAAAACAGTACAGCAAACCCAGAAGGTAAACTGTACAACACTGCAGCAAACTCAGAAAGAAAGTGTATAACAGTGCAAGAAATCCAAAAGGAAAGTGTAAAACAGTACAGCAAACCCAAAAGGAAAGTGTAAAACAGTGCAGCAAACCCAAAATGAAAGTGTACAATAGTACAAAGGTACAACAAACCCAAAAGGAAAGTGTACTTCAAATTAATAAGGGATTTACGGTGTAAAATATTGTTGTTTTTTTTAAGTTGCAGAAGACAAATAATAAGCTGGATTCGCAAACTGAATTAAGAATACAGATGTTATTATTTGTGATGCATATTTATGTAAAGCATGGCCTTGTGACTGTACATCAGTAAACTTGCCTCAGGTGAGGTTTTATTTGTTTAAAGATATTTAAATGTTAAAGAAATCTTGTTTTAAAAACTAATCACTTACGAATAAAATAAAGCAAACTGGACCTGGAATAAATCCAGAAAGCTTTTTAGTCCAGAGAGTATACAGGTTCCGCCTCAGCTCGTACCACCAACTGTCAGAACATGCCTCAGTATGTTAGTATGTCAGCATCGAGAAGGTCTTTTTGAGCAGCTAAAGTAGTTTATACACACAATATGCAGCCTCATCATAGTTTACACCGAATGCATGCAGTGTGTTTGTCCCAGTTCTGGTTTAATGTGTTATTTTAATGTGTCAAAAGAGACTTTAAAATCATAGCAGTCATGCATTAAGCACTAAATGAAAAAACACATATTAAATCAGATTATAGTAGATTTTACAGTGCAGAGTGATGTGAGAGTCCTAAAGTGATGTCATGCACATGTTTACAGACTGCTATATCATTCTTTATTATAAAATCCTGTAAGAAATCCCCTTTTCGTCAGATGTGTCTGAACTCTGATTACAACTTTTTTCTTATTACAAACAGAATATACACACACACACATACACACACTTATGTATGTACTTATGTTATATTAAAGTACTTCCTCCTCTCTCCAGGTGAACATTGGGACTTGTCTTCAGCTTCAGGTGGAGCAACTCTGGCCTGTGTGATCATC
>CAEMYA010000001.1:513935-535371 GCA_903131615.1 Diplodus sargus | reverse complement strand
AGTGGCCCATCTCAGCCCTCATCTGTCCATGACGATTTCACTCGCGAGTTCAGTGCGCATGGACGCGATGCCTTTGCTTGAAGATAATGTTGAACCTCTGTGATAAAACAAAATGAAAACACTTGCAGGAATTCATTTTCTTTGCAGCTGTATGCAACAGCATCCTGCTTGATAACACCATGCAGAGATCATTACAAAGCTGTTACAGGGCCCTCGGCCTCAGTGCCCAGCAAACCACTAACAAGGATCCGATTGAGCTGTGTTGACATTTTTTCATTTGGAAGCAGTTGTTGAGGTACACAGTTCAGGTGTACATCTCTGCTCGAGCGCTTAAATGTGCGTTCAGAGAATGCTTGAAAAGCTTTGTGAAGCTTTATTTATTTATTTATTTATCTATTTATTATTATGATTATTATTATTAATAATAAATAATTTAAATTTTATCATGTATTATTATTTCTTTTATTATTTTCTTCTCATTCGCTTTCTCATTTATATTATTTATTTATCTATTATTATTATTTATTTTATTATTTTATTGTCATTCACTTTCTCATTTATATTACGGTTGTATGTTTTGTGGAAGGACCCCCTCGAAAATGAGATGATTCATCTCAAGGGGCTATCCTGAATAAATGTATTAATGAATGTAGTATTTATTTATGAAGCCTTTGGAGTCACTGTCTTGCGAACTGATAGAAACAAATAGCTTAAGCAGACTGAGGCCTCACCTCAAAACCCACAGGATTCAAGAAGTGTTTTTACAGCTCCTGGATAAACACAAAAAATATATATATAAAGAATATATCTTGAAATAAAATGTATTTGAAAATACAAGTCTATTCACTGTTAACAACTGGACTCTCTGAGTCCTGTTAATAGCCTGCAAAGTGCGTTATTTGCCGACTTGAGAATGAGACTAAAAAATCAGCTGTCTTTCTATAGAACTGCTTTATGAGTATGCTGACATCACACAATTAATAATTGTCCTCCATCTGCAGGACACTGGCTTGTCTCACATTTCCTCTCTAAAGTCTCAACTTTCTGCTTTTAATGCTGTATAATGCTGATCTAGAATGATAGATCATTTTTGATCAGCAAATACTTAATATTGATAATATGAATCTTCAAAATAACTATTAACTAAAGCTGTTTGACAAAGTGCAGTGAAATTATGAATAACATAGTTTAAAAAACTCAATTTATGCAAAATATCTCAAGTATTTAACATGTATATCTAAACTGTTCAGCCAAAACATTGAAACTACTGACAAGTGAAGTGAGCATTAATCATCTTGTTATGATCAAATGTTCTGCTGGGAAACTTTGAGTTCTGTCATTTCTGTGGAGCCTCTTTGACAAACACCACCCACCCAAATGCCGTTCAGACCAACTACACCCCCTCATGGCAAAGAACCCAAGGTGTCAAACTGGCCTCCTCATCCTCCAGATCTCAATCCAGTTGAGCATCTATGGGATGCACCAGAACCAACTCCCATCTATGTTGGGCCCCCATGGATGGTTCTTGACTCAGACTGCATCCAGTGGAAGCTCAGTTGGATTGAGATCTGGGGAATCTGAAGGCCAGGACGACACCTTGAGCTCTTTCCCACGTTTCTCGGGTCGTTCCTGAACAGTTTTTGCTGCGTTGCAGGCGCATTGTCCTGCTGGGGGGGCACTGCCATCAAGGTGTGCTGCTGCCATTAGGGGTTGCACTTGGTCTGCAGCTGTGTTTGGGTGACTGGTGTTTGCCAAAGAGACGTCCACACGAATGCTGGGACTCACGGTTTCACAACAGAACATGGCATTGGAACACAATGATTCATGTTATTTATTTCACCTGTCACTGGTTCTAATGTTAGTGACTCTCAGTGTATGCACATGTTAAATGCTGTTTACAGACACTCAAAACCTCCATAAATACACTCAAAATCGCCAAAAAAAGACAAAGAAAATCACCAAAAACCTCCATAAATATACACAAAATCTCCACAAATTGTTTGATCAGCAAATATTTAATATTGATAATATGAATCTTCAAAATAACTATTAACTAAAGCTGTTTGACAAAGTGCAGTAAAATTATGAATAATATAGTTTAAAACTCAATTTATGCAAAATATCTCAAGTATTTAACATGTATATCTAAACTGTTCAGCCAAAACATTAAAACTACTGACAAGTGAAGTGAGCATTAATCATCTTGTTACGATCAAATGTTCTGCTGGGAAACTTTGAGTTCTGTCATTTCTGTGGAGCCTCTTTGACAAACACCACCCACCCAAATGCTGTTCAGACCAACTACACCCCCTCATGGCAAAGAACCCAAGGTGTCAAACTGGCCTCCTCATTCTCCAGATCTCAATCCAGTTGAGCATCTATGGGATGCACCAGAACCAACTCCCATCTATGTTGGTTGACTCAGACTGCATCCAGTGGAAGCTCAGTTGGATTGAGATCTGGGGAATCTGAAGGCCAGGACGACACCTTGAGCTCTTTCCCACGTTTCTCGGGTCGTTCCTGAACAGTTTTTGCTGCGTTGAAGGCGCATTGTCCTGCTGGGGGGGCACTGCCATCAAGGTGTGCTGCTGCCATTAGGGGTTGTACTTGGTCTGCAGCTGTGTTTGGGTGACTGGTGTTTGTCAAAGAGACGTCCACACGAATGCTGGGACTCACGGTTTCACAACAGAACATGGCATTGGAACACAATGATTCATGTTATTTATTTCACCTGTCACTGGTTTTAATGTTGTGACTCTCAGTGCATGCACATGTTAAATGCTTTTTACAGACACACTCAAAACCTCCTAATGAAGATTAAAAATCTTCACAACAACACGCAAAATAACCATGAATACACATAAAAACTCAAAAAATACACACAAAATCTCCACAAAGAGACTCAAGATCTTCATAATGACACGCATAATCTCCACAAATACTTCCACAAATAAACACAAAACCTCCCAAAAAAGACTAAAAATATTCATAATGACACACACAAGATAACCATAAATATTTCACAAAAACTTCCATAAATATACACAAAACCTCCACAATGACATGCAAAATCTCTATTAACCTCCACAAATACACAAAAACTTCCACAAATTCACTAAAAACCCCCCACAAATACACAAGAACTTCCACAAATATACTCAAACCTCCACAAATTCACTAAAAACTTCCACAAAATCCCCACTAAATCTGCTTAAAGAGGCGTGAAACTACCACTGCTCTTCTTTCTCATCTTGCAGGTGACGGACGGTTGAAAGGACGAATCACTGAGACAAACAAGATGAGCCAAGCAATGGAGAAGCGCTGCCACAGGAGCCTGAAGGGAAAGTGTGAGTATCTTTCACCTGTTGTTTATGAGGGGGATCAAACATGGCTGATATATCTGCAGAGTGCTGATGGTCACGGTTCGTTTCTCCAGAACGAGAGCAGCCAGGAGCTGAAAGTGTGGCCAGAGGAACAGGCTGCTGAGGACGAGATCGATAACGGTTTCCTCAACTGAATCCTGATTTCCTGTCATCAAGTTTTGTGGACTGACATGTTGTCTGGTTGGTGCTCAGCCTAGGACAAGAAGGCTCTGCAGCAGGTTATCCATCCATCCATCCACAGACCATCAGTGACAGAGGAGAGGTGAGGTGTCTGCTTAGAGCTCAAAGAATACTGAAAAGACTAATTGAACCAGAAGTAACGGCTGACTTCTGTCCTCAGGCTGTGAGTCTCCTGAACATACTTAACAACATAGACTGCTTTGGTTTCTGTCCGTATGTGATGTAGCATTCAAACTTCCATGTTAAATTCCAAACTTAATGTCTGGAGGAGAACAAACAGAACCAGTTTTTTTAACTTGCTGTCGTTCCTCCATCGTTACTGATCCCCATCAGTTCATTCAGAATCTCCTCTCACTCACAGGAGAACATTTTGTCAGTAAGAGTTTTGGTGTTTTTAAAAGGAGCAGGAGGTTTTTTCTTTAATTAAGCAGACTCACAAACATTCTCTCATTAATCAAGTCATAAACTACTCTCAAATATTAACGTTCCCCATCTTTGTTTTTATTAAGTATTTTGTAGTTAATGAGTACGACCAAGGGTCAGTCTAATGTCCATGGCTGACGACCATTTGTGTCACAGAAAATAGTAATCAAGCATTTAACTAACAGTTCAATAGATATAGGCATTCATAAGATAAAGCATTAGTCCAAAATAGACTGAATTACAAAGTTTATTATATTTATTAGAATAATTGTATCATTTTGACGTTTTAATGTGTAATAAAATGAGGAATTATAAATGAAAATATTAATCCGTCGATGAAAACTTCAAATTAATAAGGGATTTACGGTGTAAAGTATTGTTGTTTTTTTTAAGTTGCAGAAGACAAATAATTAGCTGGATTCACAAACTGAATTAAGAATACAGATGTTATTATTTGTGATGCATATTTATGTAAAGCATGACCTTGTGTCTGAATGGTGTGACTGTACATCAGTAAACTTGCCTCAGGTGAGGTTTTATTTGTTTAAAGATATTTAAATGTTAAAGAAATCTTGTTTTAAAAACTAATCACTTACGAATAAAATAAAGCAAACTGGACCTGGAATAAATCCAGAAAGCTTTTTTTGTCCAGAGAGTATACAGGTTCTGCCTCAGCTCTTACCACCAACTGTCAGAACATGCCTCAGTATGTTAGTATGTCAGTATCGAGAAGGTCTTTTTGAGCAGCTAAAGTAGTTTATACACACAATATGCAGCCTCATCATAGTTTACACCGAATGCATGCAGTGTGTTTGTCCCAGTTCTGGTTTAATGTGTTATTTTAATGTGTCAAAAGAGACTTTTAAATCATAGCAGTCATGCATTAAGCACTAAATGAAAAAACACATATTAAATCAGATTATAGTAGATTTTACAGTGCAGAGTGATGTGAGAGTCCTAAAGTGATGTCATGCACATGTTTACAGACTGCTATATCATTCTTTATTATAAAATCCTGTAAGAAATCCCCTTTTCGTCAGATGTTTCTGAACTCTGATTACAACTTTTTTCATATTACAAACAGAATATACACACACACATACACACACTTATGTATGTACTTATGTTATATTAAAGTACTTCCTCCTCTCTCCAGGTGAACATTAGGACTTGTCTTCAGCTTCAGGTGGAGCAACTCTGACCTGTGTGGTCATCAAACCCGGAGAGGAGAAGACACCTGGTCAAACAAGGTCAGTGCAATGGAGGTACAAACATTAAAGGCAGAAAGTGTGAGAAAGTGTTTATCAGTACTCTAGGATCAGTAAATGATTCTACAGGATAGTCGAGTCTCATTCACAGGTCGTTGAATACCGACAGTTTGGGTTGGCAGAGGCCACGACAGTGTCACTAAAAATCTAATTAAAAAGGTAAACAAGTTTGCAAACAAGCAATCTCCAAGTAACTTCAATGGGAAATAAAAGAAGGAAGTAAAGTTAGTAATTTAAATGGGTTTTACTAAGTGCTGACTTTGTGTTTGTTCTTATTCCTATTCATTTATTTGTCTATTTATTATTATTATTATTATTATTATTATTTATTTAATTTATTTTATTCTCATTCACTTTCTCATTTATATTATTTATCTATTTATTATTATTATTTAATTTATTCTCATTCACTTTCTCATTTTATATTATTTATTTATCTATCTGTTATTATTTATTTAATTTATCTTATTCTCATTCACTTTCTCATTTATATTATTTATCTATTTATTATTACTATTTATTTAATTTATTTTATTATTTTAATCTCATTCACTTTCTCATTTGTATTGTTGCATCTTTTGTGGAAGGACCCCCTCGAAAATGAGATGATTCATGATCTCAAGGGGCTATCCTGAATAAATAAATTCAAATTCAGTATTAAAACAACTGACAAGTGAAGTGTGCATTGATCATCTTGTTACAATCAAATGTTCTGCTGGGAAATTTTGTGTCCTGTCATTTCTGTGGAGCCTCTTTGACAAACACCTCCCACCCAAACACCGTTGAGACCAACTGCACCCCCTCATGGCAAAGAACCCAAGGTGTCAAACTGGCCTCCTCATTCTCCAGATCCCAATCCAGTTGAGCATCTATGGGATGCGCCAGAACCAACTCCCATCCGTGTTGGGCCCCCATGGATGGTTCTTGGCTCAGACTGCATCCAGTGGAAGCTCAGTTGGATTGAGATCTGGGGAATCTGAAGGCCAGGTCGACACCTTGAGCTCTTCCCCACTTTCCTCGGGTCGTTCCTGAGCAGTTTTTGCAGCGTTGCAGGCACGTTGTCCTGCTGGGGGAGCACTGCCATCAAGGAGTGCTGCTGCCATGAGAGGTTGTACTCGGTCTGCAGCTGTGTTTGGGTGACTGGTGTTTGCCAAAGAGACGTCCACATGAATGCTGGGACTCACGGTTTCACAACAGAACATGGCATTGGAACACAATGATCCATGTTATTTATTTCACCTGTCACTGGTTCTAATGCTGTGGCTCTCTCACATGTTAGTGGTCTGCCAGGCAAACCTAGTGTTATCAGTGTAAGTTACAGGTTTACCTGACCGGACTTCAGCTATCTTCAATGGCAAATGCCCGAGTGCTGTCCATCAGAGCTGTAAGGTTTGTTTTCCATGAATGGCAGTAGTCAGGCCTTTGATCAGCCACTGGTATTGGTAATAGCGTACCCTCTGAGCCCTTGTGCAATCCCGCCAACTTAAAGGTCCCTGTACAAGTTTACATACCTATAGCAGGTCCCTGTTCGATGATACAAACCTATGGTTGGTAGAAGCGTGCACAAAAAGTGTGCGTGTTTAGTTCGGGCCTCGTGCCTGGCTAGGGACATGCTCAGGGCCACGGTAGAAGCTAGCCTTACGCCAACTCAAGTGGCCCATCTCAGCCCTCGTCTGTCCATGACGATTTCACTCGCGAGTTCAGTGCGCATGGACGCGATGCCTTTGCTTGAAGATAATGTTGAACCTCTGTGATAAAACAAAATGAAAACACTTGCAGGAATTCATTTTCTTTGCAACTGTACGCAACAGCATCCTGCTTGATAACACCATGCAGAGATCATTACAAAGCTGTTACAGGGCCCTCGGCCTCAGTGCCCAGCAAACCACTAACAAGGATCCGATTGAGCTGTGTTGACATTTTTTCATTTGGAAGCAGTTGTTGAGGTACACAGTTCAGGTGTACATCTCTGCTCAAGCGCGTAAATGTGCGTTCAGAGAATGCTTGAAAAGCTTTGTGAAGCTTTATTTATTTATCTATTTATTATTATGATTATTATTAATAATAAATAATTTAAATTTTATCATGTATTATTATTTCTTTTATTATTTTCTTCTCATTCGCTTTCTCATTTATATTATTTATCTATTATTATTATTTATTTTATTATTTTATTGTCATTCACTTTCTCATTTATATTACGGTTGTATGTTTTGTGGAAGGCCCCCCTCGAAAATGAGATGATTCATCTCAAGGGGCTATCCTGAATAAATGTATTAATGAATGTAGTATTTATTTATGAAGCCTTTGGAGTCGCTGTCTTGCGAACTGATAGAAACAAATAGCTTAAGCAGACTGAGGCCTCACCTCAAAACCCACAGGATTCAAGAAGTGTTTTTACAGCTCCTGGATAAACACAAAAAATATATATAAAGAATATATCTTGAAATAAAATGTATTTGAAAATACAAGTCTATTCACTGTTAACAACTGGACTCTCTGAGTCCTGTTAATAGCCTGCAAAGTGCGTTATTTGCCAACTTGAGAATGAGACTAAAAAATCAGCTGTCTTTCTATAGAACTGCTTTATGAGTATGCTGACATCACACAATTAATAATTGTCCTCCATCTGCAGGACACTGGCTTGTCTCACATTTCCTCTCTAAAGTCTCAACTTTCTGCTTTTAATGCTGTATAATGCTGATCTAGAATGATAGATCATTTTTGATCAGCAAATACTTAATATTGATAATATGAATCTTCAAAATAATTATTAACTAAAGCTGTTTGACAAAGTGCAGTGAAATTATGAATAATATAGTTTAATAAACTCAATTTATGCAAAATATCGCAAGTATTTAACATGTATATCTAAACTGTTCAGCCAAAACATTGAAACTACTGACAAGTGAAGTGAGCATTAATCATCTTGTTACGATCAAATGTTCTGCTGGGAAACTTTGAGTTCTGTCATTTCTGTGGAGCCTCTTTGACAAACACCACCCACCCAAATGCCGTTCAGACCAACTACACCCCCTCATGGCAAAGAACCCAAGGTGTCAAACTGGCCTCCTCATTCTCCAAATCTCAATCCAGTTGAGCATCTATGGGATGCACCAGAACCAACTCCCATCTATGTTGGGCCCCCATGGATGGTTCTTGACTCAGACTGCATCCAGTGGAAGCTCAGTTGGATTGAGATCGGGGGAATCTGAAGGCCAGGATGACACCTTGAGCTCTTTCCCACGTTTCCCGGGTCGTTCCTGAACAGTTTTTGCTGCGTTGCAGGTGCATTGTCCTGCTGGGGGGGCACTGCCATCAAGGTGTGCTGCTGCCATTAGGGGTTGCACTTGGTCTGTAGCTGTGTTTGGGTGACTGGTGTTTGCCAAAGAGACGTCCACACGAATGCTGGGACTCACGGTTTCACAACAGAACATGGCATTGGAACACAATGATTCATGTTATTTATTTCACCTGTCACTGGTTTTAATGTTGTGACTCTCAGTGTATGCACATGTTAAATACTTTTCACAGACACACTCAAAACCTCCTAAAGATTAAAAATCTTCACAACAACACGCAAAATAACCATAAATACACACAAAAACTCAAAAAATACAAACATAATCTCCACAAAGAGACTCAAGATCTTCATAATGACGCGCAGAATCTCCACAAATACTTCCACAAATAAACACAAAACTTCCACAAATACACACAAAACCTCCCAAAAAAGACTAAAAATGTTCATAATGACACACACAAGATAACCATAAATACTTCACAAAAACTTCCATAAATATACACAAAACCTCCACAATGACACGCAAAATCTCTATTAACCTCCACCATTTCACTAAAAACCTCCACAAATACACAAAAACTTCCACAAATTCACTAAAAACCCCCCACAAATACACAAGAACTTCCACAAATATACTCAAACCTCCACAAATTCACTAAAAACTTCCACAAAATACCCACTAAACCTGCTCAAAGAGACGTGAAACTACCACTGCTCTTTTTTATCATCTTGCAGGTGACGGACGGTTGAAAGGATGAATCACTGAGACAAACAAGACGAGCCAAGCAATGGAGAAGAGCCGCCACAGGAGCCTGAAGGGAAAGTGTGAGTATCTTTCATCTGTAGTTTACGAGGGGGATCAAACATGGCTGATATATCTGCAGAGTGCTGATGGACACTCTTCGTTTCTCCAGAACGAGAGCAGCCAGGAGTTGAAAATGTGGGCAGAGGAACAGGCTGCTGAGGACAAGTTCGACGATGGTTTCCTCAACTGAATCCTGATTTCCTGTCATCAAGTTTTGTGGACTGACATGTTGTCCGGTTGGTGCTCGGCCCAGGACAGGAAGGCTCTGCAGCAGGTGATCCATCCATCCACAGAGCATCAGTGACAGAGGAGTGGTGAGGTGTCTGCTTAGAGCTCAAAGAACACTGAAAAGACTAAAAGAACCAGAAGTAACGGCTGACTTCTGTCCTCAGGCTGTGAATTGTCTTAACATCCTCAACAACATAGACTGCTTTTGGTTTCTGTCCGCTGTGATGTAGTGTTACGACCCCTGAGGTCGTTTAAACATTTCTGTATGAGCATGTCTCTCCTTGAAGAATCCTCTTTTACCTGACTGTGTGTGATGGGTTGCAGGTGTGTTTGTGACTGCAGGTTGTCCAAAGAGCTGACTGGTTGCTGCTATGAAGCCAGGAGTTTAAGGGCCAGCTCCTCCCAGTCCCTGGGGGCTCTCCTCTGTTGTCCCAGACTGCCAGCATGGTTGATTGTGTACAATGAGTGTGTTTTGAATAAAACCATTTAAAAATGCTTCGCTGCTGGTGGTGCTTGGGGGACAAGAAGAGGGGAGTCTTATTTTCATGTTGGACCAAGGTTTCCCCTCGGCCCTGGTCGAAACCTCAGCACATTCACACCCAGGTAAAGCATTATCTTTGTGGCCGTGGCTGTCAGCAGTATTTAATCATTCACACCCACACACACTAAAAAAAAAACCACAGCAATCAAGAAAAAACTGAATTTATTTGTCAACTTGACGAATAAAATCATTGACCTGCCTTAAACCCAAATTTGATGTGGGGTTTATTTTGTCATCCAACAGCACAAATAAAGCTGGAGATGTGATTTTCAAAAGTCATCAAAAATAGATTTTATAGTGCTTATCTCATCTGTGGTGTCTGGTCTGTTGTATCGACACAGCCATGATAATACTACATGACTTTTAACTAGCAAAATAACCTCCTCCAGCCAGCCTGTCAACAGGTGTGTGACTCCCATACCTGAGCGGTGAGTTGCTTTATTTTGAAGGGTCTATTGCAGGATAAGCATTTTGTCTTGTTTTCCTCTTGCCCTTTTCGTTTACATTTGGTTGCTACGGTTTCCGCTCATTTCCGCTGCGCATTGGCGTGGGCCGGTACAAAAGTGACAGTCCGCCCACCGGTTCGTTTCCGCGCTCTCATTGTCACCTGCGTCATTTCTGGGTCAGAGGTTGTGTGGCCGACAGGTATGGCTGCACGCTGCTTCACCTCGTTGCTCGTTTTTATTTCAGTCATTATGCTCAAAGGCATTTGTGTTGTGTTTGTCGAGCGATTGTGTGCTGCTCCGTGCTCCCTGTCCCTGTGTACAGGACCATTGGTCAGTCGCAGGCCGGGCACGATTATCTTTTTAACAGGGACTGGTGCCCCTTATGTTGAACAAATGAATGTGTGGATCCTGTTTATTTTTGGAGAGTGTGTATGAGTTCATTGTGGATATAGTTTATGTAATTCTATTTTGTGCATCTTGTTAATTTAGTAATTTTGTAAATTAGGGAATTGAGTTTTGTTTTCTTTATTTCTTTCTTTGGTCACATTGGGCAGTTATTTGATACATTGTTTAAGCCTGTGATCTGTCAATTACTTGGGTTTTGTTTGTCTTTTTGTATGTGTGCAACCCCACTAATTTATTTCCTCCCTTTTCAGTTGCTGTCAGCTGGTGGTTGCGGTGCTGGTGACCTGGTGGCGGCATCCTCCCGTCTTGTCTTGCTGTGTCCCTGGGAGTGGGTTTTTCTTCACTGAGAGTGTGTCTGCCATGTGTGTCCGGTAACTTAAGTTTGTTTCTTTATTTTGGTGGATCCCTCCCCTGCACTAGCCTTCGTCCATCCACTTCTGGCTCAGCACTGATTAGGTTTGCCCTACTTTTGTGAATGAATTTTAGTAGTGATTTTTAAACGTATGAAAATAAAGTGTCTTTTTATATTTTGAACCACGTCTCTTGCCCTCTAAGTTACTACGAACCTGTGTGCCTTGTGTCTGAAAATAATTCTCTGGGTGAAACTCCCAGGGTGGCGTTGTTGAGCTCTTAGTATTATTAGTTCTTTTTCTTTTCACCTCCTCCTTGCCACAGGTCGAATGAGAGGTAGTAAAGTATGGCTTCGGAAAATACTAATGTATATCAGATGAGCACAGGTTTCTAAAAGCATGCATATGAGCACTATAAACTACTATTTTAACTGAGTAGTGAACACACTGTCAGGTCTTCGCTTCACCAAGCATCAAGACAGTCTTTGTGAACTTTTACCCAACTGCAGTCAAGATGGCCGACAACGGCGCCACCATTTATCCAGTCCATACCGGAAGTCTCAAGCGGAAGTTAATTACCAAAATAAATGCTTAACAAACATGTACATTTGCACCATATAATGTATGGTTTACACATAACATAATTCTATGAATTTTGTGCATTTACATGTTTATGGTAACAGTATAATTAGTAATTGTCTCGCCACAACTTTACTCAGAAGTTCGTTAGAAGCCTATCATAATCACTAAGTTATAATGTTAACATTTCATGGTTTTAGCTCAAATGTCAATGTTATGCATACAAATGAATAATATGTTTGCGTGGTGGTGGCAGGGGACACACACACACACAAAGAAACAATAGGACTGAAGAATAACTAAGAATAAATGAACTGAATTCTCAAATTAAATAGAGAATTGATAAAACGGTCCATCATTCGCTGGATCACCCATTCAGACGAGACACCGACAAAGCATTCGGGACAGCAGGGTGGCATTGTTTATCCACGTAATAGTTTTAATTTCTGAAAATGCCATGTTTTGTATTTGTTCGTATTTGTTGTGTTCTGCTGTGCAGTCGACAGAGAAAATGTCTCTCTGGGCTGTCTGTGAGCAACAGCCAATCACGTTGCACCTTCAGGTGACGGATTCCCAGACTTCTCCTACGAAAAAAATATCACGTACGTTTACTGAAGGTGAATCTCTCCTCTACTACCCCTCTGCCACTTTCAGCACAGAAGGTGAACGAGATTCACGTCCTCAGCGACGCGAATCATGAGTGAACCAGTCGTTCACGATCGACCTGCTGAGGACGTGAATCACGTTCGCGTACACTATAGTATAGTGCGCCAAAGCCACAATGCTCATTCAAAATGTGTATCAATTGCAAAAAGTTTCAACACAACACACAACAAAAGGATGCGATGAAGAAAGTTCCTACAAACATAGAGTTGTTTCTTTATCAAACTAATAATACAACTTCAAATTCTTTTTTTTCCCACATACATTTCTTGTATACATAGTAAAAACACAAAAAGTGATCCACACGATCTATTCATATTAGATATCTTTAAACAGATACATAACTCCGTCGTTCTTATTTGTCAAACACAACAGACAAAAACATGGTAGAATGAGCGTCTTATGACAAGTAATGCCAAAATGATTGACAGTATGGCTGGACTTGACACTTCATACTCTTAACTTGTTTTAAATATCTGGAAAATTTCAGCATTTCGTCGCAATGACAAACACGGCTCATTATTCTCACAGTTTGAAATGTTTCCCTTAACCATAAAACATTTTTTTACGAGAATGAAAATCAGTAGATGAAGTCAGGATCAATCAGAAATGGAGCCTTGAGTACTTTATGATGGTTCCTGCTCAAGCTTCGGATAATGTTTCTGAAAACAGAAGAGGGAGAACACAAAACAACATGTGGCCAACTGTGTGTTCTTGTGTGTTCAAATGTTGTGCAGGTGTTTGTGCGTACCTCCAGGTTATTGCAGTGTCTCCGGCTGCTGCAGTGTGCATCCTTGGCGGTTTCGTTGAGGTAGAAAACAGAGCAGAGGTTACAGAAATACCCTGATTTAGGGACCACAAACTCCTGACCTGAAGAGGAAGACAGTGAGAGTGAAAAAAGAGAAAAACACATTGGCATCTTGTCTCTTTTTTAAATAAATGGTAGTATGTTAAAGTATGTGTCTCACCGAGAGGGTTGTTGGGTTTGAATGGCGGCAGTTTGAAGTCAGCAGAGACACAAGGAGACCGAGAACGAGCTCTCTTAGCTTCAGGTCCAACAATCTCCCTCTTTCGCTTATGCACAGCTAAAGAAGAGGTAGACAACAACAACAACTTCTATTAAAACATATTTTTATCAATAATGGAAATTATCCTATATGTAGTCCTAATTGTTACATAGGTATCTACAAATTGATTCACTTCAGAGACTGGTTGAGTAAACACATAAGAAGAAAACTGCATATAATTAATCATCTTGAAGTAACTGAATTGAAACTTCAAGGTGTCCATCATTGGAAAACAGTAAAGCCAACAACCAATAAATGTTTAAAAATGACTATTTTTTCAGTTTTTTTTGTCGAGTGATAAGAATCTTGGTAATGACATGGCTGTGATTAATGTAGTTTTGTGTGTTACCAGGGGTCTGTCTGGTTCTCTTCTTGGTTTGGCTTCTTGTCCTGGTTGTTACCACTTCCTTTTCCTCCTCCTCTTCCTCCACCTCTCCCACCTCGTCGACCGTCACAAAGTTCATACTTTCCTCTAAAACAGGACAAAAATGAAAAAAGTCCATGAACATCAATAAAGATATGTTAAAATGGAAAATGTCATTTTTAGACCCAGGAAAAAGTGCTGGATTGGCTTACTTCAAAACCTGAAGCAGAACAAAGCTTGGGTGAAACTAATAATAATGATAACTGCATTCCATTAAGGTGAATCAGTTCAAGGGCTGTCAGTTTACTCCAGACTGTTATTTAATATTGCAGAAGCGATATACTGCCGATGGGATCTAATGTTAGTTATTGTTCTGTGGTCTTCTACTGTAAAATTATTAGGAGTAAAGCAGCTGTCATAGTGATAAATCCTGAGCTCCATCAGAGCTGTCTAAAAATACATAAAATATTTAGGAAGCAAGGCGCTTATTTCTGTTTACTCCAGAGAATTTCCTCTGTCCTGTCAAGTTCATAACTACAGCTTTTAGTTTAGCTGCTTGAATGTGCCATGACGTTTGCTGTTGTGATATTACTGCAAAGTCTGGATGACGGGAAGTAGCCATTGGAGATGAACATTGTTAACCTGTCTATGTTGGCGTATCTTACTATCTGAATAATGCGTCCTTCAATAGCAAGAAAAATACTGCACTGCTGACTTGTGATCAGATTTTTGGTCTTGGTCTATGGCGCAGTTGCCTTCTGCAACGTGAAGATGGAATTTCGTCATCAGTGCGCCTAACCACACTTAATTTTAATGGGTGCAAAGTTGAGGGCAAGTACACTTGCTACCAACACAATGTGGATCCTGGGCTTGAAAACAACAACTGTCTCGGTCAGAAACCAGCAATGACACTTGCACTTTGCCACTTATAGTATAAATTCAAGTATATTTTTCAATGTACTGACAGAATAACACACACCTGGGTCATCATCATCATCATCATGATTATTATGTTTGCGTTTAGCAGATCTTGAGGTTTTCTCCACTGATTTGTCCTCCTGGAGTAGTGGGCAGGTCTCTGGCAGAGTTTGCTCCACTTTCAGGTCCTTTTCTTCTACGAACTCATCCAGAGTGAGGAATGTCTGCGGCTCTTCCTCTGATAACTCCCCATCCCTGTCTTGGCTCTCCAGAGCTCCTTCCTCTCCAGCCTTATCTGCCCCCACCTCATCTAGTGCCACCAGCTCCTTAGTGTCAAACTCCACCTTCTCCTCGTTTGCCCTCCACCTCTCCTTGGACCTCCTGGTACGCCCACCACTGCTGACTCCTCCTCTGCTGCTGCCCCAGACCTCCTCTAAATCATTCTCAGGCCCTTCCAAAGCTTTTGTACAATGTGTTGCAGTTTCTCCTTTTTTAGTTGATTCCCCTCCTTTTGCCTCATTATTACTATTTTCCTTCCCTCCTTTATCAGACACCTCTGTGGCAGTCAGCTCTTCTTCATCATCTTCCAGTGTTTTCTCATTTGAAGCATCTTTCTTACTTGTTCTTTCCCTTCCTCTTGTAGATCTTGTTGTAACAGTCAGTTTATCATTGGTTTTCTCTTCCTCTACAGAGTCAGGTCTTTCAGACACTCCTGTCGTCTTCCCTCTTGCACTCCTTCTTCGACCAGGCATTTCTGAGGTACTGGCTTCTTGAACCGGATCATCTTCAACAGAATCTACTACCTCATACATCATCTCCTCAGTGGCCTCTTTGTCTTTTTCAGAGACTCCTGCAGCGGTGTCCATCTTTGTTGGTGTGTCATATTTTTTAACCGTCCTGTCTTGTTTCTTTGGAGATTTCTCCTTTTCTTCAGTTTTAGATGCTGTGTTTGTGCGGCCACTCCTTCTCAAAGGTCCATCTTTTCTAGCAGTTGTCTCCACTTTCCTGGTCCTTTCTTCCTCTTTGTTAGTCTCTGGCTGATTCTCTGTAGTTGTTGGCTGATCCTCCAAAGAATCAATTACCTGGAATGTGTCCTCCTCTTGTTCTATGGGTCCAATGTCTTCTTTAGATATCTGGTCAATGCCAGTTTCAAGTTTTTTGCTGTCATTTTCTGTTGCAGTCTGATCATCAATTGAATCCAATATCTCAAAGGTTTCTTGTTCATTATCTTCACTGTCAGGTTCTTTTAAATTGTCTTTCTTGTCATGGTCTTGAGAAGGCTCATCTACAGCTGGATTTTTCATATCTTTGAAATCTTCTACTGCATCTTTAACTGCAGATTCTTCATGAGATTTGTCGACTACAGGACCAGCAGCTTCTTCAGACAGTTGCTGTACTGTCAAACCATCATCTCGGACCGGATGACTGTCCTCTTGACCTGTTGCTGCTTGGTCCTCGGTAACACTGTCTAGCACTTGGAAAGAACCGTCCATTTCCATTTCATTATCGTCTTCTGGGCAGTCTCTGCCTTTATCGCTGACACTGTCCAAGTCCTGATAGCTTTTCTCATGCAAATTCTGGTCTTCCTCAGGTACAGCTGGATGGGTTTCAGAGCTGCAGCCTCTGTCCCCATCATCCATCTGTTCATCTGTCTGATCATCGAGTGAATCAAGGATTAGATAGTTTTCAGCGTTGTCCTCTTCTTCTGTGTGTTTGTCAACATCATCTTCATTCACTTCCTCGTTGCTTTTCCTCTGATCTTTGGGTGTATAGACTTCAACATCAACATTAACCTCCAGACTCTGGGTCTCTTCCCCATGTTCCTGTGATGATAGATGCATCTCTGCTGATGTTTCTACTTTTGTCTCTGACTCGACAGTTTTTGCAGCACTGCCCTCTGCTGACACTTTGTGGTCAGACTTTGCAACTGCCCCCTCTGTGGCTTTTGCTTCTTCTCCAGGTGGCTCCAGGTGAGTCTCTATTAATGCCTCGACAGCTGGTGCTGTTGTTAAGTTTTCCTTTTCACATTCAGCAGAGGATGAACAGGTACTAAAACCAGAAGATATGGTATTTGATGCTTTGTCCCGAGACTTTGTCCCATTCTGAAGCATTTTCTGACCAGAGGACGAAGATGTTTCAGTAGACAGTGGAGAGGAAAAGGAGGAGGGCTCACTGACACTGGGGGAGATCTGTGCTCTAGCAGGCAGCACACCTGAGCTTTGCCTGACTAATCTCTCTCTGGAGGATGAAGAGGAACCATGACGCTCAGGGCTCGAGTCTTTCACATCATCATTCAATTCATCATCAGTAACAGAGTCACTCAGGCTGGAATTTCCCTCATCAAAAAGATAGGCGATAGGAAGACTGGAAGAAACACTGTCATCTGTAAAGTCAAGCTGACCGTGGATAAAGAACAAAGGAATAAATTAACATTTCAACAATGAGTCAGTTGGATTATTAATCAGCACAATATATGTAATTAGATTTGGGCAAGACAATTGTTGACTAATTAATCTATTGACTACAAATGTTAAATTAAGAAGGAATGGTAAAAAGAACAAGGGAGAATTGTCATACAGAAGATAATCAGGATTGAGGGTGTCATTCTCCTGTTATAGCCAACGCTCCCTGGTTTAATTTCGTGAAAGGAAAACTATGTGTCAATACTGTCATAATTCATACAAATGCTTTAAAGGAAACCTACTTTCGGTGGGGGGAAGTTTTGCCTGTTGAAGCGGACTGTGAGTAAGAGAAAAAGAAAATGTAAACGAATAAGAAGAGGGTAAAACTTTGATCACATATAATTTTTGACAAACACTGTCTTGGATTTCTTACCTCTTCTGTCTTGATACATGTGCTTTTTTACCCTCTTCTTAGTTGTCAGAAGAGGTACTGCAGTTGAGGCGGGTGTGGAGGTTGCTGGTGGCGGCTTGATAACTTTTGCAACTGGAGATGAATCCTTGGTTGATTGTGCATCCTGTTGCATCTTCACTGCAGTCACAGGACCTTAAAAAGATACATACATGCATATATATATATATATGTATATATGTATGTATGTGTGTATATATATGTACATATATACACACATATAAACATATATTTACATATACATATATATACATACATATATACATATATATACATACACACACATATATATATACATACACACACACACACATATATATATATATACATATATATATACATACACACATACATATACACATACATATACATACATATATATATACATATATACATACATACATATATATACATATATACATATATATATACATATATACATACATACATACATACATATATATACACATACACACATATATATATATACATATATATACATATATATACACACACATATACATATATACATATATATACACACACATATACATATATACATATACACACAATATATGGTGTATATATACACAATTAAGGTGTCAACACAAATACACACAGACTTACGCTGGGATATGTAGCCCCAGCTTGTATTTTGCAGTCCATGGATTTTGTATCCAGGTGGTGGTTTCTGGCGATCGTACCAAGCTCTAAACTGATTTGCGTCGGCAGCCTCTTCAAATTCTACAAATAACTTGAACACATAAAAACGTGCACACACACACATTGCAGGCAAGACAAGTTTATTTGTATAGCACAATTCAGATACAATCCTGCTTCACAGGATCATAAAAGTAACATTAAAATACATTTAAAAAATGCATATAAAAAACGTTAATTACAAATGTAATTTAAAACCACTTTAACATATATACGTGTGCTTGTTTATACCTTGTTGATGAGAGGCAGGTAGTTCCTGACACGAACAAATGGTTTCAAAGTTTCCTTGAGGTACCTGACCTCACTTGGTGAGATGTTACTGATGAGGATTGTTTTTGCTCCACTATCCTGCACAGACTGCATCAAAAACAGGAATTGAACTTGCAAACCAAAAAGTTAAGAGATGGACAGAGAGACATGACCACATGTCATGGATGGAATAATTATTTTTGAACAGTTTTTCATAATAAAGTGTCCATCAGCATTGGTAGTTTCCAGAAAAGTCCAAGTGTAACCTCCAAAATCGAGATGGATTACTTTTACCAACAAAATCTAAAGCAGTTTACGAGTAATGAGGGATTATTTGTTTTTGTGTGTGTGTGTATACTTACAAACTTCACCAGGCTCATTACTGTTTTATAGAACCCGAGCTAAAACAGAAACATCAGAACAGGCAGAGTTAAAATGTGCTTTTCCAAAACACACCACACTCACCTCTCAGATGATAAAACTCACTCTGAAATATTATTTTTTCCATAACTGAATAAACGAGCTGTTCTCAGAGGAAAATAAGGTCCCCAGAACATTGTTTCAAGCCAGAAACGTGGCAGGGTCTGCCATATATAAACAAAATAAAACAGCATGAAATTGTGTTGGTACATTTGATTACTCAGTCATGAAGGGTTAGTTTGTGTATTTTGTTCATTTAGACATAACGAATGAATGTTTCTTACCCAAAACTACATGACACTTTTAAATACAGTAGATAAAGTTACAACCAATCTGCCTCATTAAAGAAGCATCAATGTCTTTTTTTTACATTTTCTTATTTTCGCTTTTTTGGGGGGGTCAAAAAATCCATGGATAAAACAGTGTCATGTACTACTTACCGGTGTTACTGTAATGCCGCCAGCTAAAACATCAAAATCCAGTTCAGACCCTTTCAGTGAAATCCTGTCCTTCTTGCAGTGAAGCATTATGGAGCGCAAATGCTCCACTGTTGGCATCCGGAAGAGGGCCTGAGAGGAATACGAGAGTGACAGATGTAACTAAGGTTCTATGAAATCTGGATGATCGCCAGGGACAGTATGAAATACCTGGATGAGCATCACGCGCATGCGCAGATTGAGACATAGTACCAACAATACATGTGACCTGGGTGACGCAAGCAACCTGATAAAGGGGGCAGGTACCCAGTGATCGTCTCCCACAGAACCTTCTCGTCAAGATTCAAAGTGACAATGAACTCTGGCGGTCATGCAGAATTCCTTAGTTACAACTGTAACTCTCATTCTATTTCATTCTTCCTGACCGCCAGAGACGGTATGAAATACCTGGATGACCATGGAAAGCCTTGGGGTCCGGCCAACACCTCTGAAGTTCATTGATGTATGGCTCAGAGGGTGGAATCCTGAAGGAAGACGGTTGGGAGGCATGTTAGAAGCAGCCTCTACAGGGGCAGCATCCAATCCGAGCCGTGAGATGGCCAATTGGACAGCCTGTTTAACTGTAGAAAGACCCTAAAGGAGTCTTCACCCGATCCATGAGAGTTCCAAGCGGTAAGTTGTGGTTTCGAGGCTACTGGCATAGGCGGCTAGCTAATACAAGCAACGACCTATGTGCTAAGGCAAGAAGATGGAAAGGAGACAATCACTGGGTATCTGCCCCCTTTATCAGGTTGCTTGCGTCACCCAAGTCACATGACTTTGTTTGTATTATGTCTCGATCTGCGCATGCCTGTGATGGTTATCCAGGGTCTCTGGTGGTCAAGAAGAATGAAACAGAACCAGAAGTAATAATCTCTTGCAACTTTTATTCAGTGTGGTTATAATAAGGAACAACTGTCTCAATAACAATGTATCACAACTTTGTGATGCGTATTGCAGATTACAACCTGGTGCCTACCATGCACATCTGAGGAAGGACGTAGATGCTGTTGTCTGTGTATTCAAACCCAAATGGAGTGAGCAGTTTGACAATGTCCTCCTCTGTGTAGCAGCCATCGTGGTACTTCGGCAGTCCAGTTACCATCATCTGCTTTAATCCATATTGGGAATACTGGAATAGATTTTTTTTTTTTTAAAAAGGAAAAAAAAGGGGGGTAAATAATTTGGGCTGGACCTGAGAGCAAATTTGAGTGGAGCTGCTGAGCCTGATAACATCACAAGTTGAGCACTAAAACTATGCACCAACATCATCTGCATTACTGACCACTTTATGTATTGGTTTTCACAATTGAAAATGTGACAGCACATATACAGAAATGCAAGAACAGATGTTGTCAACGCCCACTACAGGGGACAAGACAAAAAAATAGAGGCACGCAGGTAGTCGAGTGGTTAGAGCACATGCCACATACGCAGTGCTCAAAAAAATCTTTAAAAAGAAAAAAAATCAAAAAATAGAGGAAATGAATGTACATAGTATCAGTGACAAGAACAATCAAAACAAATAGACAAAAAAAACAAAAGAAACAAAAAAACTGTGTGTGTGACAGAACAAACGTGGTTTTCGGTAATAGTATAGTATACTATTTTGGTGCGCTCTAAAAGAGTAGCAAAATTAAGTGTAAAGAGGTACGTGAATTAATCAGCAGACATCTTAAAAGGGGAGGAGTTAAAAGAGAGTGATTGTGCAGCAGAGTTGACAGGAAAAAGTTCACTTTTCGAGACATTAATCTAATACCCAGAAAGCTCGGTAAA
>CAEMYA010000001.1:488558-513160 GCA_903131615.1 Diplodus sargus | reverse complement strand
GTCCATCATAAACGACAGGCTGTATCCAAGAACAGGGAGTGAAGAGCCAAACCAAAAAGTTAACAAATGACACAAACACACACAACTGCTGCAAAGTTTCAATACAACTCAAGAATGGTGTGTGCATTACTTACAGAGTTCAATATCTCCATCAGTCTTTTATAAAACCCAGGCTAAAAGAGAACCATCAAAGAAGGCAGTGTTAAAATATAATACACATATCATCTTGCAATTTTTAGCTATAGAAGGGACATAGAAGTCCAGGTAAAAATCACTTTTAACCAATCTGCCCCTTGCACGTTAAATGCTCACCAGTTTCATGTCGATGGTGCGCAGAACACGGCAACAGAGAGTACACGAATTAAAAACAAAGGGATCTGTTTTGATGGCATTCAATACGTCACGCACAGTCGCTGATGACGGCATCTGGATGAAGGCCTGGGAGGAAAACCAGAAACAAGATTGAATTATTTCTTATGATGAATATGCAACAATCTCACAATATTTTTTTTTTTAAAAAAGGGCACTGAGGTGTCTGCACAAGTTACACATTCAGAGCGAAGCTTTAATAGTGACAGTCGGTTGCCTTCACTGTGAGGGAAAGAGAGGTGGCCGATGCGATGTTTAGATATCTCGGGGCCCCGTATCCGGTAAACAGCTTTCCGTGTGTATGTTAAAAGTTTAACGAGAGGACAGGCCCATATGAAGCACTAAACTGAATTTATCTCTTATGATAGTTGTTTAGAGTTGATTTAAGGTATACATTTCCCATGAAGAGACCATCTGGTCCATTTCAGGCTGTAAGTTCCAAGAAGTGACCTCAGCGGATGTTAGGTAATGTACAGGAGGAGGCAGACTAACTTCTCTTTCTACTATTGGATAGATGGACCCTCAGTCCACCAAAGTGACCAATTGGAAGAAGTGGGACGATGCGAGGAATTGGACTTCAAAAAGGCCCGCACAAGCGGAGAAGTCACGGTGGTACTTTGCAGATTTTCCTAGATTCCTCCTGAGGAGAGACTGCCTCTCTTCTGTCATCACCTATGCACTGCTGATCTGTGGCTCGTGCTGGTGAGCAATAAAAAACTTCAAAATACCGTGTCAAACTTGGTGTTTTGACCAACTCTCATCTGCACTTGAAAAGCAACATCTCAGAATGAATTGCTCTGAGCAAAAACAACAGAAGAAACATTGGATGGATTAACAAACCAGACTAATGCAGACTTGTACACTTATTCCTACCATGCCTGTCTGGGGAATGACAAAGATGTTGCTGTTTTTGTTGGCGTTATATTTTAACCCGAATGGAATTAGCAGTCCGGCAACTTCATCCTCCGTGTAGCAGCCTTCATAATACGCCGGCAGTCCACTCAGAAGCAATTGCGACTTATCAAATCTAAAAAACTGGAAAAATTAAGAGAAAAGGAGAGAGAAGGTTGATAATAGTAGAGGTTGTGATGGTGTATGTTAGTTTGTTATTAGAAATTAGGACAAGTGCACATATGAACAGCATTTATACCAAAATAAACTCTTTATTCGTTGGCACATTAAGTCTATAAGTATGTTACCTCTATAAAGAGATATTTGCGTATCAGAACCATTAGGGAGGAAAACAAGATTCTGGTTTCCATTGATTGTTCTTTTGTAGGGTTAGGGTTAGCTTAGTGTTGACCAATCCATGTTTGCGAGGTCTTTTGGTTGCATGCAGCTAAAATGCGATCTTGTGACCCATGGATGATTTAGCTGCACTCGCTCTTGTTTTTAAACGGACTCCTTCAAATAACATCCAGTTGTAGACATCGTTTTCTCACTCCAACTCAATTCTTAAGCCTCAAGTTGCAGATCAGACTGCAACCAATGGCAAGCACATGGAGGAGGTTGTCTTACTCTGCAAATATCTTGTCCATTTATCAGTTGGCTAAACTGGAATTCCTGAAACATTGGCCACTGCCCCCAGAGGCTAAACCGTTATAAGATAAAAGCCAACAGGTGACCAAACTGACGAATGTGTCACACTCCTGAAACCTTTTATTTGTATCTTCACGAAAGCTTCATTTATAAATTCTGTCGCACTTCATGCAAGTGATTTGACTTACATTTGGAGAGAAGAAGAATTTCCTGTTGTAGGACGCTGTGGAAGAGATAAAGAAATGTGTGAAGATTAACGTGAGAAAAGTTTGTGAAAATTATGATCACATGCAGACATTTGTGACAGTCTCTTGGATTTCTTACGTAACATATGTAGAAATAGGTGTTGTTCTATCTTCTCCCCAATGGTCGGTCTGGTCCATTGGTGCCGCCAGCCAGAATCCTGTACGCGCTGTGCATACTTTTTTTGAAGGTGAAAAAAAAATAAAAAAATTAACCATAGTGTTTTGCTGGGCTGTTTTCATCTGCGTTTCTGTGAAGTGACTCAATAAAGCCTGACTGATTTTCATTTTTTCGTTGAGTAAAAATCTGCTTTGAAGTACGGAATTGATTAGAGTCGTTTTGTTTCTTGCCTATATCCCTCTCTGCACAGAGATGCATTTATTTATAGGAACAGCACAGGCTAGTGAGCACCATACATATGTCTTCTACAAATCCCGACCACGTTTGCAAAGTTTGGATGAAAAAAAATATTGCAGGTCTGCAGTGCACTGTCCGGGGTGCTGAACTGGGGCCGGGTTGGAAGGTTCGGCGGGCTAGATATTCAAATTATGCAAATCAGCGGGTGACACCAAACAACGTCTGCCCAAGCAAGTCAGAGCTTTTCTTTCTCTCACACAGTGACCTGAGAGACACAGCCGCATCCGAGTGGACGATCGCGTGTGTTGCCCCTTCTGCACTCCACAATACAGCTCGGCTCTACTCGACTCAGTTTAGGTGCTTTTCCATCACAACTGAGTTCTTCATAGTTCCTCCTCAGCGGGGGCGACGTCGTCATATCATGGCGGCTACAGTCGCGTCATATCTTTCTCTTTTTTCTCTCCTCTGGTCAGCTTCAAACTCACTCGTCTGCACTGTGATTAAGGACCACAGCGTGGTTTTCCACACAGCAGCCATTTAACTCATGACAGAATGAGCACAGTCTCACAGATCATGTGTGCACTGCAATCTGTTATTTCACTGATACTGAAAACATTAGTTTTTGTCTTTAAAAAGTATTTTTCCATTTGTTGTATTTGCCGTTTCTGTGCGTACTTTGAAATTGAATCCTGGCGGCACCACTGGTCTGGTAGACATGGCAGGTTTTCTGTGAACATAACAACTGTAAAGCAGGGAAGAAAATTACAAAAGAGAAAGTCAATGTCATAGTTAGAGTTTTTAAAAATTGTTTAATTTTCTTGTACAAATTCACAGATTTTCGGTCACAGTGTTCTCAAAACGTAAATACAGCCATTATCGTCAAATCTGTATAAATTAACTATATGTTATCCTTATAGGAGGACAAATTGTAAAAAAAAAAACTTTTCTGCATTAAGGACACAAATTTAGGCAGCAACTTAATATTTATAGTTACACATTGACAAAAATAAGAAATAATGATTCATGGCTGTTAAAAAGAGGTCTGTGTGAAACATATCTTACTTCTGAGGAGGCTTCATTTGCACATTAGAAACAGTCTCCTACAAATAAAGAAATTGAGATTTGTTGTGTTAGATTAATGTGACAGTTGACAGCCTGACCACACAACATCAGACAACTGGTTGTGTATGTTTACCAGGAAGAGACGGAAAGAGAAATACCTCTTCTCTGATAACATTGATTGTCAATCCTTTCACATCAAAGCCCTTTAAGCTCTTCAGTTTCCATCTCCCAGTTGGCTAAACTGGAATCCCTGAAACATTGGCCGTTGCCTCCAGAGGCTAAACCGTCATAAGATTGAAGCCAATAGGTGACCAGACTGACGAATGTGTCACATCTCCTGAAAACCTTTATTTGTATCTTCAAGAAAACTTAATGTATAAATACTGTAGCACTTCATGCCATTTATTTCACTTACATTTGGAGAGGAGAAGCTTTTCCTGGGAAAGGACGCTGTGGAGGACAAACGAGGAATGTGTAAAGATGAACGTGAGAAACGTTTCGTGAACAATTATGATCACATGCAGACATTTGTGACAGTCTCTTTCTTGGATTTCTTATTATTCTTATAATTCTTATCTTATTATTTTAAACTTATGATGTGTCATTGAACGTATTGTTTTAATCAGAGGCCTACAGGTTTGATTGATGAGCTTCAAACAACCCAATGTAAACACAAGGTTTTACAAAATTGTGCTTAAATTTAACAACTTTCAACAGTTGGGATGTTGTGTTTAACAGTTGTATGATGTTAAATACTCTCAACAATCCTCACATGCCACATTCAAACTGACTTCCCCATCCATCCAGTTTCCAACATATCGTTTTGGTTCATTTCTGTTGACAGGGTCTCACTGGTTGTTGGTCGAATCGCACAAGGTTTGTCTGCTAAATTTTCTGGAACGGCACCTGTAGTTGGTGGTCTGTCTCCTTTGCCATCAGCACAATGTCCAACTTCCATGGGCTCTGCTGTTTCTACTCCTGTTGTAGCTGTTTGGGCTCCAGACGGTGAAGGTTTGGGTGAACAGGAAAGTGAAGGCACATTAGGTGGAGGGACAAGAACTGTTGTAGAGGTAGACGTGGTTGTGATGGACATGGCAGGTTCTCTGTGAACATAACAGAGTAACATTGGTAATCAGGAAAGAACATTACGATATAGAAAGTCAAGGTCACAGTTTGAAACAGTCATAAAATCTCCCTTTGTGTAAGTATTCTGACTGTATCAAGTTGCACAAGGTTTTAAGAATTAATTCCATTTCTTGTAGACATTCACAGATGTTCTGTCACAGCATTAATCCGCAAAAAAGTAAATATAGTCAAATCTGTATGAATGAACTATATGTTGATCCTTATCTGAGGAGAAAGAGTAAAAAACTTCTATCTGCATTAAGGACACACATTTAGGCAGCAACTTAATATTTATAGTTATACATTGACAAAACAAGTAATAATGATCCATGGCTGATAAAAAGAGGTCTGTGTGAAACATATCTTACTTCTGAGGAGGCTTCATTTGCACATCAGAAACAGTCTCCTACAAACAAAGAAATGAGATTTGTTGTGTTAGATTAATGTGACAAATGGTTGTGTGTATGTTTACCAGGAAGAGACAGAAAGAGAAATACCTCTTCTCTGACAACACTGATTGTCAATCCTTTCACATCAAAGCCTTTTATGCTCTTGAGTTTCCATCTATCTGTTGGCTAAACTGGCATTCCTGAAACATTGGCCTCTGCCTCCAGAGGCTAAACCGTCATAAGATTAAAGCCAGCAGGTGACCCTACCGATGAATTTGTCACATCTCCTGATAACTTTTATTTTTATCTTTAGGAAAACTTCATGTATAAATACTTCATGCAAGTAATTTGACTTACATTAGGAGAGAAGAAGCATTTCCTGGGGAAGGATGCTGTGGAAGAGAGACAAAGAATGTGTAAAGATGAGCGTGAGAAAAGTTGAAAGGTTTTACAAAATTATGTATAAATTTAACAACTCTGATTAAACACTTGGGATGTTGTGTTTAACAGTTGTATGATGTTAAATACTTTGATCAATCCTCACATGCCACATTTAAACCGACTTCCCCATCCATCCAGTTTCTGACATACCGTCTTGGTTAATTTCCGTTGACAGGGTCTCACTGGTTGTTGGTCGAATCACACAAGGTTTGTCCCCTGAATTTTCTGGAACAGCACCTGTAGTTGGTGGTCCATCTCCTTTGCCATAAGTACGATGTCCAACTTCCATGGGCTCTGCTGTTTTTACTCGTGTTGTAGCAGTTTGGGTTCCAGACGGTGAAGGTTCGGGTGAACAGGAAAGTGAAGGCACGTTAGGTGGAGGGACAACAACCGTTCTAGAGGTAGAAGTGGTTGTGATGGACAGGGCAGGTTTGCTGTGAACATAAGAGAGTAACATTGGTAAAGCAGGAAAGAAAATTACAATGTAGAAAGTCAAGGTCACAGCTTGCAACAGTCATAAAATCTCCATTCGTGTAGGTATTTTGACTATATCAAATTGTGCAGGGTTTTAAAAAACTGTTTCAATTTCTTGTACACATTCACAGATGTTCTGTCACAGCGTTAATCCTCAAAAAAGTAAATATAATCAAATCTGTCTAAATTAACTATATGTTAGAGAGATCCTTATCGGCATTAAGGACACACATTGAGGCAGCAACTTAATATCTATAGTTATACATTGAAAAAACAAGAAATAATGATCCATGGTTAAAAACATATCTTACTTCTGAGGAGGCTTCATTTGCACATTAGAAACAGTCTCCTACGAACAAAGAGATTTGTGTTATATTAATGCGATCATTGGCAGCCTGACCACACTACAGCAGACACATGGTTGTGTGTATGTTTACCAGGAAAAGACAGAAAGAGAAATACCTCTTCTCTGACAACACTGATTGTCAATCCTTTCACATCAAAGCCCTTTATGCTCTTCAGTTTCTTTGCATCTTCCTCTTTCTCGAAACACACGATTGCCTACATATGCACACAGAACATACAAATGCACATATGTTCACATTACGACAACTGTCAAGAATAAAGTTCATTCAGAAAACAAAACAAAATATGAGCTTATGTTGGAATACAATGATTCAAAAATAAGGCAACTAGCAATTAATTCTAAAATGTGGATGCTTCAACAGCTAAATAAAAACATTAAGACGTCTGTTCATTATGAAAAGGCAATGGCATTACCAAATGTAGACGAGGTAGCAAAAACACATTGTCTCTTCGTACTCTGAACACATACCTGCAGTTTGGTCCGAAACAGTACAACTGACTTTGTTTTTCCAAAGTGTTCCACAGCAGTGACCACATCGTTATGAGAGAAAGAAGTATTAATCCCCTCTAGCCTCACCATGGTTGGAGGTGAAGACTTACCAGTCTGAAAAAAAAACAGGGGGGAAAAACACAAACTTACCAAATAATTCTTAAAGTGGTTGTCCTTAAAATCATCTGTTAATCAAAGCTTTATGTGGATACGGTTTAGAAGAAAAGAATTAGATAAATACACAAAAAGGGAAGAAGAAAGTAATTGTTTACCAGATGTTAAGAGTGTTACCAAATTTCACACAAAACCAACCTTAGCAGTTGTGGCAGAACTTGCCTCGCTGCTCTGCAGGCTGGGCTTTCCTTCAGAGGGCTTTGTAGTCAACATCGTCTTTGCTGAAGAGGAAGAGGAGGAAGAGGAGGACTTCATTTTGGGTAACAGCCAATGAGGCAGGAGCCAGAGTTTTAACCACGGCCTCCAGGTCAGACTGTGCTGCCAGAGACTTGTAAGCTAGCAGGACGAAGATAACAAGAGTGTCAGACAAAAACTGCAGCAATTAGGTGGTTGCAAAGTCTCATGCAGTGTCCATTATAAGACAAAGAAAAGAAGAGTTACTTATGTTGCCATAAAGTGTCCACGATGTACCACCTGACAAAAACTGCCCAGGAATGGCCCAATGATTATGACATAAAGTTTGAGGTATTGACCAGTCTCCAAATTCCCCAAATCTTAATCTGATCAAGCATCCGGAACAAGTCCAATATATAGAGGCCACACCCCGACACCAACAGGATTCAAAGGATCTGCCACCAAAACCTTGGTGTCAGATACCTCAGGATGCCACAGAGGTCCTGTGTCCCTGTCCCAAGTCAGATCCACACTGGGTCCTCCCCTGACTTGTTCCACCAAGTCAAACATGAGCTGGAGACCAAGTTGATGCCTTGAGCTCTGTCATATTCCTCAGGCCATTCCTGAGCAGTTTTTGCAGTGCATGTGTGTGCGGGTAGGGGGGACTACCATGAGGGACTGTATTTGTTCTGCAGTGGTCTGTGGGTGGTGTCAAGTGGCATCTTCATGAATGCTCGGAGCTAAGGTTTCCGAGCAGGACACTGCATAGTCAGGAGATGATCAATGACATTTCCATCACCTGTCAGTTGCAATGTTGTGGCTGATCAGTGTTTAATAGGAGCAGGTTTGATCAGTAACATGATGCATCTTTAAATGTGTTCTTTACATAAGTGTGGAGGTCTTAAGAGGGTTAGAATTTCTCAAACCTGATGATGTTTCAAGTAGTTTCTGAACCAGTCTTCCTGCACTGCTTGACTTTTTTTGTTGAGGGGATGACCCTTCTGCGGATGATCGGCTCTCACGGTTCCTCCTTGGTGGCAATTGTCTGCTGTCCATCCTCCTTGATGGTGATAGTCTCCCATCATATCTCCGAGGTGACAGTTGTCTTTCATGGCTTCGTCTTGGAGATGATCGTCTCTCGTCTCTCCTCCAAGGCGAAGATCGTCTCTCAGAGCTCCCTGAACGTGACCGATAGGGAAAGGTGGTTGGGCGGTCATACCGTGGAGAACGAGATCTGGACCTGATGACGGTATGGTTAAAATAATTTGATGAATCAAGTCATTAAATCATGCTCGTTATTCATAATTTCCAAATCTAGTGGTGAGAGGTATCTGTTCTGTTCACCTTTGTTTATTCGTCGTTACAGAATTCATGTGTGACTGACCTGCGAGTGTATCTGGTACTATGTGGCGATCTTGACCGACTACTGCGCTTCTCCCTTCTACGCTCCGAGGCACGGTGGTGGCGGGGGCTGGACAAGGTTGAGGGTTTGGCATCTTTACCTAAAGCCCTGAACAGATCAATGGACGGGAAATGCATGGATGAATGACAAGAAAGAGAAAATCTGCAACAATCAGCAGGGTACTGGCTGAAACAGGTGTGATTCAGCCTTGAAGTTGCAACCCTGGTCACATTTTTGAAACAGGGCCAGATTTGTCCAAGATTGGGTATTTTTTTCTGACAGGCAGTTTGCAGTGGGGTCAGAAGTGATTGACTGTCCTGTTCATAGCTGTTGTCAAAAGACTTGTCAACTTTCACGAACTTGTTTGGATATTATTGCAGTAATACTGTTGTGGTCCATCATTTCCTTTGTTTGAGTATCAAAGTGTCAGGGTCTGATTAGTAGCAGATTAAGTGTTCAGATTAAGTATACAGTTAACACGATATAGATATTTACCTGGGCCCAAGTGCAATCTCACCATCCCAATCAGGGTATCTGTGGGGGAAAAAAAACAGGTTTTCGTTCAGTAGACTATCGTGGGCAGTTCCCCAATAGTATTATATGCAAAATCGACAAATAACTCCAATAAACAAGACCTTTAAAAGGGCAGAGTTAGAAGAAAAAAAGACTGACTGTTTTCGCAGAAGTGTGCAGCTCTCAAGGTGATGGCTGGTGTTCTGGTGGGAGACCCAATCCTAATAGTAAGAACAACAGAAACACAGCTTATAGACGGGCCTCATTAAAATCAAAACTGCTTCAGTTCTCTCAACTGTGATTGTCTGACAGTACATATATATTATATCCAACATAACAGCAGCTTTAAAAAAGTTCCTTAGATTACGTGTTCACAAGAGCAAAATATAACAGGCTTCTTGAAATCTTTAGCCAAGTCATCCAAAAATCAGGACCAACAGTTGAATAACGGCTTTGTTATCTGTGTAAACATGTATCATATGGACAAAAATCACAATTCTCTGTAATTACAACCGATATTATAGGCAACTTCAGTTGGGGTTTCAAGTCTTTTTCATGAAATATTAACAAATTACATCAGAATGCCAGTAAAAGACAACCAACGCAAAAAAATAAAAAAACTTCTTGATGACACAGCTGGAGAGCTGTCAGTGCAAGTCACTGAACCCCAAACTGCCTGGGCCACCTCACCATACAGTGGTGCGTTGTTCTGACATCTCTCCATAGATTTAAACAGATCCTGGAGTCCTGTTTGAGCTCACATTATTCAAGTCAAAAAATGTTTGTTCTTCTTAGACTTCAAAAACACTCAAAATCATTCACACAAACGATTAAAATTGTTTTTTTTTAACAATCATAAAGAAATATTTTAACTACTGAAAGCAAAGGCATCCAAATTCCAAAAAAGGCAACAGAACAGAGTGCATTCTTCCACTCACCTTCATATGAGTACATTCTTTGTTACACAGAGAACAGGTATGTGGAAAGATTCTTGGTGAGGCAGCTGCATAGTCCTGCATCATGGCCAGTGTTGGCAGACCCTTGAAGACTGCCACCTTTGATGGAGGCTGCCAGTGAGAAGTCGGCAGTGTAGAGTGACTGAAGCTCATCGGCTGGTGCATGGACTTGGAGGCATTGTTTTTGCTTGTATCACAAGTGTCCATCAGCAACATACCTCCACCCGTCCCACTGTTAGCCTTGCTACACAGAGTCGTTGCCATCTCATCTCCAGCCCCTCCTGTATATTTGCCAGTATTTCCATAGTCAATCACTTTACTTGGCTGGGAGGCCATCCTTGTACTTGAGGAACAAAACTCATTCCTTTGAAGGCCGGTACAACCAGTGCCCTCATCTATGGACTGATGCAATGGTTTGCCAACAGGCTTCACCTCCTCTCTGGCTCTACTCATGTGCATCTCAATAGTTCTTTTTCTATTCTCATGCATTATGGCCCTTCTCTGGTCAGGCCGATGGTTCATCGACTGAGACATCGGCGATGAAAAAGTTCCTCTGTTGATCTCAGGAGTAGCAGAAGAAGGTCTGGTAGAACTGAAATTGTACTCAGGTCCGAGACAAGGGGATGGCCTCCAAGGGTTTGATTCTACCTGCCGACCGTGGAGTTCATACTGCCCCTCAGTAGAACTTTGGTTCTCATAGGGGTCATACAGTTGATGGGACATTGTGTTTGCTGTCTGCAGAAGGTTAAGGAGATTGATGGCTGAGGAGCTGGGGGGTCAGAGGTGGGTTTTTTTTAGGGAGCAGGTGTGTTGTAGTTGGCTTTAAAGGGTGCTGCCAACAGCGAGGAGCATTTTTGATCTGCGTCAGTGCTAATTGGGCTTTCAGTTGAGCCAGCCACAAGGAGACAGCCTGTTGACCAATCAGGAGCAAACTCCTGAGAAGCCCTCCGAGTAGACGGCTTGTTAGTCGCCCTAGAACAGGAGAAGTGGCACAACGCTCCGATCGCAAAGAAAAGCGAGAAGTGGCACAACGCTCCAATTGCAAAGAAAATCTGAAAAGTCAAAAAACAAAGGAAAGGGGGCGCCGTTTAGCTCGCTTGGTAAAGCAGGCGTCCCATGTACAGAGGCTTTGTCCTCGCTGCAGCGGCTCCTGGTTCAAATCCCGGCCTGGGGCCCTTTGCTGCATGTCACTCCCCCTCTCTCTCTCATCCTGTTTCCTGTCATATCTTCAGCTTTTCTATCAATAAAGGCACGAAGGCCAAAAAAAACAAAGGAAGGGGTTAAGATTTCAGCTTCTCCGATGGGTAAATTCCATTTTGTGGAAGGCTGTGTCTTGAGAGTCCTCTCTGCTGCCTCCTGTGGATACACATTCACATTCTTTTATTGCACATTCGTGAAAAAACAGAGGAGGCAAAAGCAACAAAGTACAGATAAAGAGATAACAATATACACAATGCCTTTCAACAGCAACAGGCAAGTCATGCAAAATAATGTACTTCAGCATAGGGTCTGATGTGAACACCAACGTGAAAGTGTGGGTAGGTGTTCGGGTAAGCAACACATCTCAAATACCAGTGTCAGAAACAATAGCTACCTTGTCGGCACTTAGCAGATCAGCCCAACATATCTCCCGTCACCATTTTCATGATGACCTAGCTAATGGAGTGTCACAGTTTTTTGTCACGTCTCACTTTCAGCTAGAGTTTAGATTCTCTGCCTGAGCCCGAGCCAGGCTGGGCCCTTGATCAAGCATTTGTGTGTTTTTTGGTTTTTAATGACTCAAAATAATGACTGTATTTCCAGCTAAAAAACATGCATCGCTCTCTCCCCACCATTGTTGTTTGTGTTTGTGTCACTGTGTGAGTGTTGTCCTCATGATGAAAATGTGACTTGTTGCATACATGGCATCACTCCCCGAGACGCAAGAAGAAAGCAAAAGCATATATTTTTACTAAGGAAAATTACGCAATAGTAACGCACAGTAACTTCAATAAGTAACTTTAATCCGACACCTGTGGCTCTTTAAAAAACCCATACTAAGATGAGCAGTTCAATAATTTGAATACAGAAGCTAATAGTGGAAAGGCCGTACTGATCATGGTAAAAGAAGGAAGGCGGTGTAGAAACAATGACACAGCTGGTCTTCAGGTCAAGGACATTAATTTCACACAACAGGATACATGCAGTGAGCTCTCCCAGGATGAACTGGTTTCCCCCAGTTTATATACAACCTTCTTTTACCATGATCAATTCAGGTTTTCCACTGTATTGATAAAGAAAAAGGATCTTTTTTATGGCAAGTTCAGCTTCAAAGACCTGTTCGATGGTTCTCGCAACAAGAACAAAGTTATCTGCATTTACTATTGATGTGAAATGAGTCACCACCGGAGCATGTCGAGCCTCAAGTACCACTTGTTGGCAGACCACACTGTACAGTTTGCAACAGAGACTTCTGGACAACTTTACATGGGCAAAACTTTATTTTTTCAGCATGCATTAACTTTGAGGTTATTCTGGAGAATATTCTGGACAATTGCTTTGCATTGTTGCAATAATAATAAACATACATTTGCATAATTGTCCACTCCCATGTTGATACCAGTGTTAAAAACCTGAACATATCCCTTAAAAAAGATACATTTAGAGCAGATATTAACAGAAATTAGCTCAGTGAACAAAGATGTAATGAGTGGAATGAGTCTTGTTTTCTCAGCTGACACATTTTCTTTTGAGGTATCTGGAAGGCAACACATTCTGATTTTTGAGTTTAATTAGTTTAGATTTTTAGAGTCCCGTCTCAAGTACACCCACTTCTTCTGATTAATCCCCTTGCCAAATTATCCAATAGACTAAAAGAGGAGTTGGACCTGTGTTTGGCATACTTAACCTCACAGTTGGAAGCCAATCCCTGGACCTTCACTCACACAATGACAATTATTAGTCATGATTGAATCTAACTGAGTAGATCTGAATGTGTTGCCCTCCAGATACCTCAGAATGCATACAGAGTGAGGCTCACAGCTCCAGTTGTCCTAGAGTAGTTTGTTTCAGCTGTGTGAGTGTTAAAGACTAAACCTGAGGTTGGGCAGCACGCCAAATGGTGGGAGATGCCCAAATGTTTGTGTTCCCGTAGAAGGATAGAGGTGTCAGTTTGGGGAGAAGACCTTAGGTTGACCACAGCCAAGTTAGACTAGTTATGGGAGAGGAGCAGCAAGACAGGTCAACTCCTCTTTTAGTCTACTGGATAATTTTTTTTGAGAATATCAGAAAGTGGTCTCGCCTCGGCAGAATTATTTTATCATCAAACTACACGCCGACACCTTTTGATGAAGAGAGCCCAGAAACCACACTGTCTATAACAATGCAGATTACAACATGCTGTCTTCATTAATGTGGTACCAAAATCAGTTATTTCTAACAGATTTGAAGCTTGAAACGAGGTGTAGCTGTTTGAGACCTGAGCCACGACTGACCACATCACACAATAACACAATGTCACAATAACATACAAGCACACACTCCTCAAAATGTTGGCAGAAGTGTGTTTTAGCTTCTCGCTGGTCAAACTGGCGAAACTAACTTCATCCTTAAAACCAACATTCAGAGCAGATATCAACTTAGTAACTAAACCCTATCTAATAAATAATATTTGTTACATACCTTTTGTTATTCGCGTGTTATCTCTCTGAGAAGGAAGTCACATCAACACTCCACACGACGCATCCAAATATTGATAGTATCGATACCGAGGTGAGTATTGGTATCGGATCGATACTTGCGCGACGACAGCGATATTTTTGTTGCAGTTTCTTGTTTGTAAGTTCAGTAAATCACTTGTATTTCTTCACAGAGTTGGTGTGAGCGCAGCGTCCTGGTGCGCAGCGCTCCTCTCCACCTCCACCTCCACCTCCTCCTGCTGCCTGCCAGAGCAGAGACGGACTGGCGACCCTTAATGATGGCGGAGAGGAAGAGGACTGCGTCCACATTTGGAGTTATTTCGCAGTTTCAGACATAGAAACTGCCACCTGTTGCGTATGCAGTAAAGCAATACGTTTCTGTGATAACGCCACTAACTTTTTACGCATTTTAAAGCAGCACATCCGAAAGTTAACGCTGAGCTGCGAAGCAAATGGAGGGAGGAGGAGGAGGAGGAGGAGGAGGAAGGAGCTCCCCAGACCCGAACCACACCCCCGGCACAGAGACAGACGTCACTGTCAGACATGGGTGCAGATCCCAGGGGGGACAGGCGGGACATGCCCCCCCCCCAATAAAAATACCCTAAATTATTTAAAATTGAACAAATGTATTTTCAGACTTCACATTTTAGATTCATATCTAAGTCGAACTGATTGAAATAGTGGAACAAATAATGTTTGACAAAAACATTTCTGACTCTACGTTCCATCTCTGGTCTCCTCCACTACATGCAAATGAATGGGCAGTTTCTTACATTATCTTAAATATTGTGCTCTTAGAACTGTGTTGTTGTTGTTTTTTTAGAACTGTTTACCAGCACAACTGGCATTGTAAACACATGATCAGTTAGTTTACACAACTTGGTTAGGGCTTCATATTTTGACATTCATCCTTATCAGTTAATCATGCTTAAAGTAGTCCTACGGTGAGAAGCACTGGGGATCTGGGAGGGTTGGAGGACAGTAAAGTAGACATTACACACCCGAGACCCTTAAAATGATGATTTACTAACATAACAGTTAAGTGAGCAGTGATACGCGCTGTTGGCTGTTTAGGACAAATAAACAAGAAAGGTAAGCACAACAAATGATTCCCTGTGCAGTACTTTTTCAATAACATGGTGAGCCTCTAGGAAGTTGTGATTTGTGTTCCCCCCCCAATCCTGACATCGCATCTGCACCCCTGCTGTCTGAGGCCTTTCAACGAAAACCTCAACAATATCCAGGTAGCAACTTCTAGACTAGAAGTGAAAGTTATTTCCAGCATTAACTAATGTTGTAAGTGGAATTGGTAGTCAGAGATGTAATTTTAGCAGGGAATAAACTATCATCATATATTCAGACATTTAAAATAAATCTTAATTGTTTTACTGGAACTCAAAAAATATATGCTTATATTTAGATTTATAGCTTACCTCAAACCTGAAGCATGAATATGGCAGCTTATAATGTCCATGTTGAAGGTACATTAGTATTCCTATTTAGGCTACATGCAGATTAATTATGTTAAATATTATTTTCTTAATTGGCTAAAATCTTTGTCCTGTCTTTTATTATTATAATAATAATAATCAACATATTAAAGGCAATATTCAATGATCAATAATCTTCAAGTAAAAAGTATCAGTATCGGCCCTGTGAGGGTCCGGCCTTCAGAATAAAAGCACGATTCCTCGATTCAAGATAGATAGATAGATAGATAGATAGATAGATAGATAGATAGATAGATAGATAGACGTACTTTATTGATCCCAAGCTGGGAAATTACAGAAATTATGAAATGTTGTGTTTAAATATGCATTTATTGTCTATTAAAATGGCAAATATATTTTTGTTAAGTTTGTTTTTATTAAGGGATTTGCTGATCTCTCTTTTTTTCTTTTCTTTTGCGTCAAAAGTTAGCGAGAGGACAAGGCCCATACAGGGAACTAAAAAGAGTTCGGCTCTCATGCTGGATGTTTGGAGCTGACTTATCTATACATTTCTATATAAGGACAGAGAGAAAATCTGCACAACCTTATGTTTCAAGCTCCGAGGAGTGACATCGGAGAGTTATGCCAAATGGAGTGGAGGCAGATCAACTCCATTTTTCTTTTTAGGGATTCTAAAACGGTCCAAACAGGCACTCTCAAATTTGCAACAACTTTAGGAATGGAACATAATGGGATATATCAAGAGGGAAACTTGGTTTTTCAAAGACTGAGTTACTAAAAGCTAACAGTGTATTATGAAGAAAGTACCTGTTTTTTTTTTTAATCACAAGGACACAGAGGAGCTGTTGGCGTCAGGCACGGCTGTGTGCAGCTGTTGTTTGGAGGAAGGCGATGAGGGGGAGTTCCAGGGAAAAATGGTATCAGCAGGGGTGAGGAAGAGGAAGGATCGGATGAGACTGAAATGACAGGAAGAGGTATTTCCACTCCCAGTTTTTGGGCTTAGAAAGAAGACATTTAATGTTTAGTGTGGGTCTGTTGTACATGGGCATTGTCTGTGTGTTACCTTGTGTGACTTTTGAAACAAAAAGGAAACGAGAAGACTTTACACGACACTATACTTGTGAAAGTATTAGATTTATCACATTTAGATCACATTGGTGTCTCTCTTAAAAACCTCAGCACAAATAAAGCAAAGCTACTAAATGCTCAGTCCATATAAAAAGTGTATTGTAATACAGTGATGGTAGAAGAAAGATTAATGCAATAAACACAGAAAATGCAATAACATAATTGCACTTGAGGTAATGCATCTGGATGGTGGGTAAGTGTGGCCACAGACGGCAATGTTATGATCTTGAAATACTGTGTCTTGGCCCCCAGCACTGACAAATTGCTCTTCATGTTTGCATCAATAGTTTCAAAGATAAAAATGACTGAAGACTTTTGATTGATGGCTTGAATGAGACATTTAGGTGATCCGAGAAACGAGGATATATAGACTTCATGTCATATTATTCAGATAAATCCTGATGTTGGTATGAAAGTTTTTACTTTTCTCACACAGAACAAATTGAGTTAATTAGAAGAGGCATCAAAGTTACCCATCTACATGTCTTTAGACCATTTTTAATGTGTACTAGACAAAAATGGTGTGCAGTGATACTTTGGTTAATTCACAGACATGGTTGTTTATGTTATTTTTATTTAATTTATTTAATTTATTTAAAATAAATAAATACAATTTAAAATAAAATAAATTAAACATTTAAAAATCCTTTCCAATCAAGAAACTAGTTTTTTATTTGGTGTTATTTCACTGTTTTCCTCTTTCTTAGTTATTCTGAGCTGCTCACAAACTCAGTGGGAAAACTAGATGACTATACTCACACTAAGCCGTGCAACAACAACCAGTTGGCTGTCAGCTCTGCCATTTAACTGTAGAGCTATTAGCCCTTGAGGCTAACATTAGCGAGCATACTAGTGTTGACAGAATAATGACCAAGTCTTCCCAGTCACCCAGAGTTGCTTAACGCTCTGCTTTTGCTTTACCCTTTGTTATTCCAGCAAGTTTTTGCACCAAGCAAATCACCATTTTGTTTACGTCTGCTTCCCCATGAGTGTAGTGCGCCTGTCGAGTCTGTGTTTCTCACACGTCCTGAGCTCTGATTCAATAGTGACAGGACAGGACAAGATGCTTCCCTTTAGGCAAGTGTGGGAAGGTGACAATGTAAAGGTTTACAATGTCCAGGAGCCGTTTATCAGCTCTGTGGTGTGTGTCAGAGATAAGATACATTATCTTATCACAAACACAGGTCTGAACTGAGGTCAGCCCTCACGCCAGAGGTTCGGAGCTGACTCATGTCATCATTTAGAGGGTGTGAGGCAGACCAACCCTTTTTTCCTCTCACTGGATAGATGGATTCTCAATCCATCAAAGTGACCAATTAGAAGAAGAAGGTAGGTGCGAGGAAATGGACTCTAAAACGTCCCGCACGGCAGAGAAAGGGGGTGGTGGTCTAAGATCGAGGGGTTGAGAGGATTTGAGAACACCAGAGAGCCCAGAAACTACATGCCGAGGCCACAATGTTCATTCAAAATTTGTCACAATTGCACAAAGTTTAACACACCACACAACAAAAAGGATGCGATGAACAAAGTTCCTACAAACATACAGTTGTTTCTTTATTAAACAAATAAAACAACTTCGAACTCTTCATTTTGAACATACATTTCTTATATACAAAGTAAAAACACAGAAGTGATCGATATGATCTATTCATATTATCTTTAAACAGATACATAACTCTGTGGTTCTTATTTGTCAAACACAACGGACAAAAGAACTAGCAAAAAACAAAGTCATAACATTTCTTAACAGTGGTAAGTATGATGGTAGTATAACAACACGAGCATCTTATTACAAGTAATGTCAAACTGATTGTCAGTATGGCTGTAATCGACACTGGATACTCAAATGTGAGTATGAGCAACTTGTTTTATATAATTGGAAATTTAACTTCAGCATTTAGTCACAATGACAAACATGGCTCATTTTTCTCACAGTTCCAGATGTTTCTCTTGGCGCGCTAAACCTTTAAACATTCAACAGAATGAAAATCAGAAGATGAAGTCAGGATCAATCAGAAACAGAGCCTTTAGAACTTTATTATGGTTCCTGTTCAAGCTTCTGATAATGTTTCTGAAAACAGAAGAGGGAGAACACAAGCAACGTGAGGCCAACTGTGTGTTCTTGTGTGTTTAAATGTTGTGCAGGTGTTTGTGCGTACCTTCAGGTTGTCGAAGTGTCTCCGGCTGCTGCAGTGTGCGTCCTTGGCGGTGCTCTCGTTCAGGTAGAAAACAGAGCAGAGGTTACAGAAATACCCTGATTTAGGGACCACAAACTCCTGACCTGAAGAGGGAGACAGTGAAAGTGAAACAGGAGAAAACAGCGTGAAGAACATTTACATCTTTTGTCTTTTCGAAAATAGAGGTGGGTGTGTTAGTGTGTGTGTCTCACCGAGGGGATTGTTGGGTTTGAATGTCAGCAGTTTGAAATCGGCAGCGACACAAGGAGACCGAGAACGAGCTCTCTTAGCTTCAGGTCCGACAAGATCCCTCTTCCGCTTACGCACAGCTAAAGAAGAGATGGAAACAACAACAACTTGTATCATTTTTTTTTATATCAATAATGGAAATTATTGTATATGTAGCCCCAACCGTAACAAAATTTAAATTGATTCAGTACGCTTAAACTAAAGAATAATGTCAGTCGCTCCTTCTTTCAGCTCTCTTTACCTTTAATGTCCGTTCCGCTCCATCCTTCCATCTCTTCCTCTCCTTCCTCCACACATTCCTCCAGTGTCTGGTTCTCAGGGTGCTCCAGGTGCATCTCCTGCCCAGCAGAGGCAGCATCGTTGTCGGCTTGTCTCGCTGCTCCCAACTGCCCCTCTTTCTTCTGGACCTCCAGCGGAACATCACTTGACAACGTAGATGGATCTTTGTGAATTAATGAGGAGGAACGGAGTGAAGGCGGGGCAACAACTGCTTTCTTTTCTTCAACTCTCTCCTCTTTTTTCCCTCTGGTTGATTTTCTCACTGTGGTAAAAGACAATCAACTGGGTGAGTAAACACAAACACAAAGAAGAAAACTGCATGTAATTAATATTCTTGAAGTAACTGAATTGAATCCTCAAGGGGTCCATCATTGGAAAACAGTAAAGCAAACTGCCAATAAATGTTTACAAGTGATTATTTTTTCAGTTTTGATTGTCTAGTGATAAGAATCTTGGTAATGACATTACTATGATTAATGTAGTTGTGTGTGTTACCAGGGGTCTGTCTGGTTCTCTTCTTGGCTTGGCTTCTTGTCCTGGTTGTTACCACTTCCTTTTCCTCCTCCTCCTCCTCTTCCTCCACCTCTCCCACCTCGTCTACGGTCACAAAGTTCATACTTTCCCCTAAAACAGGACAAAAACGAAAAAGGTCCATGAACATCAATAAAGATATGTAGAAATATTTAAGATATATGGAAGGAAAATTGTCATTTTTAGACCCAGGAAAAAGTGCTGGATTGGTAGAAGCAGACAAAAGCCCCGGTGAAACTAATAATAATGATAACTGCATTCCATTTAGGTGAATCAGTTCCAGGGCTGTCAGTTTACTCCAGACTGTTATTCAATATTGCAGAAGCGATATACTGCAGATGGGATCTAATGTTAGTTACTGTTCTGTGGTCTTCTGCTGTAAAATTATTAGGAGTAAAGCAGCTGTCATAGTGATAAATCCTGAGCTCCATCAGAGCTGTCTAAAAATATATTAAATATATTTCGTCGTCAGTGCGCCTAACCACACTTAATTTCAAGAACGACGTAGTCATGGGCGCAAAGTTGAGGGCAAGTACACTTGCTACAAACACAATGTGGATGCTGGGCTTGAAAACGACTAATGTCTCGGTCAGAAACCAGCAATGATACTTGCACTTTGCCACTTATAGTATAAATTCAAGTGTATTTTTCAATGTACTGACAGAATAACACCCACCTGTGTCATCATCATCATGATTATCATGTTCGCGTTTAGCAGATCTTGAGGTTTTCTCCACGTGATCTTCCTCTGGCTTCTCTTCTTCATCACCGCCTGCTTCATCTAAAGTCACCAAAGTCTAAGGACAGACAAAAGTGATCTTCAGCATCAGTGTTTCTCTGTTTGTTTGAATTTTATTGTGCTTCAATGTAAGTTTCCCCGTGGAAGAAAAATAAAACGTTTAAATCTTAACCTTTACCTCTGGGTTGAGGGAGTCCACTGATTCGTCCTCCTGGAGAGTTTGCTCCGCCTGGAGAGTTTGCTCCGCTTTCAGGTCCTCTTCTTCTTCTTCTATGAACTCATCCAGAGTGAGGAATGTCTGCAGCTCTCCCTCCGAGAACTCCCCATCCCTGTCTTGGCTCTCCAGAGCTCCTTCCTCTCCAGCCTTATCTGGCCCCACCTCATCCAGTGTCACCAGCTCCTTAGTGTCAAACTCCACCTTCTCCTCGTTTGCCCTCCACCTCTCCTTGGACCTCCTGGTACGTCCAGCACTGCTGACTCCTCCTCTGCTGCTGCCCCAGTTCCTTTGCCCCCTCTCTTCTCTCTCCCTGGTCCCTCTCCCTTCCTTTGCAACCTGCTTCTCTTTTGTAGCGGCTTGCCTCTTCCTCAGTTCTTCCTCGTCTGCCGTGTCATCAGGGAGTTCCTCCTCGCTCACTTCGTCCAGGTTTACCAGAGTGCTCGTTGTGTCACCTTCCTCGGGTGGCTTCTGTATTCTTTTGCCTTCTGGTGTGTCTGTATCACTTTGGGACTTCGGAGGTGATTTGTTGTATTTGATATCTGTCTCGGTTGTACTATCCTCTTTTCTTGAATCATACTCCTCTGTGGCAGATGGGTCGACACCTAAATGCTTTTCAGGCCCTTCCAAAGCTTTCGTACCATGTGTTGCCGTTTCTCCTTTTTCAGTTGATTCCCCTTCTTCTGCCTCATTGTTGGCATTTTCTTTCTCTTCTTTATCAGACACCTCTGTGGCAGTCGGCTCCTCTTCATCATCTTCCAGCCAATCCACAATCTGATACAAGGGCTCTTCCTCCTCCTCATTTCTGGGTGACCCTGCAACAGTTACACTGTTTTTGGTTTGTTCGCCATCATTTTTGGCAATGTTCTGTTTTCTTGCACTCTCAGACTGTCCTGGAGACTGATCATCAACGATCTCATCCTCCACGGAATCAAGAATCTGATATGTGGCCTCTTCTTCCTCAGCCATTTTTTCAGATGCGTCTCCGTCACCCTTCTTTATTGTTATGTTGTCTTTTTCTTTTTGAACCTCTTTCTTTGGTCTTCCCCTTCTTCCTTTTTGTCTTGTAGCAGGTTGATCATCCTTAATGACCTTGGTGGATTCCACTATGTAATAGGTAGTATCATTCTCACTTAGCTCTTTAACAACAATGTCACTTTTCTTTGTTGGTGTGCTTCCTTTTGAAGAGCCTTCCTCCTCTTTCTTTGGAGTTTTTTCTCTTTGTTGTTGTGATTCTCTGGCAGGAGTGTTCCTCCTTGTTGCTGTGTCCCCTTTTTTTGCTTTCTCATTCTCATCTTTCTTACTTGTTCTTTCCCTTCCTCTTGTAGATCTTGTTGTGACAGTCAGTTTATCATTGGTTTTCTCTACCTCTACAGAGTCAGGTCTTTCAGACACTTCTGTCTTCTTCCCTCTTGCACTCCTTCTTCGACCAGGCTTTTCTGAGGTATTGGCTTCTTGAACTGGATCATCTTCAACAGAATCTACTATCTCATACATCATCTCCTCAGTGGCCTCTTTGTCTTTTTCAGAGACTCCTGCAGTGGTGTTCATCTTTGTCCGTGTGTCATATTTTTTAACCGCCCTGTCTTGTTTCTTTGGAGATTTCTCCTTTTCTTCAGTTTTAGATGCTGTGTTTGTGCGGCCACTCCTTCTCAAAGGTCCATCTTTTCTAGCAGTTGTCTCCACTTTCCTGGTCATTTCTTCCTCTTTGTTAGTCTCTGGCTGATTCTCTGTAGTCATTGGCTGATCCTCCAAGGAATCAATTACCTGGAATGTGTCCTCTTGTTCTATGGGTCCAATGTCTTCTTTAGATATCTGGTCAATGCCAGTTTCAAGTTTTTGGTTGTCATTTTCTGTTGCAGTCTGATCATCAATTGAATCCAATATCTCAAAGGTTTCTTGTTCAGTATCTTCATTGTCAGGTTCTTTTAAATTGTCTTTCTTGTCATGGTCTTGAGAAGGCTCATCTACAGCAGGATTTTCCATATCCTTGAAATCTGCTACTGCAACTTTAACTGCAGATTCTTCATGAGATTTGTCGACTACAGGACCAGCAGCTTCCTCAGACAGTTGCTGTACTGTCAAACCATCATCTCGGACTGGATGGCTGTCCTCTTTACCTGTTGCTGCTTGGTCTTCGGTAACACTGTCTAGCACTTGGAAAGAACCGTCCATTTCCATTTCATTATCGCCTTCTGGGCAGTCTCTACCTTTATCGCTGACACTGTCCAAGTCCTGATAGCTTTTGTCATGCAAATTCTGGTCTTCCTCAGGTACAGCTGGAGGGGTTTCAGAGCTGCAGCCTCTGTCCCCATCATCCATCTGTTCATCTGTCTGATCATCAAGTGAATCAAGGATTAGATAGTTTTCTGCGTTGTCCTCTTCCTCTGTGTGTTTGTCAACATCTTCTTCATTTACTTCCTCGTTGCTTTTCCTCTGATCTTTGGGTGTATTGACTTCAACATCAACATTAACCTCCGGATTCTGGGTCTCTTCCCCATGTTCCTGTGACGATGGATGCATCTCTGCTGATGTTTCTACTTTTGTCTCTGACTCAACAGTTTTTGCAGCACTGCCCTCTGCTGACACTTTGTGGTCAGACTTTGCAACTGCGCCCTCTGTGGCTTTTGCTTCTTCTCCAGGTGGCTCCAGGTGAGTCTCTGTTAATGCCTCGGCAGCTGGTGCTGTTGTTAAGTTTTCCTTTTCACGTTCAGCAGAGGATGAACGGGTAATAAAACCAGAGGATGTGGTATTTGATGCTTTGTCCCGAGACTTTGTCCCATTCTGAAGCATTTTCTGACCAGAGGACAAAGATGTTTCAGTAGACAGTGGAGAAGAAAAGGAGGAGGGCTCACTGACACTGGGGGAGATCTGTGCGCTGGCAGGCGGCACACCTGAGCTTTGCCTGACTAATCTCTCTCTGGAGGATGAAGAGGAACCATGACGCTCAGGGCTCGAGTCTTTCACATCATCATTCAGTTTATCGTCAGTAACAGAGTCATTCTGGCTGGAATTTCCCTCATCAAAAAGGCAGGCGATAGGAAGACTGGAAGAAACACTGTCATCTGTAAAGTCAAGCTGACCGTGGATAAAGAACAAAGGAATTAACTAACATTTCAACAATGAGTCAATTGGATTATTAATCAGCATAATATATGTAATTAGATTTGGGCAAGACAATTGTTGACCAATTAATCTATTGACTACAAATGTTAAATTAAGAAGGACTGGTAAAAAGAACAAGGGAGAATTGTCATACAGAAGATAATCAGGATTGAGGGTGTAACTCTCCTGTTGTAGCCAACCCTCCCTGGTTTAATTTTGTGAAAGGAAAACTATATGTGTAAATACTTTCGTAATTCATACAAATGTTTTAAAGGAAACCTACTTTCGGTGGGGTGAAGTTTTGTCCGCTGAAGCAGACTGTGCAAGAGAGAAAAAGAAAATGTAAAGAAAAAAGAAGACGGTAAAATTTTAATCACATATAATTTTTGACAAACACTGTCTTGGATTTCTTACCTCTTCTGTCTTGATCCATGTGCATTTCTACCATCTCCTCAGTGGTCAGAAGAGGTACTGCAGTTGAGGCTGGTGTAGAGGTTGCCGGTTGCGGATTGATAACTTCTGCAACTGCTGATGATCCTGCATACCATTGTGTCTTCAATGTAGGCACAGGACCTTAAAAAGATAACATGTAAACATATTTTGAAAGATGCTCGTCATCTACCCTATAAACACATAGACACACACACATATATATATGTATATATATATATATATTGTGATGACCCCTGCTGTTGAGGCAGCAGCCTTCTGATGTGACTTGGGTTTGTGGGAGGAGTCTGGTTGACCAGGGACACCTGGGCCCAATGTCCTGAGATTATAAAATCCACTAGTCATTCATTCATTCTCTCTCTCTCCTCTCCAGCAGACGTCCCACAGGGTGATGTGGCAGCTGTAGTTTTCCTGAGTTCCCTTATCCTCTGTTCATGCACTTTACAACACACATCCATTACATTCTACACATGCACATCCCACACTACTGATAATACTGATGTTCACATCCCATCTATTGATTATTTT
>CAEMYA010000001.1:449430-488227 GCA_903131615.1 Diplodus sargus | reverse complement strand
GTACCAACCTCCAAACCGATTTGCGTCGGCAGCCTCTTCAAATTCTACAAATAACTTGAACACGAACACACACACACACAAACACACACACACACACACACACACACACACACACACACACAGACACACACACTTTTTAAGGCAAGGCAAGTTTATTTGTATAGCACAATTCTGACAAGGCAACTCTCAAAGTGCTTTACAGGATCATAAAAATATTTAAAAATATTAGAAATTTAAAGTCACTTACTAAAATATACTACTAAAATAGATATGTGTGCTTGTTTATACCTTGTTGATGAGAGGCAGGTAGTTCCTGACACGAACAAATGTTTTCAAAGTTTCCTTGAGGTACCTGACCTCACTTGGTGAGATGTTACTGATGAGGATTGTTCTTGCTCCATTATCCTGCACAGACTGCATCAAAAACAGGAAGTGAACATGCAAACCAAAAAGTTAAGAGATGGACAGAGAGACATGACCACATGTCATGGATGCAATTAATTATTTTTGAACAGCTTCTGATAATAAAAGATAATATCGTAAGTGTCCATCAATGTTGGTAGTTTCCAGGAAAGTCCAAGTGTCGCCTCCAAAATGGAGATGGATTACTTTTACCAACAAAATCTATAGCAGTTAACTGGTAATGATGGATTTTGTGTGTGTGTGTGTGCGTGTATATACTTACAAATCTCACCAGCTTCATTACTGTTTTATAGAACCCGAGCTAAAACGGAAACATCAGAACAGGTATTTTAATATTCACAATATTAATGAGGTGATAAAACGAACTCTGAAATATAATTTTTTCCATAACTGAATAAACAAGCTGTCCCCAGAAAACAGCATGAAATTGTGTTGTCCTTTAAGGGACATTTGATTACTCAGTCATGAAGGATTAGTTTGTGTTTTTTGTTTGTTTAGGCATAACAAATGAATGTTTCTTACCCAAAAATACATGGCACTTTTAAATAAAGTTGATACAATTACAGCCAATCTGCATGGTTAAATAAACATCAATGTCTTTTGTGTGATATTTTTATGTCTATTTTTTGGGGTCAAAAAATCCATGAATAAAACAGTGTCATGTACAACTTACCGGTGTCATTGCAATGCCGCCAGCTACAACATCAAAAAACAGTTTAGACCCTTTCAGTGAAATCCCGTCCTTCTTGCTGTGAAGCATTATGGAACGCAAATGCTCCACTGCTGGCATCTGGAAGAGGGCCTGAGAGGAAAACCAGAAATAACAATCTGTTACGACTTTTATTCAATGTGGCTATAATAAGTCTCATACGGCACCAAGGCACCAACTGTCTCAATAACAATGTATCACAACTTTGTGATGTGTATTGCAGATTACAACCTGATGCCTACCATGCACATCTGAGGAAGGACGTAGATGCTGTTGTCTGTGTATTCAAACCCAAATGGAGTGAGCAGTTTAACAATGTCCTCCTCTGTGTAGCAGCCATCGTAGTAATTCGGCAGTCTGGTTACCATCATCTGCCTTAATCCATGTTGGGAATACTGGAAAAGCGTTAGAAAAAAGAAAGAAAGGGGTTAATAATTCGGGCTGCACCTGAATATTCAACTCATCGTTGGCTGCGTATGAGCTTCTTATTTGTTGTTGTTTTTTTCTCTCATGTAGGCTATACATGGCATGGTGTTTCCCACACATACACTTCATGTAGGCAGGCCACCCAGGAATATAATAAGCCGATGCCATCCGTGATTGAGCACAGAGCGAGATATTAACCAATATCAGCCGTGACATCACCCTTCTCCTGTAAATGCACACCATCCAGGAGGCGCCCTGTTCAAGGTTTCTTTTCATTTATTTGTAACTATCTTAGTTTATTATTCATTATTCTGGTGATATGCTGTCCCCTCTGAATTTGTTCTGAGAATGAATTCCACAGGTAGACTATTCTTATATGTTGCAATTTTTAAATATATGTATATATGTGCAATGTATATGTATGAAAAAAAATGTATGAAAAAAACTGACAGTGTTATTAGAGCTTCAAACAAGTGATTTGAGGAATCTTACTTTGGGTGAGAGGTAGTTTTGACTTTTGAGGCGCACTGTTGAAGAGAAAGACATGAGAAAGAAAATGTTAAATAAGGGAGTGAGGCTGTAAAATTAAGATGGTATGCAGACTTTTGTGACAGTATAGTGGAGACAATAGTCTCTCTCTTGGATTTCTTACCGATTTTACTCAGATCCAGGTGCTTTTCTAACATCTCCCCAGTAGTCAAAGAGGTGTTTTCAGTTGCAAGTTGTTGCTCACTCTCTGCTACACCTTTTGGCAATCTTAGCTTTTCAAGTTTATATCCAGCGCCAGATTGTACCATTTGGTGTACATTGTACCAAACTTGAAACCGATCAGCATGCAGAACAGTCTCAAATTCAATGAACACCTGGAACACACAAGCACACACATCTGTAACATGTAGGACTAACAGGATGTCTGTTTTAAAGCCACTTAAACAGATGTACAGCTTCTTAAAAATACCTTGTTGAGGAGAGGCAGGTAGTTCCTGACAGAAAAGTTATTACCCATCGCTTTTCTGAGTTCCCTGGTGTAACATGGAGAAACGTTGTTGATGAAGAACGTTCTCACACCATCATCAACGACAGGCTGTATCCAAGAACAGGGAGTGAACACCCAAACCAAAAAGTTAACAAGATGACACAAACACACACAACTGCTGCAAAGTTTCAATAAGAAGAAGAATGGTGTGTGCATTACTTACAGAGTTCAATATCTCCATCAGTCTTTTATAAAACCCAGGCTAAAAGAGAACCATCAAAGAAGGCAGTGTTAAAATATAAATACACACATCAACACGCAATTTTTAGCTATAGAAGGGACATAGAAGTCCAGGTAAAAATCACTTTTAACCAATCTGCCCCTTGCATGTTTTTCACTTTAAATTTAAAGTTTTTGAGTGATAAGTTTCTGAGGTCTTGAACATACTGAAGTTTTATATAAATCCATCAATAAGAAAAAGTGTAATGCACATGCTCACCGGTGTCATGTCGATGTTGCACAGAACACGGCAACCGAGAGTACACGATTTAAAAACCAAGGGCTTTGTTTTGAAGGCATTCAATACGTTACGCACAGCCCCTGCTGAATGCATCCGGACGAAGGCCTGGGAGAAAAACCAGAAACAAGATTGAATTAATTAAATTAATGAAGAGACTTCTTATAATGAATATGCAACAATCTCAGAATCAGTCTTTAAAAAAAGGGCAGCTCAACTGCAAGTTAAGAGCTCGGTGTGATTTCACAAGTTAAAAAATGTATTATGTTGCATAACTCATCTTTGGTATATGGAAAGAAATATGACATTATGGTTGTAGGGGATATTCTCTAATGTCGCTTATTATTTTGAAAGGTTTATAACAATTGTAGATGTAACATCATTATGTATGTAGAGTGAACTCTCATTCCTGTTGACTAACAACATGAGCTTTGTCTTGTGATCTCTTGTCAATGTCTTGACCTTAGGCTGACGCATGACACACAACAATGGTTGAAGTGTATAAGAAGTTTTATGTGCATCATGAGAAACTGCTTCTCTTCTGTCATTATCTATGCACTGCTGATCTGTGGCTCTTGTTGGCGAGCAATAAAAAACTTCTAGAAAAGAAATATTGTGTCAAACGTGGTGTTTTGACCAACTCTCATCTGCACTTGACAAGCGACATCTCAGAATGAATTGCTCTGAGCAAAGACAACACAAGAAACATTGGATGGATTAACAAACGAGACGAATGCAGACATGTACACTTGTTCCTACCATGCCTGTCTGGGGAATGACAAAGATGTTGCTGGTGTTGGTGGACTTATATCTTAACCCGTATGGAGTGAGCAGTTTGGCAACTTCATCCTCCGTGTAGCAGCCATCATGATACGCCGGCAGTCCACTTAGAAGCAACTGCTTCTTATCAAGTCGAAAAAACTGGAAAAGTGAAAAGAAAACGAGAGAGAAGGGTGATAATAATGAGGGGTAGTGATGGTTTATGTTAGTTTGTCATTAGAATTTAGGACAAGTGCACGTATGAACAGCATTTACACCCAAATAAACTCTTTGTTAGTTGTGTATTTTTTTTTTTTTTATAATTTTATTTTATTAATTTCATTAATTTCTGTGGGTCATCATAGTTAGGTACCAGGAAGTACATCAAAGCAACATCAGAGTTTCATCAAAATTCCATCAAATTCAAAGTTACCTTTCTTATGTTCAATGCTTTCTTCCATAATGATAATTGATTATACAGACCCACCAATAGGTGACCAGACTGACGAATGTGTCATATATCTCCTGAAACATTTTATTTGTATCTTCAAGAAAACTTTGTTTAAATGCTGTAGTACTTCATGCAAGTGATTTGACTTACATTTGGAGAGAAGAAGTATTTCCTGTCGAAGGACGCTGTGGAAGAGAGACAAAGAATGTGTAAAGATGAACGTGAGAAAAGCTTTGTGAAAATTATGATCACATGCAGACATTTGTGACAGTCTCTTTCTTGGATTTCTTACGTATCATATGTAGAGACAGGTGTTGTTCTATCTTCTCCCCAATGGTCAGGCCGGCTGCTGCTGCTGCGTCCATTTGTGTGCTCACTGCAGTCACAGGATCTTTAAAGAAGATTAACAAAATGCAAATGTTTTTTTTATTCTAAACTTATGATGTGTAACTGAATGGGTCGCAGGTTGGATTGATGAGCTTCAAATAACTCAATGTAAACACAAGGTTTTACAAAATTATGTTTAAATTTAACAACTCTGATTCAGCAGTTGGGATGTTGTGTTTAACAGTTGTATGATGTTAAATACTCTCAACAATCCTCACATGCCACATTTAAACTGACTTCCCCATCAATCCAGTTTCCAACATACCATTTTGGTTCATTTCTGTTGACAGGGTCTCATTGGTTGTTGGTCGAATCGCGCAAGGTTTGTCTGCTGAATTTTCTGGAACGGCACCTGTAGTTGGTGGTCTGTCTCCTTTGCCATCAGCACAATGTCCAACTTCCATGGACTCTGCTGTTTTTACTCGTGTTGTAGCTGTTTGGGCTCCAGACGGTGAAGGTTTGGGTGAACAGGAAATTGAAGGCACGTTGGATGTAGGGAGAAGAACCGTTCTAGAGGTAGAGGTGGTTGTGATGGACATGGTAGGTTTTCTGTGAACATAACAGTAACATTAGTAAATGAATGGTGACAGTTGTAAAATCTCCCTTTGTGCAAGTATTTTGACTATATCAAATTGTGCAGGGTTTTTAAAAATTGCTCAATTTCTTGTACAAATTCACAGATGTTCTGTCACAGCGTTAATCCTCAAGAAAAGTAAATATAGTCAAATCTGTATAAATTAACTATATGTTAGAGAGATCCTTCTCTGAGGACAAATTATTAAAAAAAAAAGTTCTGCATTAAGGACACAAATTTAGGCAGCAACTTAATATTCATCGTTATACATTGACAAAATAAAAAATAATGATCCATGGCTGTTAAAAAGAGGTCTGTGTGAAACATATCTTACTTCTGAGGAGGCTTCATTTGCACATTAGAAACAGTCTCCTAAAAACAAAGAAATGTGTGTTATATTAATGGGATAATTGACAGCCTGACCACACTACATCAGACAAATGGTTGTGTGTATGTTTACCAGGAAAAGACAGAAAGAGAAATACCTCTTCTCTGACAACATTGATTGTCAATCCTTTCACATCAAAGCCCTTTATGCTCTTCAGTTTCTTTGCATCTTCCTCTTTCTCGAAACACACGATTGCCTACATATGCACACAGAACATACAAATGCACATATATTCGCATTATTACAACCATCAAGAATAAAGTCCATTCAGAAAAACAAACAAATATGAGCTTATGTTGGAATACAATGGTTCAAAATTGAATGTGAATGAATGTTGATTCAAAAAAGCAACTAATTCTAAAATGTGGATGCTTCAACAGCTAAATAAAAAACATTAAGACGTCTGTTTATTATGGAAAGGCAATGGCATTACCAAATGTAGACCGGGGTAGCAAACACATATTGTCTCTTTATACTCTGAACACATACCTGCAGTTTGGTCCGAAACAGTACAACTGACTTTGTTTTTCCAAAGTGTTCCACAGCAGTGACCACATCGTTGTGAGAGAGAGAACTATTAATCCCTTCTAGCCTCACCATGGTTGGAGGTGAAGACTTACCAGTCTGAACAAAAACAGGAGGGAAAAACACAAACTTACCAAATAATTCTTAAAGTGGTTGTCCTTAAAATCATCTGTCCTCTAAGATGTATGTGGCAATGAGGTTTAATTTGAAGTTTAGGCGTTAATCAAAGTTTTATGTGGATAAGGTTTAGAAGAGAAGAAGGAGATAAATACACAAAAAGGGAAGAAGAAAGAAATTGTTTACCAGATGTTAAGAGTGTTGCCAAATTTCCCTGGTACACATGTACACACACACAAACCAACCTTAGTAGTTGTGGCAGAACTTGCCTCACTGCACTGGAGGCTGGGCTTTCCTTCAGAGGGCTTTGAAGTCGACATCTTCTTTGCTGAAGAGGAAGAGGAGGAAGAGGAGGACTTCATCTTGGCTAACTCAGCCAGTAAGGCAGGAGCCAGAGTTTTAACCACGGCCGTCAGGTCAGACTGTGTTGCCAGAGACTGGGAAGCTAGCGGAACCAAGATAACAAGAGGGTCAGACAAAAACTGCAGCAATTAGGTGGTTGCAGTCTTATGCAGTGCAATCATAAGAAGAAGAAAAGAATAGTTACTTATGTTGACTTATGTTACTTAAACTGCCCAGGAATGGCCCAATGGTTGTGACATATAGTTTGAGGTATTGATCAGCCTCCAAATTCCAAAAATCTCAATCTGATCAAGCATCCAGAACAGGTCCAATCTATGGAGGCCACACCTCACAGCCAATAGGACTCAAAGGATCTGCCACCAAAACCCTGGTGTCAGATACCTCAGGACACCAGAGGTCCTGTGTCCCTGTCCCGATGTACACATGCCAAGTCAGATCCACAGTTGAGCTCTGTCATATTCCTCAGGCCATACCTGAGCAGTTTTTGCAGTGTGTGTGTGTTTGTGTGTGTGGGTAGAGGGCACTGCCATTGGCAAGCATTGTTGCCACGTGGGACTGTATTTGTTCTGCAGTGGTCTTTGGGTGGTGTCAAGTGGCATCTCCATGAATGCTACGAGCTAAGGTTTCCTAGCAGGACACTGCATAGTCAGGAGATGATCAATGACTTGCCATCACCTGTCAGTTGCAATGTTGTGGCTGATCAGTGTATAATATGAGCAGGTTTGATCGGTAACAAGATGCATCTTTAAATGTGTTCTTTACATAAGTGTGGAGGTCTTAAGAAGGTTAGAATTTCTCAAACCTGTTGATGTTTCAAGTAGTTTCTGAACCAGTCTTCCTGCACTGCTTGACTTTTTTTGTTGAGGGGATGACCCTTCTGCGGATGATCGGCTCTCACGGTTCCTCCTTGGTGGCGATCGTCTGCTGTCCATCCTCCTTGATGGTGATAGTCTCCCATCATATCTCCTAGGTGACAGTTGTCTTTCATGGCTTCGTCTTGGAGATGATCGTCTCTCGTCTCTCCTCCGAGGCGAAGATCGTCTCTCAGAGCTCCCCGAACGTGACTGATAGGGAAAGGTGGTTGGGTGGTCATACCGTGGAGAACGAGATCGGGACCTGATGACAGTATGGTTAAAATAATTTTTTGAATCAAGTGATTAAATCATGCACGTTATTCATAATTTCCAAATCTAGTGGTGAGAGGTATCTGTTCTGTTCACCTATGTTTATTCCTCATAACAGAATTCATGTGTGACTGACCTGCGAGTGTATCTGGTACTATGTGGCGATCTTGACCGACTACTGCGCTTCTCCCTTCTACGCTCCGAGGCACGGTGGTGGCGGGGGCTGGACAAGGTTGAGGGTTTTGCATCTTTACCTATAGCCCTGAACAGATCAATGGACGGGAAATGCATGGATGAATGACAAGAAAGAGAAAATCTGCAACAATCAGCAGGGTACTGGCTGAAACAGGTGTGATTCAGCCTTGAAGTGGCGACCCTGGTCACATTTTTGTAACAGGGTCGGATTTGTCAGAGATGGGGTATTTTTTTTGACAGGCAGTTTGCAGCGGGGTCAGAAGTGACCAACTGTCTTAAAGTTTAAGACTTTGTTCAGCCTGAATTCCATCACGGCTGTTGTCAAAAGATCCGTCATCAGCTTTAGTGACCTTGTTTGGATATTATTGCAGTAATACTTAGGACATGGACATGACCACTGTTGTGGCCCATCATTTCCTTTGTTTGAGTATCAAAGTGTCAGGGTCTGATTAGTTGCAGATTAAGTGTTCAGTGTGAGTTAACACAATATAGATATTTACCTGGGCCCAAGTGCAATCTCACCATCCCAATCAGGGTATCTGTGAGGAAAGAAAACAGGTTTTCATTCAGTAGACTATCGTGGGCAATTCCCCAATAGTATTATATGCAAAATCGACAAATAACTCCAATAAACAAGACCTTTAAAATGGCAGAGTTAGAAGAAAAAAAGACTGACTGTTTTCGCAGAAGTGTGCAGCTCTCAAGGTGATGGCTGGTGTTCTGGTGGGAGACCCAATCCTAATAGTAAGAACAACAGAAACACAGCTTATAGATGGGCCTCATTAACCATCAAACTACCAAGTGCTTCAGTATCTCAACTGTGATTATCTGACAGTACAGACATATTATATCCAACATTACAGCTGCTTTAAAAAAGTTACATAGATTATGTGTTCACAAGAGCAAGATATAACTGGTTTCTTCAAATCTTTAGCCAAGTCATCCAAACAGTTGAATAACGGCTTAGTTATCGGTGTAAACATGCATCATATGGACAAAAATCACGATTCTCTGTCATTACAACCGACACTATAGGCAACTTGAGTTGGGGTTACAAGTCTTTTCCATGAAATATTAACAGATTACATCAGAATGCCATTAAAAGACAAACAATGCAAAATACAAAAGATCTTCTTGATAACACGATGTCTGGTTCTTCAGTCTTGTGCGGTGCCCAAAGTTTCTTGAGATGTCGTTCACCTCAGCAGAGGTCAAAGGTTTGGACCAGGATAAAAACACAAGGTGAGACATCATATCATGAAGATATGAAACACTGGGATGGGAAGGAAGCTCTTCTATTTTAATCTGCAAAAATGTGAACTTCATTGTCCAGATGGTCAAAAAATGTATAACTGCTGTTTGCGTGGTTCATGAAGTATGACGATGGCTGGTAACTTTGGGCCCGAAGTATATTTAATGATTGGAGTTCTTTGTTGGGACAGAAACTTACAACAAAATACACAAAAAAGGGGAGCTTTGTTCCATAATATTACAAACAGTGATACCTATGATTATATTGTTCAGAAAATGTTTTAACTAAACGGACACTGTTGGACAAATGACAAAGAACGAGAAGTGAAAAGCGTCATTTCATCATCTTCTGAGTCTGACACTCTTGATTCCTTTTTCTACAACAGTCTCTGGAGATGGCCCTATCTTATCAATTTACATCAGCAATGCAACAGACATCAAGCGTTGGAAATCTGGCATTAGCCATTACACACCAATAATTTCATCTGTTTAAACTAGACAATGATGTTCGAAGCAAGTTTACAGTCAATTAATTGTAAATAAATATAAATCTGACATAGTAGCCTTCAATAACAGACTGCAGCACATAACATTTAGGTTTTTTTAAAATGTTGTTTATTTGCATTACTGAATATATTGGGTATAGATATATTATTTAAAAAAAGTTTAGTTCTCACTCCTGTCATTTCCTTATTATTGGGGTATATTGGTTTCAGAAAATGGGTGCGTACTGAAAGTACATTAACAGGAAACAGATGTCTTCCTGTAATCAAATCATTGTTTTGAAGATGTACACTCAAACTAAGTTTCAGTTTTGTTTCAATTAAACTCCTTTGAGCATACAAGCTGCATTCTTTGCATTTTCCTGAAGAAAACTTTATTAATAGCAAAAGTAACACTTCTGAGGTGCAGTAGCTCAGTCTGGGGGCTTGGCTTTGTCCTGTTAAAGCCCAGTGCACACAAGTTAGTGTGAAGTGTTGACTGGAAGCTGGAGAGCTGTCAGTGCAAGTCACTGAACCCCTAACTGCCTGGGCCACCTCACCATATGGTGGTGCGTTGTTCTGACATCTCTCCATAGGTCCTGGAGTCCTGTTTGAGCTCAGTCCAAAAATGTTTCTTCTTCTTAGACTTTCAGAAAAATTTTAAACCCTTCACTACATCCACACAAACTCAAACCAATTAAAATGTTGTTGTTGTTTTTTGTTGTTTTTTTAACAATCATAAAGAAATATTTTAATTATTGAATGCAAAGGCATCAAAATTCCGAAAAGGCGATAAAAAAACAGTACATTCTTCCACTCACCTTCAACTGAGTAAATTCTTTCTTACACAGAGAACAGGTATGTGGAAAGATTCTTGGTGAGGCAGCTGCATAGTCCTGCATCATGGCCAGTGTTGGCAGACCCTTGAAGACTGCCACGTTTGCTGGAGGCTGCCAGTGAGAAGTCGGCAGTGTAGTGTGACTGAAGCTCATCGGCTGTTGCATGGACTTTGAGGCATCAATGATGTTGGGTATGACAGCAGCAGATGGAACTGATTTTGCAGCAGAAAAAACTGGAGGCCACATCACTTGCCCCTTCTGCTTCGGCTCCCTCTGTTGCTTTGATTGTTGCTCCACTGGCTGCTTCTGCGACTGCTGCTTTTTCATCTGCCCAGCAAATGTTGACCCTTGACTTTGAATCTTACTCTGATCCTTCGCGCCACTGTTATTATCACTGCCAACGAGCACTAGGCCAGGTCTGCCAGGATGCACACCATGGAGCAGATTGGTGTGTGGTTGGGTTTTTGATGTTGACTGGCAATCTGACATTGGTTCTTTCAAAGGACCAGGTTTGGAGGCTCCTGTTTTAACACTGTCTGTGTCGTTCTTTGGCACAGAAAAAAGGCTGAGGAGTGTTTGGGAGATCTGGTTTGGTCCGGTCTGCAATCGTTTGGTCTGATCATGGCTTGGGGGAGCCACATATTTCAGTGCTGAACTGTTTGAAGAGCTGGGAGTAGTAACAGAAGTCGCCTGGTGACGGGAAGAACCCAAGGAACTGCTTTTCACCTCAGCTGTATGTTTTTGGAGAAGTCCTCGACTGTTTTTGCTAGTATCACAAGTGTCCATCAGCAACATACCTCCACCCCTCCCACTGTTAGCCTTGCTGCATCTAGTCGTTCCAATCTCATTTCCAACCCCTCCTGTATATTTGCCAGTATGTCCATAGTCAATCACTTTGCTTGGCTGAAGAACACCTGATGAGATTTCTTCTTGGCTCATCCCTGACCCCCAAGAAGTGCTCAAACTGTGACTATCCATTTGACCGACACTTCTGGTGGACTGGTGATGAGGGTAAGCTTTTGACTGACATGCAGTTGTAACCCCCTTAGCCTTCTGGACACGAATTTGGCGTAAAATGAATGGCAGGTTCTCAGGTGTCATCTGGTCATCAGGGTAGGCGATGAGATGTTCCAAGTCCTCTTTTTCAAGTCCAAAGCGCTGAAGGATGTTGGCAGCTGATTCAGATGTATACTTGGGTTGACTGGACTCTGTAGGGGCCGCTAGTTTGTCTGACTCTGGACAGTCATAATCACCTAACCCTGGAATGGACTGCATATCATGATCAGATGATGAATAAAATTTGTCATCAGCAGTAGGCTTTTTATAGTTTGACAACCAATCCCAGGAGCTACTGCCACTTCCCACATCCGACTGTCTATGTCCCAAAGAGGCAGAGGCTGATGTTGGGTGCGAGGCCATCCTTGTGTCTGAGGGGCGAAACTGATCCCTTTGAAGGCCAGTATAATGAGTGCCCTTATCTGTGGGGTATTGCATGGATTTGACAAAACGACTCTCCTCTCTGGCTTTGCTAATATGCATCTCTATGGATTTTTCGATATTCTCCTCCATTAGGGCCCTACTCTGTTCAGCCCCATAGTTCATCGATTGAGACATCGGCGATGAGAAGTTTCCTCCAGTGTTGTCAGGAACTGCAGAGGACGATCCGGAAGAGCTGAAGGTGGACACAGGTCCAAGATAAGATGCCATCCCAGGGTCCTTTTCTGCCTGTGCAGTGGATAATCCATACTGCCCATGGGTAGAACCTTGGTTCCTAGAGTCAAAGGGGTTATGCGGGTGACGGGACATGGTGTTTACAATCTTCAGAACGTTAAGGAGATTGATAGCAGCAGCAGTTGGGGAAGGAGGTGCTGTAGGTATGAAGGGGGCAGGTGTGTTGGAGTTGCCTTTAAAGGTTGCTGCTCGCCTTCCAAAAGCGAGAACGTTGTTGATCTGCGTCAGTGCTAACTGGGCTTTTAGTTGAGCCAGCCGCAAGGAGGCAGCCTGCTGACCAATCAGGAGCGAGCTCCCTGGGAGCACTCCTAGTAGAGGGCTTGTTAGCTGCCCTAGAGCAGAAGTGGCACAATGCTCCGATAGCAAAGAAAAGCTGAAAAGTCAAAAAACAAAGGAAGGGGTTATTGAGTGGCAATAGATCTCAGCTTCTTAGATGGGTAAAATCCATTATGTGGAAGGTTGTGTCTTGAGATGTCCACTCGGCTGCCTCCTGTTGGATACACATTCACATTCATTTATTTCAGTTCCTGGTCTTCACTAGCAAAAACAGGAAGAACGAACAGAGGAGGCAAAAGCAACATAGCACTGATAAAGACAGAAAACAAGATAACTGCTGTTAAAGCTGCAACAGACAATAATACTTCTTTATAATTCATTTTTCATTTCACACCACACTTGATCACGCTTAAAAACGCTGCTTAATGCTGTTAGCGAATCAAAGACAGTCTACATAAGAATAAACTTTCAATACTCTAAATTTAAAATAATTTATTGGGTTAGAGGTTCAGTAGTGTGATCAAATGTAAAATTACAGAGTTGGTTCACATGATTTACAATGTGATGGAATAGCAGAAGAAAGTCCATAACCTCACAAACCTATACGACCCAAGAAGATCGTAGAAGATCCAAGAAGAGCCGTAGAGTTCTGGCTATTGAATTCCAAAACTTTTCAGGTACTACCATTCCCCTTCCATCGAATTTAACAAAGACAATTATGAAGTATGAGATAGTAACTCATAAGATACAGTCTCAAGCCTCAAGCCTTCCACTCATGTCCTGCTCAGCTGCTCAGAGCCAGCCATCTCTGGGGGAGAGTGTCAGGGTCAGAACCAGACTTTCTGGAGGAATAAACACCCAAAGTTATCAGATTATGCTCTGATGAGGAGCATAGCTAGTGAGATTTCTTTGTAACATTTGGAAATTAAAAAGTGGATTTATCTTCAATGCTGTTTATCAACGTGACTGCAGCAGAGATCCGGGGTGGTGAGCGCCATTGGCGGGTGTTTATGTTGTGTAATGCTGTCTGGAGCTGGAGGGGAATTTTACTTTACCTTATCAAAGTTTTATTTGTTACGAAAAGTCTCTTCTTCTTTCTTTGACCCTCTCTAAGAAGTGACAGGCGGCTAAATAATACGCACCATTCCCTTGAGCAAACTCAAGGATTTCTCTGGGTTTGAACATTGTTGGAAAAATTTGGGATATTGTACACTACTCAACAAAATCTTGAGAGACCTTTTATATTAATGCAGAAATCTTACATATTGTATCATTAAAAATGGCTATTACCGAGTCAGAAACCGTAAAAGATGATAAATATAATACCACATTAGTATGAAATGAAACCTTAAAAATTATCATAGGATTGAGTCAACACCAAGTCTAATTAAAATGTTATTTATTGCTCAAATACTTCAATTAAATGTGTCATGTTTTTCATTTTCCATTTCTTATTTCATTAGAAACTAAAATGTTTCAGAAAATGTACATGAGTTTCTAAATATGCCTATGGATTATAACCCCAAACACACTTTAAAGCTTTGCAGGAACTACCTGAAGACCAAATATGATCAAGGAGTTCTGACTGTCATGGACTTTCCTCCACAATCACCTGAACTTCAACCCCATTGAAAATGTATGGGGACACTTGAAGACTGAGAAAGCCAAACAAGAAGCTTCATGGAATACTGTCAAATCATGCTGGGAAAACATGAGTCATCAAGTTTGGCAAAAACTTGTGGAGTCCATGCCAGGTCAAGTGCACGCTGTCATTAAAGCAAAAAAGGGGACCTGGCAAATAGAATATAATCAGAAATTCATGTACATTTTTTCAAAGATTTAACTTTTCACTCAAACTGTTCAACACTACCAGTATTTTGTAAGCATAGATCGATTAACAGGGCAATTATTGAGCATTTTCCGATTATCAGATTGCCAATAAAATAAACCAAATCAAAAAATGTGTTACTTTGGCGCTGATACAATGCTGGCCTACAACACTAACAATACAATGAATAACCTAGAAACAATAAATAATCTGAATCTGCAAAGTAACTAGTAACTACATTTTATCATATAAATGTAGAGGAGAGGAAATATGAAGTTGCTGAAAATGGAAATATTCAAGTACAGTACCTCGAAATTGTACTTTATCTAAACTCACAGGATGGTCGTCTTTTCTATTCCTCACTATGTCAGAGGTGAGAAGCTCTGCAGTAACTTCCCACTTATTCGTTTTTTATTTTTACAGATAACCATGTATGGTAGGGCTGCTTCCTGAGGTGTAGATATAATCGGTGGGAAGGTTTGGGAGTAGTTGACTTGGCAGTACAATGTGTTGCTACGTTGTTCCTCCTCACTCAAGTTTGTATAAACTACTTCAACTTAAGTCATCGGTGTCTCTGGAGTCTTCTTCATCTCTCCTGAATGGTCAAATGAGCCGAAAATCCACAACGATAACTAAATAATCAAACTTGCAAACTTGGATTTCTTCTCCAAAACTACAGAGTGCCCCTTTACAAACAGTATTTTAATAAGTTGTACTTGAGAGTTAAGACTTGCAAATAACTATGAGTTGATTTCTAATTATCAGTATTCCCCCTGAAAACACCACATTAGTTAACCCCCAATATTTTGACTTGTGGTTTCAGACTTTTGGGCCTTGGGTTTCCATTTTACACCAAGTCACTGTGATTATTAAGCAACTGACACAACATGGTGACACAAGTCAGTAACACATGGTGCTGGTCTTGCTGCTGGTTTTTCCAGCAGGGGTTAGACGTCTTGAAACCACTCAACCCTTCTTGGTCTAACATGGAGGAACAAAAAAACGCCTCAGAAGTGTGAATAAACCTTCATTTCCCTGCTGCGTCACATCAGCACAGTCAGCAACAACAGAGCAGACTGATGCTTGTTAATGACTGACTGACCGAGGAGTTCAATTAATATTGATCAGGTTTAAAGGTCTACTACACGGCGGTGCGGCTGTCAGAGACCTGCCACAGGCCCGAGACGAAGCGTCAGTGGTGTTGAAGTTAACTACATCTCAGATTTACGATAAACACACAAGCGCAAACTCTCCAGTCCGGACGAGAGTCTGTCATGTTACACTAGCTAAACTAACTTTACCTGCTCCTCCTCGCAAGTGCTACCGGAAGTCTTGAGGGACGCCCGCTTAAAAACACACATTTAGACCAACTACTAGCGATATAAGTACGTAATGTTTCGTTTTAATATCATATGCGTGTCATACCTTGCGTTATTTGTGTTTATCTTGGCGCTTAGATGAGCTGAAACTCATCTCCGAGCTGCGGTCAGGATACTGACAGGCAGCCATCTTCACACCCGCGAAGCAAGACGGTGAAGACTTCCGGTGTGGGCGTCAGGCCTTCAGAGTAAAAGCACGGACGTTTGGACACAATATGAGAAAGGTTTGATTGATTGATGGACTGATTGATTGATTGATAATACTCATACCAGTATAGCTGTGAGCTTATTTTGTGTGTATTAAAATCGAATTTTAAATTTTCAAATTAAAATATTGTCCAGGTTTATCCTTATGAGATAATAAGAAAAAAATGAAATATTTATATTTTCTATAAGTGGATAAACAAGCTGTTCTCTGAGGAAAAAACACTGTTTGAAGCTAGAATGGTGGCAGGGTCCACCACCTATAAACAAAGTAAAACAGTATGAAGTTGTGTTGTCCTTTAAGGTCAGTTTGTTTATTTGGTCGTGGAAACAAAGAGAGTTTGTATATTTAGTTTGTTTAGCATGTTATGCATGTATTATAATAATATAACTGTAAAAACTATTTTAAAAATAATGTCAATAATAATGTAAATAAAAATATACTGAATGGAATGTATAATTGTAAAAATATATTATAAATGTAGTTATGCTGACACATTAATTAATTGCCACAAGTACCTTTAATATGAAAATATTCAGAAGCCAATTCCCCAGAAAGGAAAGAAATCTAAAATGTTCCAGATAAAAAGTGATGACGAAGTGTTTCTGTAACTTATTTTACTTCCTCATTACATGGAAATGGGGAAAAAAGGGCAGAAGTATATGTGCATCATCATGATTCTACCACACAGTGGCGCTGTTCTCACATGAATAAAGTTAATCTGCCTTTAATTTCTCTATAAACATATCTGAGTATTTGCTACACATAGTGTCCATAGTGTGTGGTGGGTTTTTAAGAGCTTTTTCTCTGAAACAGCTGCTTGTTGGAGCTGAAACGTCACTTTAAGAGCTGTGAGAGTGAAGCAAAACAGTTAAGTCGTGCAACAGATTCAGGTGATTGTTCTCTGTGGCTACAAATTCATGTAGTCAGATTGTTTTGATACATTCTTGATAACTTCCAAAGTTCCTCTGCACATGGAATATAATAAATCCTCCTCGGACGGTATGTGACACTTTAAATAAATGTTTGAGGTGATCTAAAAAAGTCTCATAACCACAAATATAAACACATAAAAACTTCCCTTCAGTTTCTGGTCACCTGAATGTATATCAGATGGTAACATGAGCCCTAAAAAGAAAGTGATGAACTTTCCTCCTGCAAATAAAAACATGAATCAGCGGGGATTTGGTTGAGCTTAGAAAGCCGACGTCGACAGCCAATCACGTTCCAGAAACACTTCCAGACTCCCCAATTAGATCTAGCAAAACACACCAGGACGCACTCAGAGCCAGCCAATGAGCTCTGAGTCTCTGATAATAAACAGTTATTGACTTTACAGACTGTTGAATCAACAGTTTATCAAAAGGTGATGATGAATATTTTCATTAAAGGATCATTCTCTGTTGGGTATCGCTGCAAATTAATAATATATCCCCTTTATCCCCTCCCCCGGACCACAGGGCTTAACACCTGACCACGACACAACAGCTGACTGGCAGCATCCTGTGTGTGTCTATGTGAGTCTGGGAGGCGGGGTCGAGCCAGAAGATGTTCGGTTTTATTTTCGGCTGTCATCGCTGCCCTGACAGAGGTCTGGTCTCGTGGCGGTGACCTCACCATGGAGCGCACACACACACACACACACACACACACACACACACACACACACACACACACACACACACACACACACACACACACACACACATAATACTAGACTGCCCAATTGTCAGAAAGAATGCTTCTTCAAACTGCAAATAAATTGAAACCTTACATTTTAATTTTCAGTCTCGTGTTTCATGTCGTGTTTTGGCTTTAAATACCCGGTTCTGTCGGCACAAACTCTGCTGAAACATGTCCCGATGTCTTGTCAAAACTATGCCACAATCACGGCTGGAAAATTCCCAGACCTCTCGTTAAAATACGTAGTTTTGTTGTCACAAAGACAGCTGGGAATGTACCCACACCTCATGAAAAACATCAGTGTTTATTTCTGTCAAACACAGCTTGAAAAATGTCCTGACTTTTTGTTAAAGATATCCAGTTCTGCCACCACATTGGAAAATGTCCCAATGCTTCGTTAAAGAAACCTGGTTTTAATGCCACAAACACAGCTGGAAAATGTCACCAAACTTAAGTTTAAATACCAAGATCTGTTGCCACAAACATGGCTGAAAATGTCCTTTTTTTGGTAATAATATCTGGTTTTGATGCCACAAAATATTAATATGTATTCCTAAAAATATTCACTTGTTTGCTACAAGCACAGCTGGAAAACATACCAGTCCAGGGTTCAAATCCAACATTTTCCTTTCACTTTCCTGTCACTCTAACAAGATGTCCTGTCCAATAAAGCCATGAAAAGGCAAGGAACGTGATTCAAGAATGGAACATGTTCCGACTGCTGCTAAAATGACCTGTTTTTGTCGGTTGAAGTGATCCTGAACCATGGAGGTGTTGCACTAAGTACATGTAATCTGAATGTAACAGGCTACATATTGTAGAAATGTTGATTAAGATACGTGTGAAACATATTAATTCAGTTTGCGGTCTGATGACTGATAATCAGATTTCCGTACCTCTGACATGGCAACTTGATCACATCAGAATGTAAATACTATGATCTGTGACTGAGGGCTAACACTATGTTACCTGTTTACGCTTTTATGTGAGTCATTCATCTGTGTCCCCACATGAATGTGCAACATCTACGTCCCACGCCCAACAACACAAGGTCAGATCCCCGCTAATGATCCCAACTATTCTGGCTGGAGGTAACCTGACCCCAGATCAGTGACGACAGACTGCGGCGGCCGCCAAAACTGACCAGTTATGTGAAATCTCAAATTAGCATCTTCCCTCAACTCTGGGAACTTTCCCGAAAGATAATTTCATGACGTGCCAAAATGAACAGAAATGTCTTTTCTACGGCAACGTCTGATTAAAGTTCGCTAATGTTAGCTCACATTAGCCCCAATTACGAAGAAGTGGCAATAAGAAGACGCAAAACCTCTGAATGTACAGGATTGAGTGTGTGGAACGTGTTTTATGGGTTATAAATTCATCTTTTCTGACTGCATGTCGTATCTTCTCTTGCTACTTCCCCCATAACGTTGAACATCTTTCAACACTGCAGCTTTTATCACAGTCGTTATGTGCTGTGGTCAAGTTAAAACCCTAATTATGACTCCTTTTAGCCGCCCACCCTCGGCCAACGTGTCACCCAGCCACCTCCGACTGTCAGCCTCCATGTTATGTGGTCACCTCAGCTTCTCCCGGGAGTCCCTGTGCTGTCTGGGCGACACGCCCAGCGACAGACAGATGGGTTTCTGAATCATCAGGCGATGGATGGGGGCGGGGAGCGCACAAGGTAACCCACACCAGGCAAACCCTGCTGCTGCATATGTCAGGGTCATAAATCTGTCTGCAGCGCTGGTAGTTTACTACACTTATTACTAATATTTTTGATAAATGATTTGAAGGAGACGACAGACCGATCGGGTTGAATTGATAATGCTGATAGTATATAATGCTGCAGGAAAAATTCTCATATGTGTCTTAGGTTTTGTGTTTTCTGCTTTACATAATATCGATATATCTTTCATTTTGTGAATGTTTTGTATCATTAAGTTAGTGGTAAGATAGAGTAGACCCCTAACGCCTTGTTTTCAACGCTTGGAAGTTTATTTTTTAGTGGATGGACCGAAACTCCACTTTTAACATATACGTATTTTTGTTTGGGTTTGAGGTGGTTAAGTTTCACATTATGTTTCATTAAACTGACCTAATTTTATGTGTTGCGTTTATGTGTTTCCCAATGATCGGCACTCAATGGTGCAGGTAATGCTCAGTACAGGAAACAAATCCATGTTGCCTCGATTGAAAATATCGAAAAACTCCAAAACATTTGCGCCTAAAAGACTTTGTGAAGTGTTAAAATCTATTTGCTCTGTTTGCTTCCTTGTGCGGATACTGTGAGAGCCGCTGCCGTCCTCAGAGGACCAGTTAGCAGACGGCCTTAATAAACGCTGATGAAAATAAATCGCCGCTGGCTCAAACCGAGAGTTGCGGTCACTCAGCACCACATGGTCTGGACATCTGAGTGTGCGTCGGTATAAGTGACACACACACATGCAAGTCTTGAGACGGGGGAAATTGTTTATCGGTCCTTGGACCGCGGGCTCAGAGCTGTGGTGAGATATTTATAGCGGTTGCATCGACATATCATCATTTTACGTATGTTTCAGAGCCTTCCACGTATGTGCATGTGATGTGTTGGTGATTAATACCGAACATTTATTAATTTATATAGAGCTGTTTAAGAATTTCAGTTGTTAGTCTGAAAGCCTCATGAAGGTCAAATCCTGGTAAAGTTTCAAGTCTTCATTTTTTTAACGACTTGAAGTGGCTGGCGTCCCGGTCTCCAGCACAGGAGCCGGTAGCAGCAGCTGTCACGAAAGTCCAAACTCGGCCAAGTTATAATCTGTGTGTTTACTACATGGAGATTCATCTATCACCATAAAAGCAGGTTACACCCCACAAGCTGCTTCTTACACAGAGATAAGTTGTTGCGAAACATCTACACCTAGAAACTGCCAGGTGTGACTGCTAATAGCAAGCTGGCCCGACTGATAAAGCTAATGTTAGCTTGCTAATATGTTTGGTAAAGAGTCAAAGAGTTGATACGGTGATATAGTTGATAAATCTGACCTGACAGGGAGTTTTATGGCCCTGCTAGTCTGCTTGACAACAGGAGGGAGGGAGTCTTGGGCCATCGTGTATTTCCTGTTCAATCACAACTCAAAAGCTGGCATGCTAGCTCCTAACTGTATGTTCAGTGGCTGTCTGATGTAAATGGTTTGTGCTTGTGTTGTTCTTGCGGTTGCAGCTAGCATATATGCTGATGCAGTGGACCATCAGCTGTAGTTGCCCCGGTAAACACTTTGACGGTCGCAGCTGTTTTGTCTGTTCTACCAAACAAGCCCAGAGATACTGGGTGAGTCCCTCCTCGAGGAACAGCAGAAGACCAGGAGAGAGACCGAAGAGGTCGGTGTGTTTACTGGGGAAACTACAGCTCAGAAAAACAGACATTACCAAAGCTACAGTTTGAGTCAAGCATAGAAAACGCAACCAGTGACCGGCGTAGTAGGGCGGGTCTTACAAGACCTGTGTTGGTATCAATAACAATGCACCTGCCAGTGACAAGTAAAGTGAGACCGCCGTTGGATGGATATACAAGTGTTCTAGTGTAAAGGACGAGTGTCAGTTGAAGGATCGATTTCTCAATGTAAGCGTTCAGTTAAAGCACACATCCATGAGTTCAGGAGTTGCTTCTCTACTAGGAAGATTTTTTTCTCACCTTTGAAACTTAAGATAGGACAACCAGTTTGTAAATCTTTCTTTAACGAGGCCCCCGATGCAAACTGTAGAACGTTTATCTGTAAAATTTGCAGAGCATGATTACAAAACAAGTTGCTGGTGTGACCCAAAACACTTAAACTCAATAAAGAATGGTCCCACAAAACTGCAATTTGGACCTTAACCTAACTTACATCTTACTAGGAAACACACTATTCCCACAAGAAACTACAAAACTACTTGTGCTACTATTAAATGCCAAATGTGAGAACTGAGATAGGCCACCAGCGTGAGTCCTCTCCTGTAATGTCTTTTGCATGTTTTCTCTCTGACCTCACAGGGAGCTCGAATGAGACGGACAGCTGAAAATGATAGTGGATACTGAATCGTGAAGCGCAGTGTGAATATGCGCGTGTGTGTGTGTGTGCGATCACCTCGGCTTCGCTTATAGCCGAGGAGACTTTTCATCACCGTTGAGGTATGTGTCATTCTGTCTCAGACACACTCTCCTGACACTGTATCAACTGATATGGCTTCAAGACTTTTACTATTTTAGGAAACTAAACATATATTTAAATCCTGTCAAAGGCAGCAAAGTAATAATAATCCAACTCTTATGGTTTAAACTCTAAATTTAAGATGGTTCCTTTAGGAATACAAAAACATTATCTGTCTCTCTGGAGCCTTTCTGCCTTCTCTCTTTGTTCTCGCAGTTTAAAAATCATGTCACTGACTTGCAGCTTTGTGCGATGACATCCTGTCTACAGTTATCACACTTAATAACTGGATTCTGAGGCTGGACTGGCTGGTTGACCCAGAAACTCTTTTCACAACTGGATGAGCTAATGGAGTCCAACACAATGTGACCCGATTGTCAGGAGATCGCTCGGCTCAAACACACGACAACAAAGTGTTTAACCCAACACAAATCTGTGCTGGGGTGTTTTTTTAGAGGGGGATTTTTCTTTGCATTTTAATGAACTTGTTTACTATATTTTCACATATGTAAACAGTAACATTGAGAGGGCACTGTGCTGATTGGTTGGCAACTCAGTAAGGGTGCATTTAAACAAGACTTAGATGAGAATATTGATACCATCCACACATCTGTGCAAGAAATATGCAGCTAGCAGCCGGCTAGCTTAGCTTAGTGCAAAGACTGTCTGCATGTTATTAAATATTTTTAGAGAATCATATCACCACTCATTCCAAAAATCATATGCAGTTTCCTCATAACAAGAGTTGGAGTTGAGGATACACAGGACAAGAATATTCTCTGGATCCACAGTGATGCTAAACTTGAAGCAGTGGAACACCAGTAAAACTAGCGAGACCGGAGGATGGACCGCGTGGAACGTCGTGTTAAAGTGTTAACGGTCGACAGGTGGAAGGGAACACCGTGAGCAGAGAACAGGACGCTGTGAACTTGGAGTGTTTGTGCGTTATGAAGGAAGTGGTAAAGAAATGTCATTACTAGCGTTAGTAAAAAAGAGGAGAAAATGGATCTTGGCTGGGAGGAAAAGCAGCAGCTGTATGTTTAAATCCACCTGTCGTGTCTTTCTAACAGAAACGCACTGTGACAATAACACCCGCCACATTCCAAAAACCAAAACCCTCTGGAACATTTACGAGGTGTCTGGTCATATGGTGAGTGTGTAGGCTCAATGTGTGCGTGACTGAGACGACGTCATTGCATAGGCTGCGGGACAAGGTCAGTGTGATTTTGAACTGAGGGTTCTCTCTTTGCAAGAGATTTGTCATTAGCTACTGTACTGAATATGTTTCTAATAACAAGGCATCAGATTACTGCGTCTGATGTTTCGGTGGCTTGAGAATCATCTCCCACCTCTGTGCCATCTTTCGGCTCATTGTTTTGGTTTTACAACACGTTTACTGCGTTCGTTCTTCAACCCGGTTTCTAAAAAGTGCAAGCAGCTGTTTTCAGTGAGAAGTATGGCAGCCACTGATGGTCAAAAACACAGCATTTCAAACAACAACGGCATTTTACAAAACACTACGCACTTCTCACAAAACAATAACACTTCAGAAAACACAACAACATTTCATACAACACAACAACATTTCACACAACACAACATTTCTCACAACATAACATTTTACACAACACAACATTTCACACAACACAACACGTCACACAGCACAACATTTCACACAACACAACATTTCACACAACAAAACAACATTTCACACAACACAACATTTCACACAACAAAACAACATTTCACACAACACAACACAACACGTCACACAACACAACATTTCACTCAACATAACAACATTTCACACAACAAAACAACATTTCACACAACACAACATTTCACACAACATTTCACACAACAAAACAACATTTCACACAACACAACATTTCACACAACAAAACAACATTTCACACAACACAACATGTCACACAAAACAACATTTCACTCAACAAAACAACATTTCACACAACAAAACAACATTTCACACAACACAACATTTCACACAACAAAACAACATTTCACACAACACAACACGTCACACAGCACAACATTTCACACATGTCACACAACACAGCATTTCACACAACACAACAACATTTCACAAGACAAAACAACATTTCACACAACACAACACGTCACACAGCACAACATTTCACACAACATGTCACACAACACAGCATTTCACACAACACAACAATGTTTCACACAATACAACATGTCACACAATACAACATTTTACACAACAACATTTCACACAACATAAGAACATTTCACACAACATAAGAACATTTAGGGATATGCGACAAACACAATGACATTTGCCAAAACACATTTTGGAAAACATAATCACAAATAAAACACAACATTCACACAACAAAACAATGTTGTGTTTTGTGAAATGTTGGGATCTACAAGAGAACTAACTAGTAGCAGTAACTAAAGTTATGAAATAAATGTAATGGAGTAAAACTTATGTTATTAACTCCAAAATGTAGTGAAGTATAAAGTAACAAAAAAATGGAAATACTCTGTTCAAGGACCTCAAGTATTATTTTGCGTTTATACAAGAAAGTAAGGTATTTGATTTATTTACAAATGCTTGATAAATGGTTTCAAAAGCATATTATTGTTTGTTATCAGTCAAAAACCCTACCTTAGGTTTAAAGAACTGTGGTTTTACTGCGTCAGCAAATAACTTGGTCTAAGTTTTATATATAAGAAGACAAATTTCAGAATTTAGACATGAAACACTTCACTTCCAAATTGCTTCTAAAGACTTGTAATTTTCCATCGATGGTCCTGAAGGGTTTGCTAACAAGGAGCTAGCAAGAAACCATCCTCCCAAGCAAATCAACCCTCAACCTTAACCTCAATCTGCTGACACAGTCTCAAAATAACATTATTTTAACCTTGTGTGCCACCAATGTGTGTGTCAAAGTTAATGGCAGGAGAGCCATATTAAAAGTTCAAATATAGACGACAGGCTTTTCTGTCATGCCTGTAAATCGCAACGAAGCAACAACAGGGAACAGAAACACCCCAAAACTCTGTTTGCATGTAGGGCCGTAAATCAGGTTTTATATAAAATGTGATACAAGCATCGGATGACAGAGCTGCGATAAAACCTGAAAATAGAGACAAGAGGACATGGAGATAAATCAGATTTACTCTCGGACACACACACACACACACATATATAAACACTCCTAAATCCAGACGTCTAAATCCACAGCAACAGAGAGCTCAGAGCAAAGCCTTGCTTCAGACCGAAGCTATTTCACACCTTGCATCAAACCACCTCTCTCTCTTTCCTTCACGCACAACATTGCTGTTTTTCCTCCTTTCTTCCACTTTTACCATCTCTATTTCGTCACCATAGCTCCCTCGCTTTCCCTTTTTCCCTTCACTCCAACCTCACACACACTCACACAGTGGGGAGTGTTTACTTCACTTTATACTGTCGACCCATCAAACCCCAGCCAAGGCTCATAATGGCCTCAAGGCATGGGATGGTAACACACTTACACACACGAACACACAATAATAAATGCCACCCCGGTGTATCGGCTGTCTGAGGAAAACTATTAAAAGCTTTTTTTGGAAGTAATGGTTCTAGTCCACCATTCAAGACTTTGTGCTACCAAAGGGAGCAACCGGCGCTCGTAAAGGTCAGCAGAGTCATGAAAATGCCAGTACTCAACCATAGTTGTGAAGCTAAATCCCTGAGCAGCGTCACATTATAGTCTGATATTGTAGATTCAAGAACTTAAGGCCTGAGCAGAGTGCAGCTTTTGCGCACCTTAAAGTCGACAGGTGCGTTGGGGAAGACCTGCTGACAATGTTTCAGTACTTAGACCTTCGTCAGGTTATCTTACAAGAAAATTTGGGAAGCTCTGTTAAGTAGGGTTTCTTAAGTTGTTGTCAATAAACTTAAATGAAGTGGACAGTGTGTGGGAAAAGTTTAAATACCACCATTGTGATTGCTGGTTTGACAGTTGATATTATAACGCTGTGTCACATGGTATCAGTGTTTCATCACTATCCTGAGAATTGGTAGCATACTGTAGCATATCGATGTTACCAAGCAACTGTTAGCATCGTTCACCATTTAAAGCGGCTGTAAAAAACTTTTACTTGTTTTATTCTGGCGGCCCCTGTGGACAAAAGCGGTGCGAGCGAGTACGATTAATAACTGTTACGTGATGATGGTGAAACTATGAGTTAAATCATCCTCAGCGCTCCGGCCACATAATTTTAATTTTATGACTTCCAACCTGGGTAGTGGCCATTAAGAATAGCTAGCTATATAAAACATAGCTGACCTTCTTGTTTGTTTGCTAATGTACGTCATATAGAGGCACCAGTATTAAATCGAGACTGTTTCATAACCAGTTAATAAAAGTGCTTGAGTTACGTTGAAGTCAAGGCCAATTTGCGAATAACATGTATTACTGGATTATAAGTATTTATGTATTGATGCGTGTATCACTTTAATAAAACAGCTGGTAAATGTCGAGCTCGTGAATTTACCCCTGAAGGTTCAATAAAGTCTTAAATAATAGAATCATCTGCTTGCTGACTTTATAAAAAAAGCAAATGAAGTCATCAAATAATTGTAGTAAAAGTATAAAACAGCTGAAAACTGTACCTGATATTTCGTTATCGCATTATTGACGCAGGGCTTTAATCTCTGCTGGTGGCTTTGGTGTGGCTTTCCAACATTTGCCATTTGATTGAAAGAATGCGTGAATGAAGTGATTGTTGAATGGACGAGTTGATGAATCTCTTGGTGACATGAACCAGGTTAAACAAGCTAAACTGACACAAATTAAAAACAAAAGATGATGAGAAGCTGAAGTTAAAAGTCGAGCGAGGAGCTCCTGACATCAGCTGGCGTTGAGCAACATGTATATGCAGCTTCATTGTTCTCGGACAGTATGTATGATATGCATAGCTGACGAAAACCCTTTAAAGCCTCGGATTTAGTCAGATGGGACAGTCACACACACAGTTGTCTTCTTGTTTTAGCTATAGGCTCAGCAGGGTTAGGGAAGGTTAAGACCACGGGGCTATTTCACACTTGCTAATTGCTCCATACGCACAACATGGCCCATTCAGGAATGTGGCCCCTTTGGTTTGGACTCAAAACATCATTAGACAGTTCTAAGCCTGCACTAACATTTACTCTTTCCTTATTTCTAAAAATACGATTACACCTTTCAACAGCTGATGCAACAACAGACTGTATTACTCTTCTTCACACATGCAGAAACACAGATTGTCGTCCTCACCGGTGTGCAGGGTGGATGCCGTTGCTGGTGTTCAGGACGTGGTTGGGTTTACCCACAGCTGAGTTGCGGGTGTTGCCGTTCATCCTCTGTGTTTTTGGGCGACCCGTGTCCACCGGGGCCTGCTGTGGAGAACCACCGGGCTTTGTTTCCCCCAACATTACGAATACATGCACACAAACACACATACACACACACAGATACAGGTAAGTCTGATTTTTAGGGCAGGAAACACAAAAAAAAATATATCCAAAATGTAGGAAGTGAAATGTTAAAAGAAGACTTTTCTCTTGTTATATTGCTGCAATTATTTTCCACGTTTGATCAACGAGTAAGATCCAAAAGTAATTCCACGAGAAAAAGTTCCTGAGGTTGACAAATCTGGCAGTTCTGGAAATTTAAGGCAGCGGATCCGCTTCCCCAGGGTGCTTGAGACGAAGTCGTTACCAACCGATTTTGAAAAAGTAAAAAAAACCAACAACTAATAAATCAAAACTAAATAAACTATCTGAAGTAAATCTTCCCAGTTCCCCGCGAAACACATACGTCCTCTGACATTCCCCCCGTATTCCGGAATTTCAGGCGTCCCAGACAAGCAATGGGGTTCCGGAACTCGTGCGTTTCAGATTTCCGAGGGGCTTAAGCCGTTTGGTGGCTCAGCGGGATTTGAGCCGCGAGAGACTGAGAGAGGCATCGGCAGAGACTCAACGTCCCTCTGAGCCAGCAGCTGGAGAGGGGAGGGAGATTCAGAGAGAGAGGAAATACTGAAGTCTTTACTGGAGGACGTCTATTTCCTGTTACTGTCATTTATAAAGTGCCTTTCAAACAAAATGTGATTCAAAGTGGTTTACAGAGGATTGAAAAAAACAAGTTTAGTGACTAACACACACCAATTACAATAAAATAAATGGTTAAAATCATAAAAGATCAAGTAAAATATGTAAGTTGCTCTGCAGATTGCATGTTACATCTGAGCCGGAGTGGTGCTTTTTTTTAATTAATTGATTTTATCAGCAACAAACATGCTAAACGTCAGATCTGATTGTTGGTTACATGCAGGTAAATACGTGTATAACATACTTTTACTTGTACTTTCCATTTAAAGGTAAATTATGTAGTTCTAGAGAAGTGATTTTACTAATTTTACTCTTCATTGGCTGATTTTTTTTCCTGCCTAAACAATCTCGCTTTGTGTCATGACTGAACAAACAAACAAACTCAACTTGATATTGATTTATTCTGTTTATGTGGCGGACCCTGCCACCTTTCTAGCTTCAAACAATGTTCTCCGGACCTTATTTTCATCAGAGAGCAGCTTGTCTATTCACCAACGGAAAACGGAAATATATCTGACTACGTAGTGCCCCTTTAATATCAAATACTTCAAGACTTTTATTCAAGTAATATTCATGTGTGACTTTCACTTTTACTACAATATCTTTGCTTTAAATCAACTATAAATTTTGGGGACTTTTTAGAACACTGGGCATTTTGTTGGGAATGAAGTTGGACCCATCTGTGAAAAGTGTTGTAATACAAAGTGATGGCTGACCTTGAAGTTTGGTGTGTTGGTCAGTGGTTGTGACGATACATTTCACCTGTTAACTTATCTGATGCACTCAAAAACAGAGATTGTGCTCCTACATTTGTACACAGGATGAACGGTGGATTGCCAGAAAACGTTTTGCACAATGTCTGCACAAAAAATTTATTTCTATTCATAAATCAGTATGTGAGTAACGATGGACCATCTTACTGTGACAAGGTTTGTTGATTCCCAAGTTTTCTGCAGAATAAAGCTGATCGTGTTCTGTGTGCTTGCTGTGTTGTCATCCTCTTACCGCCTGCTGACCTCTAGTGGACCTCAGTGGTAAGTACATAACAATAACAGTGGTTTACTGATTTCTTAAAACACATTTACATTTTCTTTTTTCATATACCATCGTTAGAATGATGGAGAGAATTTCGGCTAACTTGCAATTTTATATTTTTGAGGTTAAAAACCTCTTATTTGTGTACAGTTTTAATAGTTGAATTTGTTTTAACCTGCTTACCATCTCCTTTAAATGTGATTATTTGTTCATTTTCAAGCTTTCAGATATTTTACAGGGTGTCCAAAATGGTGCAGGTGTCTGAAAAATCACTTCATTTGCTAAACCTAAATACCGTAACACCAACTTTATGTTGGTGTTTAAGCCAGCTTGGGCCAAAAATGTGACCAATGTTTACTGAAAAGGTTCACTGTGAACTCAGAAGTAGGAACAATTACTCTTAATATTGGTGATCTTAACAATTTCCTTCATAAATTGTGTTGGGCAGACTTAAATATTCATTATTATTTCAGAAAAATCACCAAATCCCTGGACTATAAATGCAAATAAGAGACATTTGAGACAGAGGACCTTGTTAAAAGTATTACTTTGTTTCACATTATACAAAAAAAACAAAACAATCCATCCACCTGAATAATATTGACAAAAACATACAGTAGTAGTACATCAGTACAATGTAGTGCAACATGTTTCACAGTCAGCGGGTACTTTACATTAATCAGCCACAAGAGGGAAGCGACAGCTCTGATAATTCTGTACAGTCCAAAATATTCAACATCCACTGAACATATTTACACTTAAACAGAGAACGAGTCACTGGGACAGGCTGAACTGGTGTCAGCTCAGTTTGATTCAGATAAGATGGATGATGATTAAAAAGACAGACAGTGAATAAATAAATCGTTCTCTGTGTGCTTCAAGTGGTTTGTATCAGTTTGGGTTTTAGTTATTAAAAAAAAAGACATTTAGCAGAATGTGAAGATGTTTCCAGTTAAGTTTACACAATCAAATCTTTGAAATATCATCAATCGTTTTGTCAGCACAGAACGTTGAGCTTCTTTAATATGAATTCTTATCAAATGAAACAAAACACACTGTATGTAAAGTCAATGAATGCCCCTGAATCCCTGTGAGATGATCTGACATGATACTAGAGAAGATGCCGCTCACTCTGAACTAACGCGCGTCTATTGATTTATACATTTCCCTCACGTGTTATGTTTGTTACCTTTGTATTGTTTTTACAATAAGCCTGTACATTTGATCACACATAAACTCTCCTCTGATTGGAGGAAAGCCTTCCAGCATGATTTTAACATTTACAGCAGTTAAATTAAGCACTTCGGACAAATAATCTGTGTCAGCAAACGTATAAGAAATGTTCCATTTAACGACCAATGCCCCAAAAGAAAAGATACATAGATATGTTCACTTGATGTAGTTATCCGGATGTTTTCAGTAGTTTGTGGTTGAAGCTAATGTGGTGATCTCAGAGAAGCTGTTTAACCCAAAGTTCAGAAACTGACCGAAGAGTTTTCTTCCAAAAGAAAAAATCTGTTTAAATTGTAAGTAACTGTTAAAAGAGAAGTTTGACATTTCGGGAAATTTGCAAACTCGATTTTGAGAATTCCTACTACCAACAGTAGCTAGTTAGCTTAGCATAAAGACTAGAAACAGGGGGAAAGGGCTAGCCTGCCTCTGTCCAAACAAGAAATAATGCCACACATAACACCCAATAAAAGTACAATTTGTTTGTTTGTCGTGGATGAAATCCAATAAAAACAAAATATAGCAGGTTGATGAAGTGAGCTGTGTTAATGCTATGTTTTTTTATGCTAAGCTAACTGGCTGCTAGCTGAAGTTGCATATTAACTGCACATGTGTGAGTGTGGTATCAATCTTCTCACCTAACTCTCAGCGAGAAAGTGAAAATGCTAATTTTCCAAAATGTTTCTTTAAAAAGGTCCAGTGTGTAGGATTTAGTGCAGCAGTTGATTTTATATAATATAGATTGATATATAATATAATGTGTTTTTAATAGTGAACAATTACCTGAAATGAGGAATCATTTAGACGCTAACGAGGGTCTTTCATGGTTTTTGTCACTTTAGTAGTAGCTTGCATAGAGGCAAGTGAGGCGAGGGTTATTCAGTTGGTTGCAGTCTCAAACCTCACTGCTAGGTGCTACTAAATCCTAAACACTGGACCTTTCTAAAGGGGATCATGGTTTATTTTACTTCCAAGTTTGAATCATTTTGAAAGCAGTACAGTGGATCGAGTTGTTACTTCCAAAAAAAACCTCTTCAATTTGGATCAGAAAATGTTAAAGCGAGAACAAGAAAAGTGAGACAGAGGTGAGGATTTACGTCAAAGTTTGGACTTAATTCGTTTAAAAAATAGCAAAAATAAGCACATCTTGCTTCTTCCCTCCCGTTTGATTAGATTTAATTAATGTATTTCTCTTATTTGGTATGATTATATAACTTAAAGGCCAACTAAACACACCTCCTTCACTGGATTTATTCCTCAACTGATCCATACTAATCGAGCCTACACTGATAAGAGTTATGTTTTTATTTTCTAACAGGAAACACTATCTCCTTATAGTTTTTGGGCCACAAAAGTGAACCTGTTTTTTTTTTAATAATATTGTTGTGAACAAAACGACTGCTGGTAGCTCCAAGCTAAAAATAGCACCATCAGGCTTTGAAACAACATAGGAGAAAGCTACGGGGTGAAAAACAAATATTCAAATATCTAAAGTACATTTTCTTTCTTTCTTTTCATTTTTTTATCCGGCGCGTTCATCTTCGTCTCAAACTACCTCGGTTATTCTCTCCAAACTCCAATTCCACATGTGCAAGAAACCATCTTTAATTCGTGTTGGTGTATAAAAGACAATGAAGAATCTCAATTTTCACTTTTTGACGATTGACAGCTCATATTTATGGTGAATCTGATTTGGCATGAATGTGGAATTTTATTTATGATATTGCATCGATTTTCAGCCGCCTCTGCCATGTCGACCTTAGTCCTCCCTCTCTTTATACACTAGCCCTCTCACCTTCCTTCCTTCCTTCCTTCCCTTTCTCTCGCCTTCCCTCTCTCTGTCTACGTGATGTTGGATATGGGGTCGCTGATTTTCAGACACCTCCAGTAGATCGTCCTCAGCATGGTGAACAGAGCGAGGAGGATCAGCAACACCCATGAAATGTAGATCCCTTTAGAGTCCTGAGCCGGCGTCCACGTACCGACCTGAAGTCAGAGACAGACGGGGACCGTTTTTTTGAAGCAGTGGCGTCAATAACAGTACACAATGAATTATAATAATCTTGTAGGCGTGTCATTCAATCTCTTAGTAACCTCTGACATTCATCTAATCAACCTTAAACCGTGACACACACAGACACTCACCATAAGTCCTGCTGTGGAGGCGGCGAGGACGATGAACAGCAGGAAGCACAGCAGGCTCCTCCTCCTGGGGTACCGGCGACCAATAGAAGAGCTGGAAAAAAGGAAACAGAGAATATCTAATGAGTAAAAACAAGACCGTTTTGGGGAATACTCAAAAATGATTTCAGTACTTACACTTTTCGGCAGTGTGGACATCGGGCCAATGTCCGGTCAGAAAACTCTGTCCACTGCAGGAAAGAGAGGAAAATAATTAACAACAACTTACAAAGAATAATAAATAAAAAGTAAAATCGTTGTCATCCGTATGTGTGTGTGTGTGTCCTACCAGGAATGTATTGGAGCAGTGTCCACACATGATCCGGATGCCGACGGGCTGATGCTGTGGTTCAGGACTGTCTCTGCCGATGTGAACGGGTCCCAGGTTGATGATGCGTTTACTGGCAGAGGAAAAAACACGTTACAAAAACCTTCCCTTTCCCTGGTGGATGTGAAAATAACCAACAAGTTTGCCATAGAGGAAGTTATGAGGCTCTAATATTCTACTGTCATCTTTACAGCTTGTTTCTGCTGCCAACAAGAGGAAATTTAAAAAAAAGAAAATTATAAATATGTACATTTCCTTTCAGAGTTTAGCTTCTCATCATCTCTCGTTTCTATAATTATCTCTGACAAATGTGTGTTTTTGCGAAGACACTGGCTGCGCCAAACTCCATTCAAATTTTAAAGACTTTTACAGCAGAGATATACACAAACAACATCCCCGCTGATCTTTTATGTTTTATACCAGAGGAGAAGAGACACAGTCAAAGTAAAACCCTGTCCTGTTTGAACTAAAGTGGAGGACTTGTTGTGAGATGTAGTCTGATAAATCTTTCTCTTCTGGTGCAGCTAAAGATAATAAAACAACTGAAATAGTTCATTTTGGCAGCTGCACAAGTGGAATGACTTCACAACAATCTCATCCGTGACTGTTTTATGTGAATGGCCGGTGGGTGAACGGGCTTCCTCTGCACAGATGGTGTGATGACGAGCCAAAGCTGAGATGAGTGAATAATAATCCCGCGCTGTCTCACCAGTAAGGCCTCGGACAGGCGATCCTCTGCGACGTGACTTTGCAAATCAGCAGACAGTTACATGGACAGCGGACGTACTTCTTTCCAACGGGGGCATTCTTTATCGGCTGCAGAGGGAACGAAGACAAAGGAAACAGAATAAGAGAACTGTGAACACTTTCAGTTTCCAGGTTTGTCTAAAATACATCTCAGCGGTTCAATTTCGATTTCATCAGCAGAAATTCTGCACATCTCCTCAGGAAGACTTCCTGAGACAGGAAGCACAAGCCGCTGCCGACGTCCGGGTGTTAAACATGACACTCAGTTTTGTGGTGTCTGACTCAACTTTTTCTCAGTTTTTGGACACTTTAAGATCTGTGAGAACATTTCTAACATGGTGAAAAGCTAACAAATCTGTGACGGGAAAAGATGTCCACAATTATGCTTTCAACATCAAACATGACGCAGAAAATAAAAACTGTATGTATTAATCTGTTTAATTTTTTCTCTGCTCATCTATTAAGTTGTTTGGTCTAAAAAATGTCAGAAAATGCTGAAAAATGATGATCAGACTGTCTTGTGTTGTCCACAACCTGAAGATATTAGGTTTGCTGTCACAGAGGAGGAAAGAAACCAGAAAATATTCACATTTAAGAAGCTGGAAGTAAAGAATGTAGATGAATCGATCACCAAATTAGTCTGTAATTCTGACATTTAAATCGATTTAACCGGGTTGCTCTCCGTGTGACCCACCGTAGCTTCGTTGCAGATGCTGCACTTCACCACGTGTTGGTGCGTCTTGCCCTCCACAGATATGGCGCTCTGACAGACCCGGCAGCTGATGACCGGAGCGCTGCTGCTGTCCGGGCTGCCCTGCGGCGAGTAAGGAGGCGGAGGCTCACTTTGGACCAACGAGCTGGGGAACGGCGCCAAACCTGGAGAGACGGGAGGAAACAGTTTGGTTACAGTTTTTTGTCAATACCACACATAATTAAAATGATTATTTTTCAATACCAAACTTTGTGAAGTATAAACTACAGAAACAAGAAACAGCAAGACGGTCTGTTTGAGTTTTAATAATGTTTGCACCTTTACTTATTTTGAAACCACAAGCCTTTCACCGCATGGCTTTTCCTAAATAATGTGTTTTGTATGTATTTTGAAGCTAAAATAAAACACACAAGATGTATGAGCATTTATATCTCAAACCAGCTGTTCCTCCATGTCCTAAAAATCAAAATGACCTCCTTCTCTAACCAGACAACTCATCACAGCTGATACAGCGCCGGATTAGCTTCCCTCTTCAAACATTAACCATCTACTCACAGCGAGCCAAACACTGTATAACAATCCAATCAGTGAACATGACTTTATCAAGAGAGCGACACACCCAAAGGCCAGACTTGATCAAGTGGAATACAGGAAGGAGACGAGGGTGTGAAAGACAGGATTTTAATAAGAGTTGATGCAAATAATAAAGAGATTAAGATTCAACAACACACAGAGTGAAGCCTTCGACAAGTCTGAATACAATGAAGGAGTAATTAAGTACGTAAAATTGAGTAAGAGCCAATTAATATCTTTATTGGTACATTTGTCCGTTAATTAAACTATCTTTTAGTCAGCAAATCATCAGGAAATAGTGAGAAACTGCCCTCTGTATGTTTGGCATGTTCGGTCTTTTGCAAATCCTCACATCTGAGAAAGTAGAAACTTCCAGATTAATCCTTGTAAATCAATATTCTGTTGATCAACTAAGATAATTATTAGATTTAAATGTCTATTTAAGAGTTTAAGCTGTTGTTACTGACAACTGGACACCCTGGCTGAACTCTGACCTTTGGTCCATCAGGCAAACCTCCAACCAAACTGACCCCAAGTCAAATTTTGCTCATTCATTTCCTTTTAAAAACAGCTAATTTCATTTACAAAACTTACATTTCACATTACTAACTGTATGTTATATACTTTACACGACTGTCACGAATGTGTGACACCATAAAAACTTTATTAACACAACACAATGTGTGTGTAAGGTGGATATTCGCCTGAGGAGGTTGTAAACTTCATTATTTACAGCTAACGTTAGCCACACTGCTAGCTAGCTAAACAAACACTAGCTAACGTTTGTTTACGACACTCTTCAGCCGAAACACGAACTAAACTTCTTTATTTAGCTCCTCTAAAACATATAAATGTGCCTGTAGGTGTCGAAACGAAGCAGCCGACGTACTCTGTGGTTTTGACGGATATCCGTGAGAGCTGCCCCCGGGAGAGAAGCCGTTGGTCCCGTCGTGCTGGTCGGACAGCAGCGGCGACCGTTCCCCGTCCGCCATCGCTCTCGCCGGGCTCCGGCCGCTCGAAAACGCCCTCAGGAAGAGTCTGTGCCCCGGGTGAGAGCGCTCAGAGTCCCGTTAGAGGCTTCTGGAGGAGTCTCTGAGGAGATTTCAGCCCCGGAGCTCGGCGGTTTGGGGTCTTGACATCCACATGACACGGCGAGAACACAGAAGGCGGAAGTGAAACAACAAAAACATCAGTCACATGACGGGGATCTGAGTCACGGCTGTGATGGACAGCGCTCTCCGCCAATCAACGAGCTCGGTTGGGATGGGCGGGGCTAAAGACGCTGTCTGATCCGATGGACTGTTTGACAGCTAGGGCCGCGTTCCAATACACATACAGAGCGTCCTTCACGAGGTGTGTACCATCTTTTCAAGCAAGAGGAACAAGGTTTAGACTTATTTACAGCGTCCTTTGTTTATTCATGTGCATTTTGGCCTCAAGGGAAGACTAACTATGGAACATTTTACATTCAAAAGCCTTCAATTTGAGGTTATTTGGAGAGTTTAATCACCTTTGACAAGGAAGTGATGTTTTCACAATATTCGTATGTTAGTTGGTTTGTAAACAGGATTACACAAAAACCACTTAACAGATTTCCAAGAAAACTGGATGGAGGATGGATCTCAGCCCAGAAAAGACGCCATTAACTTTTGATGTGGTTCCAGATATAAAGACAGATTCAGTTCTTTTTATTAATATTGCAAAAAAGGTAGTTTTTGTAGACATTTGTAAATTTCTCAGGGAATATGCATGATTGTTTTTAAATAATCTGGCGTATTTAGGTGGCTGATACTAAAATTTGAAGCAGATCCGAATACTAAACCAGATCCATCAGATTTAAATATGTTTAGATTAAAATTGAAATAGACTTGATTGAATTAAAAGGGACTGTTACACCTTGGCTGATGTTTACACTCTACTGAGTAATATTGTAGATGGTAAAGTATTTAAAACTCCATGAACAATTGCCAATTAGCTCAAAAACTAATATCTTTTATGTTTTTATTGTGTGATTAATAAATATATAATTTAATTTATTTGGAAAATATTTAAACTTCAAATATTTAACTGTTTTAATCTATTTCTTATCTTTTCTTTGTGTATGTTAAAATGTTAAAACAAAAAATGTTAAAAAGGTTTGTTTGTTTTCACTTTTTCATTATTTGCTTTTTAAAAAAATGTATATATGTGTTTTCGTCGGTTATGTTAAATGTTGGTCTTGTCTGAAAATAAAGAGAAAAATATATTACTATGTTTTATCTTTAATTCCTCCCATTGAGACTAAATTCTCAATGCAGAACCTGAATACATGAATAGATGCTGCATAACTGATATTCAACAGAACAGCAATAAATAATTATCATTCATACTTAAGTGCTTTCAAATGATTCAAATGATTTAAGCTGCTGCTAAAAGACGTGATGAACACAATGATAACCACTGAGTGAAAACCACCGACTTTGGCTTTAACATGACTGATTTGTATCCAGTTTAATAAAATAAGTTAATTTATTTAATTATTTCTAAATAAAATGTACATGTTTTGGATTTAGCCTCAGACTTCTGTTGCACAACTGTTACACGGCGACGCAGGGGTTTTCCATTTCGTTACATCTTTTCTCTCTCAGGCAGCCAAGAATGTCATAATCATACTTCTTGTCTCACCATCACTGAGACGGAAAATGCACCCGACAGCCGCCTCCAGGCAGACGTATATTCCTGGAATTTCCTGGATCATAATTCATTTGCGCACCTGCCCTAACGTTTGTGGTGCCAGACACTTGTTGAGTTCAAACAAGGGTCCACCCAAGAGTCTTTTTCAGACGACGACAAGTGATTCACTCATTGTTCATTGTTTGGGCACAAAGTAAAGTAAACTCATCAGATGATCCTGTGGGAATACAAAGTCCACATTTCACTCTGTCTTTTGGCAAGAAAATCCAAATACAATCAAGTCGATTTTTGTAGAAATCAAAAAGGGTTTGATGAAGGTTTGAAGGAAACAGAACAAGACAGTCGATGTCTATCTTGTGTTCACCTGCATTCACTGGACTCAACCCAACCTCTGATCATATAATCTTGTATCAACTTCACAATCCAGTTCCTCATTCCAAGTGTTTTACTCGTCAAAACCAAACCATCTTCCGTTTGGAGGACAGCCAAGAAGAAACAGGAAGGGCAGGTGAACAAATGGGGTTGTCTCTGTAGGAACATGTGTTGGTTTTAATTCACTGTCATTCCTTTGAGAGACACATTCAACATGTCGCCGTCTCTGCTGCTGCTGCTGCTGCTGGTCGGCGGCGCCCAGGCGAGTCATTTCTACGGGACGGTGATGACTTACTACCCAAAGAACACCAATGCAGATGGATCTTTGAGGGTACGTAAGGCTTCAAATCCAATACAATTTAATAACCTTGTTGCAAACTGATAGTTCAGTTGAGGAGTGACGCTAACTGCTAGCTCAATACGTTGATGGCCAAAATTATGTAAATATTTGTAGTTTTTATCTCCTAAGTATACTGTTTATTTTGTTTTGGCTGCTCTCTATTTTTGCTGCTACAATGATGCAAATTTCCCCTTTCTGAATAAAAGTATCAACTTATCTTATTTTATTTCATCCATTTCATTTTAGTTTTTACATATTGTGGTGTCTAAATTACGAGTAGGTATAAAAAGATTCAGATTGCTTCAGACGGCAGCCAGGACAGCTTTGACTGTCAATGTGCAGCAGCTAAACGTTCCTGTTGTTGCATGTTTCCATTATAGAAAGGATCCCAACAGAGAGAGACCTTATCATTTAAGACCCCTCTCTCTCTCTGTGGTTTTATCTGTTTTATAGGTTTTATTCCTTTCACTTGTAGTTAATCATGTTGACTTCATTTGTTTTCATAGTTCCTTGTTCTAACTTTACCTGAGATTCGGCTTCTATCGAGTTCTTATACTGTCATATTGTCTTCCTGAGTTTCCTGCTTGTCCTTGATTATCAAAGCTCTTCATAAACTCTCTTTTCACACTAGCTACATAAATAAAGTTTATTATTATCATTGCCTACTGAATCAAAAGATATTTGATTTACATTATCATG